>JAULUF010000010.1:15002500-15457500 GCA_031834385.1 Semotilus atromaculatus | reverse complement strand
TAAAACACAGACAACCAAACAAATTCTTGAAATGCTTGATGGCTTCGTCAGTATTTAAAGTTAAACAGATAAGAGCAGTGTAGATCAAGTGCTGGATCCTATCTAAACACAGAAAGAAGATAAATAGATGACTTTGAACTTTTTGTGTAGAAAGATCATGACACCTGCATTTAAAAAAAAAAAAAAGATAAACCACACGCACACCTGTGCACACACACATCGCATCGCAGACAGAAGGCCTGAACTTAAAGTTATCAGATGGTCACTGAAGCTAAACACAACAGGTATGAGGAGAATGATCACTTCAGCTGTCTCAAAGAAAGACAGCTGGTGACTTTTGCAGGCCCACGGAATCAAATTGCCAACCATTTCATATGTTCTCTTTCTATTAGTGTTCATTATATTTTCAAAAAGTAGAAAGATTCGTTGACATGCACTTTAAATGTCAAGTTTTAGGCCTGCTCAAGTGTTCAGCCTGCTGGAAATCATTTTGTCTTGGAATGGTAAGGGAAAGGAGTAAGCACAGGGCCGAAACTCAATCTGACTTCAGCGGTTTGGAGCCGCACACAGAGCCAAGCTGCTAAATTCATATTTATTTGAGTTTCTGACTGTTGAAGCAGTCAAGGTCTTTAAATATATCCAGGGATATTCCAAGACATTTTGGTCTCTTAAAAGAAATGTGGCCAGCATCTTACATCAGGACATAATTTATTGACGATTCATCAAAGTAAAAGTCTTTGTTGCTTACAAATGAAGTTGATCTGTGTTTCGTGTGTGGTTTATGTGAGTAGATTTAGCAAGTCCTTTTAGTTTTAAAATGGATGATTTTACAAAAGTATGGTTTTCATATGACAATAGTAGGCCTGTGACAATAGAGGTCTGTAACCTTTTCAATGCATGGATGAGTTTAGCAGTATAATAAATGTACAAGTTTTATAGTGCAAATTGATTAGAACTTATTTTACGCTTATGTACATCTACCTCTGATCTCACACCTTAAGGAAATATATCATCCTTTACTCACCGTCATGTCATTCCAAACCTGTGTGACTTTACTTCTCCTGCGGAACACAAAAAGAAGATATTATGAGATATTTAAGGTGTTATGATCTGTTTTTGTTCATACAATAACAGTCAATGGGGTCCATTGTTGTTTTGGACCCTAGTGTTCTTCAAAATAACGTATGTGTTGTGGAAAATAAAGTTATGGTTACCAAGAACCCAACAGTAACACAGGCGCACACAGTAACACAGTGTGTGTGTGTGTGTGTGTGTGTGTGTGTTTATAGACACACACCACAAGTCGCACAGGCTTGCTTGCCTGCCCCATGAACCCAGAAAATTACACACACCATCGGTGCACAAGAGAATGTTTTGGATTCACTCAAAGAAAAAATATCCCAAAGGCTTTATAGGTGTGGTTCAAAAGACAGTTAAATGATTATCACTCACCCCATAGGAACTTATGAAACTTCATGACCTTTCACTGTGCCTTCACCTCTGGTGAGAGAATAAGAGAGGTTTTTTTATACAGGTGTTGTTTATTGCCTTCTATTTTTTGTCATATACTCTCTGGCCTGTGTGTGATCTCTGTGGCGCTTCTCATATACGTGGCCCTCGTCCAAGCTCATCTTAATTGCGGTAAACTTCCCCATTCTTTCAAAAGTCAGCAACTGCCACGAGCAAATTGTTTCATTAAACATGTAAACTCAGTTTACAAAGAGTGATCGTGAGTGACACGTTGATGTCAGGTATTGGGTGCGTCAGAATCAGGTGTGACATTCCGCATACCGTGGCGAGGTCACCTTACCAATTTCACAGTTCAAATGAATTAGCAGGCATGTTCTCTTTGTCTAGCAAGTGTATTTATGTGTGTATACAATGAAAAAGAGGAATGGGGAAATCAACTTCGAAGCCCAGCAATAAATGCTTATCATATCCATTAATCAATGTTTTGTTTTTTCTGATGATAGAATCATCAAGGGCCATAATAAACAAAGATGTTGGTTATCAGCTTCTTTCATTATGTTTGTGAGGACTTTAAAATATATGGTCCTTACAAGTATAACCAAACTTTCACATATGTTTTTCTATCATGGTGGGGATTTTTCACTGACATTATACTAATAGTTTTAGCTAAAACCTTTTTGGGTTTTTATTTTCACATTAATAATTGGTGATTTCAGGTTCTATAGGCTATCCTTGAACTTTTTAAAAGGTACATTTAAATATATAGGCCTGTAAATAATGAGAAGCCTTCAAATCATCACAAGTCATTTTATGATAACTAATTTCCTAAAATACTCATGCCTCTAACCATTAGGGGCAGACGTGGCCTTAGTCAGATTGGTAACCCGAAGGTTGTGGGCTCAATTCTCAATACAGGAAGGAAATGACTGAGATGCCCTTGAGCAACACACCTAACCCCCAATCACTCCCCTGGTGCCAGAGGCTGCCCACTGCTCCAGTTGTGTGTGTGTGCGTTCACTTGGATGGGTTAAATGCAGAGGACAAATTGTAAAAGGATGGGTTTCCATTCTTGGTCTTCACATGTCACTTTCATGTACAATGAAATTATGTTTTAATTTTATTGTTTTAGATTTAAATTGAAATATTAACGAACCTTTTTCAATATTAAGAACCACTTTTAAGTCATTTCAACTTAAATTATATTAAACTGACTGAAAAAACGAGTATTTTGATGAGTTTAAGCAATGTAAAAACACATGTTGTCATAACTTATTGAGCATATATTTTTTAATAGTGAAATGTCCTAACAAGGTCCTAATTTTTAAGAAAAGAAAAAGAGAAAAGAAAAGAAAAGTCCCTCAAGAAAAGAAGAGTGTGAGACAAACCCCTCACACTCTATCCGTGCACGTATACGAAGGCAGGTGAGCATCTCTAAATCCTTAACACGCGTGAATGTGTTTGTGATTGATAGGTCTGTCCTGTAAGCCCCGCCCTCGTGGGCCGTCCTTGCAGAGCGATTAGCCTATATTTACGCCGCCGGTGTACTCCGTTCTGAAATACCGAAGGTTTTCTCCCGAAAGAGTTGCTCAAAACAAACAGCAGAAGACTTTAATAAAAAAATACTTGGTTTAAAGTGAAAGAGGCGCCTTACAATGAAGTTGGAGGTTTTCTCTGCGAGTCGCCTTGTGGACAAGCCTCTGGACCTGTGCAATGACATGGATGTGAACGTGGCTTCACCGCTGTCCACGGAGGAGGAATTGGGCTCGGATGGAGACTGTTCAGCCAACAGCCCAGGACCAAGTGCCCCCGTTTCGGACGGGAAGGCGAAACCATACACGCGTAGACCCAAACCACCATACTCCTACATCGCGCTCATTGCTATGGCGATACGCGATTCCAACACCGGCCGCCTTACACTTGCTGAAATAAACGAGTACTTAATGAAAAAATTCCCGTTTTTTCGGGGCAGCTACACGGGGTGGCGAAACTCTGTACGGCATAACTTGTCATTAAACGACTGCTTTTTAAAAGTGCTGCGTGATCCCTCGCGTCCGTGGGGGAAAGACAATTATTGGATGTTGAACCCACACAGTGAATACACATTCGCAGACGGTGTTTTCCGCCGGAGGAGGAAGCGCATCAGTAAGAAGAACTTGAGCAACTTGGAATCTCAGGAGCGCGCGCCAGCGGATGACAGCAGGCTCCCAGCGCGCGACGAAAGCTCCAAGTTTTCCAGCTCGTTCGCCATAGACAGCATCCTCAGTAAACCGTTTATGCGGAGGGAGCAATGCACCACGGACACGTGTTTTGGTACCAGGCTAATGTTGTCTGCAGCTCCGCACTTTCTGCCAGTCGTAATGGGCTACCCGCCGTCCACAGTGGCTCATGCGCCTCAGAGCGGATTCCAGGTCAGTTCTGAGGTGTCGAATGCCTTTCCAATCTACAGGTGTAATACGGTGGACATTACTAACATCAGTCGAATGCCGGACATATCGAATCCCCTTCCGGGTTTGGCACATTCTCACACTACTACTGTCCAAGAGACTGGATATCACCCCTTCAGAATAGACTCTCTGCTGTCATGAAATGACAAGTGAATATGGCAATTTACAGACATTCGCACGCTTAAACGCAATTTACTTGGTGTTTGACATACCGGTTATGTGCACTTTTCTCTGTTATTGTGTGAAACGGTTTGTGTTTTGGACGTGTTTTTTTATCGTGACTTTTAAGCCCAGCATGCACATAGAATACATTAGGCTACTGCAATGCTGCATGTTTGCTGTTTATATGTCTTCAATGCTGCGCCAGTGCAGAGTGTTTACTGATTCCATTTTCATTTCTTGTAAACGATGGCATATGTCAATAATTTAAGACAGAATGTGTATTTAAATGTAGTTTTCTTCTTTGTAAAACTGTGTTGGGTGTCTGTGTAAATGTTGTTTGTTCAGAGCTGTGCTCAGTCAGTTGGACAACATGAAGTTGTACCTACTTCATTTCGTCAATAAAAGAAAATATGAGAGAAATTAGTCCTGCAAGCATTTTCAATCATTATTCTTCTGAAACCATACCTTGGGTGTCACTTAGCTCACTGGTCATTGGTCACGTCACTGGCTCTTGTCATACTCTGTTTTCACAACTAACATGTTTTGCAATGATTCTGACTTGCTGAAATGAAATCTGGTCTACCAACTGATTGATTTTTATGTAGCCTACATTTTCGAAATATTAAACAGTTAATTGAAATTAGAGATAGTGCTAATAAAATAATAAGAAAAAAAGTATTGTCACGACAAATAGAATAGCGAATAGAAATCGTATGAAAATAGGCTACGATTGCAACCATGTAACCATGGCAACCCTATGCCGTTCAAGTAGACCATCTTCTGTTAGGATCACTATAAAACCAAACATGCAAGCCCAATTATAAGCATTATGCAAAACTTTATAGCCTACCGATTCACATAACACACGGATAATCACAAAAATGTTCATTTAAATCGATATAAGGTCCCGATAATGAAATAGCTGACCCCAGCTTACACAGTGGGCATATAGGCCTAGGCCTACTTAAATTTCCCATAAAGAAGTTGGCCTATACAATATTTTTTCATAATGTAAAATTACAAGGCCTGTCAACTGACTACCATACTACTTTTCAGAAAACTCAATATTTCAAAACAGCCTCTTTTCACATGAAAAATCAACATATTGATGCTACAAGCGTGAGTCATCATAAGCAGCCACACGCGCGCACCCAAAATAAAAGTTGAATGTTGTTAAGTTGGAATAAATGGGAACGCTTTTCTTTCCATTTTCTATGCGTGCAGTTTAATATCTATACTAGTCCTATATAATTAATATAATAAATTAATATCGTTAATTTAAAAATAATATCGTTATCCTATAAGCAGTGATTATTCGGTTAAATGTAGCCTAATAGGCCATATATTAGCCTTCTTAATATATAGCCTATATATTTTCTGGCTGTTAGAATAGATAGAAAATAATCTAAAATGCTTGCAGATGAATTTAAAATGACAAATTAAATTTAACTTCCATTTAAAATCACACAAATAGGCTACTTATCCAGTAAAACTCTAATCTCAAACCTGCACACTTAAAACGGATGTGTTAAAAACAACACAACCTGTGTTATATCTTAACACACCTGTGTCTAGTTAAGGACAACACATTTTGTTACTTTTAACTCAACGAGAGTGTTATTGTTAAATAACACAGGGAGTCTGTTAAAATATTTAACACACTAATGTGTCATAGGTAAATCACACAATTTGTGTCATAGATGTGCTAATTTTGACCAGTTAAAATGAACGCAAAACAAAAAGCATTTTTTTATTAATATTTATTAAAACTGTATTAAAACTTAACTGCTACATTTTCACAAAGTCAACATTCACATGTCATTTGCATTTCATAAAGACATTTTTAAACAATTTAACATTTTTTTAAAGTTTCCGGATGTCCTTTGAAGTTGATTTTTTGCACTTCGGACATAGGCTATGCACATGGCGGTAAAATTTAGGAAAGTGCTTGAAGCTTTGAAATAAGCTCCACAACTTTAGATCTCTTCCCATCAGAGAAAGGAATGTCACACATGACAAGGTAAGTAAGCCTATACCACACGACAAAAGAACAAATGGGACGTATTTAGAAATATCAATCATTAAATAGAATAACAAATAGGCCTATCATATATATATATATATATATATATATACATTTCTTATTAACTTTTTTATTTCTGTGTAGCCTATGTATTAGTTTTTTACACGACAAATTTTTTTTGCTTGTCTCAAACATGAACATATTTTGCGCTGTCCGCGGTACTGAAAGAGGGCAATCGCTTTTCTTTTCAATTTTAGTCCTCAGTCACGTCATCTACTTGGGTTGACAGCCCTGTAATTTTCAGGTGAAGAAGTGAGGACCTGTCTTTCTCCACTTAGGTCTAAAGCTTAGCCTACTCCTCAATGAATGAATGAATGAATTAACGAATTATTAATAAATTAATTAATAAATTAACGAATTAAGAGAATACTTTGTTGTATAAAGCGCCAAAGCAAACAATCGGCTATCCCTACAAAATGATAAAAGTTTAGATAAATCGAGACTCATGACGTTGATCGTATTTTATTGCAATAATAGCCTATGCTATAAGATTAAAGGAAAGCTCGCAAATTTATGTAGGCCTAGTTCTGTGGTTATATCACGTAGGCCTATATAACTCGCAAATCATGGATTGGTTTCTGCTGGCAAACTTTAAATTCTCACTCTTTTAAATGCTTGCCATTTAAGTGCGATGCTGCAACCTGCAGGTGAACTCGCGGAATGACATACACCTGTTTATGTAAAAACCGTTAGCTGAGAATTAAAATTTATCATGACCTGTCCTGAGCATTTCGGCTACAAGTGAAGCGCTCATTCGTAGGCTATAAATATGCAAGCTTGTCACAGCAACAAGTTAAATAAACATACAGCCTATGACGCAGTTATACACACAAATCAGGACAATAAGAGATGAAAATATACGGAACGCATTACAATGTATTTTATCATACACTTCGTATGGTTTCGCTCATGCAGTACAAGCACTGACATCCAAAACAAATGAACGCACTGTAAAAACTACTTTCATCAGACAAGATCAATTGTTTTCAACTTCCAAAAAAAAAAAAGAATAGCAGGCATCAAATAAACTTAAGTTTTCAAAATTCGTGGGATGATTCAGGCTTACAACAAAATAAATATAAAACATGATAAATAAAGCATCAATAGATGAAGGAAAAAAAACCCCACATTATTTAGTGTCTTAATTATTCTCCTAATATTCTCACTCTACAATTTAAAAAAATTTGAGATTGTTAACGCCCATTTTCTGTAATAATTCAGTGGACAATTTACCCTAAAACAGTTCAGTGGGAAACTTAGTCTATGGATACTTAAATTTGATTGATAGGCCTACTTCACATTATAAGCACAAAATCGTCTCAGATCAAAGGTTGACTGGACCTTTTGATGCGTATTCGTTTGGACAAAGAATACGTCATCTTGTTTACAGAGGCTCAATTAGGTCGGTAATGAAATATAGTTCAGTGAGTGTATTTGCGCAAGGGAGCACGATGCTTTCTTACGCACATACACTCTTAACGATGGCCTGTGTTCAAAGTCTCGTGCAGAGCTCGGTTTCCTCCAGAGCAGCCGTGGGTATCCGGGACTCGGCGGGGGTCAGGCGCTCAGCGGGCGGGGGAAACCCGCCGAAATACTGCTTATATAGCGCGGGAACATGTTTTTATCCACATCCTCACGGTAGCCTAAGCCTAAACTAGGGCATTGTTGATTCGCTTTGTT
The DNA here is from genome assembly GCA_031834385.1 of Semotilus atromaculatus. NCBI lineage: Eukaryota > Metazoa > Chordata > Actinopteri > Cypriniformes > Leuciscidae > Semotilus > Semotilus atromaculatus. The sequence continues at coordinate 15,449,661 of JAULUF010000010.1, read as the reverse complement.
CAAAAAGAACACTTAAAAGAGTTGGGTGATTAAAAAGGGAGGGGAGAAAAAGAGCGCGAGAGATAACATATCCGTGCTATTTAAGTAGCCTAATGCTGTTTTTGTGTCTTTATCGTCAATTTTTTTTATAATTAACGGCAAATTATCATATGAATTTTAAACATTTTGTATGCTAATAAAATGCTGCCCAGTTTAAAAAAACGGGGGCATTTCACAATTCGATTACATAGCCTACACTGTAAAAAGATATTTTAGCAATTTAGTTATTTCAATTTATTTTTTTAACTAGATTGTCCAGACAACAAGAAATTTTAAGTTTTCTTGTCCTCAACTTATCGAAATAAGTTAGTTAAACAAACAAAAAAAAAACATGCAAAAAGATAACTCAAAATAATGAGTTAAGTTTTTTTACAGTGTATAGCTATGCCTATGTAAATTGCTATTTGCTCTAATTCTTTTCTCACAAAGAGAATTTTTTTCACATAACAAATAGGCTTCAATATAACTCTAATATTTATTATATTTACTATAGCCTATTTATATTTATTCATTAGAAGTTTACGTGGTTTGTATAAATAAATCAATATCTATACTGGTCTATGTGAAGACTGCTGTGACCCTTCTTTGCTGGCGGAAGCTGTCGACGTCCAAATGGCTAATTGGCTTTTTCTTTTGTTAATGAACGCTGGGCTCGAGGGATGTGCAGTGGCCCCGGGCCCGTAAGCTGATACTGGAGCGCTGTGTGTGGTATCCTACCCAAAGCTCTCAACAGAGACGGCCTGCTTCCACTCGAGCCAAAGTCATTCCCATCTTCTCTCACTCGCCTCTCACTGATCACTGTCTCCTCATTTTATGGAATGATTTATTTATTTTAATCCTGCTACGGTTATGAAGGCCCCTAAAGCTCATTTAGATTTTGATCGTATTGACAGCCCTCCAAGGCCATTAGAGAAAGAATCCATCCAATTAAAATTCGAGTCGCAAATTGCAAATTCCAAAAAGTAGTAAACATGGCATTGACCTTGCTTTCACTCACTTAATAAGCTAAGATAGCCCAATCTTTATTTTAAAAATATATAATTATATTCTACTCAGGTTTATTCCCATAAAGCATGCAACACCGACTGACTCATTCAGGCTAAATGACCAAAACATATTTTATAAATAAGCCAGAATAATAAGCATGATCAAGCCAGAAAGATGATAATGATGATGATGAGAGACGCGAAGTTTGTTGTCGCATATAGTGATAGATTGAGGGTCAGTTGATTTTGGTGGACAGTGTGCATGAGGCTCTGGAGAGAGAGAAAGAGTTGAGTTTGCTGGAGTCTAGGGGTTTGAGGGGGTGGGTGAGGCGAGGAAGGAGGAGCAATTTGAGTGGAGAAAGCCGGAGAGAGTTATTGAGTGATTGGCTGTCGGGTTTTGTTTAGTTGAGGCGCTGCACGAACTCAAGACTTTCCATTTCGTTCTCAAAAAGGGATTACAGCCACTCGGATCAGCGCGGAGACAGTGGCAGAAAAAGACCCGCAGTAAAACGTTGATAACGACCACGAATGTGCGTATTCCTTGGATATTTTCTCTCACAAACAGCAGGATTTTGACCACAACTTTTAACGCCAGGAAAAGTAGACAGCTGCTTTGCATAGAATGCTTGATTAAATAAGCATACGTTTTATTTCGAATGAATAAGTGTCGTGTTTATAGGCTACTCGGTTGTTTTCTTGAACTTTATTGGTTTTTGAACATCTCAATCTTTTGGAGTTTTGCTTTACCTTTTTCTTCTGTCAACGTCAACATCTGTCAACGAGTTGTGTTCGTACGTCAGAGCGGGACAGATGACGACTGAGAGCTCCCACGGACCACTGCGGTCAACGCCCCCGATGAGGACCAGTCCAGCGTCCAGCGCGCTGCATCCAGGACTGATGAACTCCACAGGTAGCTTGGAGGACCATGACGCCGTGCCCAAAAGCAAAAAGACTAATTCAGGACTGCGACGCCCGGAGAAACCGCCCTACTCTTATATTGCGCTCATTGTCATGGCAATTCAGAGCGCGCCGACAAAGCGACTCACACTGAGTGAGATTTACCAGTTCTTACAAACACGCTTCCCTTTTTTCCGAGGCTCTTATCAGGGCTGGAAAAACTCTGTTCGCCACAACTTGTCTCTGAACGAGTGCTTCATTAAACTACCAAAAGGCCTTGGCCGGCCGGGTAAAGGACATTACTGGACCATAGACCCCACTAGTGAGTTTATGTTCGAGGAAGGGTCATTTCGGCGAAGACCGCGAGGGTTTAGGAGAAAATGTCAAGCTATGAAACCAATGTACAGAATGATGAACGGCCTTGGGTTCGGTTCCGCCATTTTACCTCAGAGCTTCGATTACCAAACTCCCACCGGCGCACTTGCGTGCCATAGCAGTGGCTATAACCTGGATCTCTCTGGTAATGGTTATGAGTCAATGAGCAGCGGGCACCACGGTCACATGTCCCCCAGCTCCAGACATGGCTATATGGCTAGCTGTCCAGTAGCCGGGAACGGAGACTATGGCGCGGAGAGCAACACCAGCCCAGTTTCGTCCTCTACTGCAATAGCGGGCGTGCTTGAGGGTCACTCGTCGTATTCAGAGAGCACTGCACTATGGGCTTCTTCAAATTCTCCATACCTAAAACAGCCATCTACAGTTCCGAGCAGTTCTCTGTCCACAGGGCAGCATCCCGGGATATTCACCTACTCTCTGGAGCAGGGTTATATGCAGCAAAGTGCGAGAGACAACACAGACATGTCAGGTAACGGCAAGTAATCTCGGAAACATTTAGATGCCACCATTTTATTTAATTTAGCCTACTTTTTTTAATTAACTATTTTGGGTAACTGTGTCTTTGTTACACGTTACAATTTTTATAAATTGTGTATAATTAGGCTACACGCAACTAACATTAAACCAAACCCTAATCCTAAGATACATTATGTTCATATTACTCAATATTCAATGTATAATTACACTATAACAAGGGCACTTTAAAATTAAGTGTAACCCTATACTTTGAAAGTTTATTTATTACATTCTGTAGCCAAAATAAAAATGAAAAGCACGATAGAAAAAAGAAAGATAGGCTATCTCAGAATGCCAAAAAGCAAAATGTTTTAGGCTTAAAAAGATTAGCTGTAAACTATAAACTGTACAAAATGTTTTGAGTTAGCTGTTGAATTCATCTATGCTCAAGATTGTTTTTACGTCCGACCACATTGTTATGTGTGGGGTATCAAAATACGTTTATTTATACGTTTATAAACAGCTAAATACGTTTATAATAATAATAATAATTGTTATTATTATTACTGTTATTATTATTACAATCTAGGGTTCAAGATTTTTTACACGTGTAAAACTCATGAAAGACAGTTTATTCATTCACATTTTTAAAATAAAAATGTAATTTTATTGAATATTGATGGAGAAACATAATTAGAAAATTGTTTTAATTACAAAATATTGAAGGCAGAAATGGAACATTTACAAATGTGGGGGTAAAAGCTTTACACATATGAGCTGATAAATGTAAAATGAACAATAGCCTATATTAGATTTTATCACGTGTATATTTATCTCATTGTGCAAATTATCTGTCCCCAGTGGGAATATCGCGCTATCCGACACATTCTTCCCCAGTCGCAGAACGGAAGGACTTCATGTTGAATTTTAACGGAATTACGTCTTTCCATCCTTCTGCTGGTGGATATTATCATCACCATCATCATCACCATCATCACCATCAGAGTGTGAATCAAGACGTCAAACCTTGCGTGATGTAGTCCGCTATTTGCGGGACAAGTTGCACAAAGATAAGCACTTGGATAACTGTGAGGTAAAGAAAATGAATGAAGGATTAATTATTTTGCACTCATGAAGCGATTGGAACCTATTTTCCAAAACCAGCCCTGGCAGCGAGCGCATATGAAACAGTTAAACTCATGAAGTCATGGACGGGCCATTTTATGTGTTGTGGTTACATTTCAATAGAGGTTGAATTAATCACATTTAAGTAGCCTATATTTCACTTAATCTGTACAGTAAAATGTAATGTGTGGAAATTAGAAATAAAACATTTCAAGGAAAGCAGTGTGTTTTTTGCCCGACCAATAGTAGATCTATTTATCCATCTATCCATCTATCCATCTATCTATCTATCTATCTATCTAACTATCTATCTATCTAACTATCTATCTATCTATCTATCTATCTATCTATCTATCTATCTATCTATCTATCTATCTATCTATCTATCTATCTATGATTTACAGTAACCTACTGCAAATTATGGCCAGGTGTCACAACATAAATGGGTTTTTCTTTATTTAATGTTTAATTGATTAATGTTGATCAAAAACATCAACAGAATAATGTGAATTTTGTCTTCCTAACATTCCTCTAGGCTATATATATATAGGCCTATATTGCAACAGCGGTTGTGTAAAAAAGGTAAATAGCCTAATGAGTCCGTTGTATAATCAATCGCCTATTTTTAAAAGGCTATATTTTTTTTATACATGTAAGGTCGCGGTAAGTAGTCACATTTTTTATTTTTACAAAATAAAAAAATAGGCAGGTAAATAAAGAAAAAAAGATTTTATATTTTTACATTTGCAGTTAAATTTTTTGTTTGTTTTTTTTGCGTTTCATAATTTCATAACCACATAATATGACTTTATAATGTGTAACCATATAATATGACTTCATAATGTGTATAGTAATCTTTACTCAACAAATAGGAATAAGAAAATGAAATTAGGACATTGTGTAAAACGGTAATGGTAGGCTAGCCTACCACTTTTTAATAAGGTTTCATTTGTTAACATTAGACTAGTTAATACATGAAATAACAATGATCATGTGCTACTTATTAATTAATGCTAATCTTAACATTTAATAATAGGCTACATTTTTAAAATCAAAAGTTGTAGGCCTGTTAACGTTAGTTAATGCACTACTAACAAACGTGAACATCTTTATCAACTAACATTAACAAAGGTTAATAAATGCTGCAAGAATAGCTATATAAGTTCATGTTAATTAATATCTTAGCCTAACTAATGTTAAAAATCGCGACCATAGCCTATTGTAAAGCGCTATCACGATCATTTAAAATCGCTTATAATTCCATTTCCATTTACAACGCATGTACATTAGCCTACATATTTTTGTGAAACTGATTTGCAGATTTTGGTTTTAACAGTCTCAGTCACTGTTTAAAAAGGCTTTCTTAATTTCAAAGTAGGCCTATTTCAAATTAATTTTCTGCGTGGCCAATATGATAAATTAGTCTACAGGTGTTATTCGAATAAATTAGAATATTTTTGATAAAACTTTGTAATTGTAATTTCCTCCCGCAGCAAAGCAACGAACATATTTTGAATTTTCAATTTCATTTAGGCATAGCCTAGGCCTTCAACAATGGCCCAAGGAATGTGACTCTTGCAAATGAAGAACGAAGATAACACTGAACAAAATCAGTATTTTCTTGACCTTCAAAAGCAAAAGGACACGGGTATTACCGTGAGAATTTCAAAAACAAGTTTTTCAGATAGTTGGTTTCAGATAGGCTAGTTGGATAGTTTGATTGTTGGTGGCGCATCAGTCTTTGTACGGTCTTTTACCGCCATCTATCGGTGACTAGATGTAGCGACCTGTGAAATACTCGACTGCCAGTGTTCTTCCTCATTGTATAAACAAAGCGGCATACCTGAGCGAAAATTTGGAGAGCATAACAATGGACATTTATAGTAAATAATAAACACTGATAAACCTCACAGCTTCATTCATCCACATCAATCGCACCCGTATTCAAAATAAAGTTATCATCCAAGAAAATACAAAGCATCATTATTAAAGCATAGGCTACTGGAGGTATTTATATAGACAATTAAAATCACGACAATGTAAACATAGACAGAAAGAATCACTAGAGCAAATTATAATTTAGCCAATTATATATCAAAGCTTGGGATAACTATAAGGCTATCTGGGGGTTAAAGCAGATCTGAGTGCTTATTTCATTTCAACAAACAAGAAATTTTACTAAATAGATTGTAGCCTATCAAACAATATTGTATTATTATAATTAGCAAAATAAGATGTAATTGGATGGGATAGTGTGAAACAGTGACCACTCAGCGAAATGGAAATGCACTGATGCATTAGGCTACACTTTTCAGCCTTAGATGAACGGAAAAGTGCAACATATTCTGACAGAAAGAACACATTCAGGTGGCACTTAGAGCAACCATGTCCAAAAAAAACAACCCTGAACCAAATGATTGCTGAATTCATTTTGCCTTGCAGTTTCATGCTCTCTTATACATGCCATGAAAACTGTGCACCAGATGTGTTTCTGTATAGAGCAAAGAGTTTGTTGCTGATTGACTGTTAAACAAAGACACATTTTAAAGTATGTCTGCCTGAACATTTAGTAAATGACGTGCTTTGCACAATACAATCAAAATTAAATTCAACAAATCAGCTTTCAGTGTTTTTTCCCATACCAGTGCATCGCTAGCTCAGATTCAAAATGAAAAAAATTATAAACAAGTAAATTAAAACTAACTATTTTGTTGGACATTTTGAGATGGCCAATTTTTTTCACTAAGATGTGTTTTATGAACTAAAAATGCAGAACTATTTATCTAATGTACAACAGATTCAGAGGACATCTACAAGGATTTCTGTGCATAATCTGGGATGAGAATGACTTTCATTAAAGAGACGACTTGCAGCATTGGTCAGCGCATGTGTTTTAGCTCTTGCATATTTTGTTCAAAGGCCTCATGAGACAATCTGGTATTGTGCTGGAGGATGGTGAGCAGAACAAAAATCTAAAATGATGACAAACCAGCAATGTATTTATTACCACACACAAAAACATTTAGGCCTATAGCCTACAAGTCACCTATTGTATGAGTTCAGATAAGAAATCAACATTATTATAATATTATATTATTATTATTATATTATTATTATCATTATTATAATATTTTCAGTTTTAAAATGTCATAATAGTGCTAAAGTAAAATTGAGAGCAAATAAAAGACATTCCCCCTTTTTTCGTGTGTGCTTTTAATGGAAATAATGATCTGGCCTTCAGTTATAGAGGGGGTGTAAGGGATCCCCCTAGCGGCCAGAGCCGTTATCTCTATTTATTTTTTTATTTTATTTTTTCCATGTGAATCAAACTAAATAGGCTACATTATTTTATTAATATTGATATCTGATTCGGCCTATTTTAAAAGACAATTGTCATGAGCAGTGCATTCTTAATGAGTGGGCCAGGCTATCAAGACTTGGGATAATCAATGTTTTTGATAGTTTTTTTAGGGAAGGAAACAAATTAGCCTACAAGATTATATAATGAATGATTTCTGATTACTGTTTTAAAACGCAATGTCTCGTATAGCTAGTAAACGGAAGAAAATAATAATAATAATAAAAATATTATTTACCCAAGTCTATCCTATCAATATAGCATGTTAAAAATGTTAAAGCATATTAATTTTGCGATATGATGTTAGCCGTTTGGAACTTCCACCAAACTTAGCCAACAAAATAAAAGCCTTTTTCCGCTTTTGGAGTAATCGTGTTCCCCATTTAGTCGGTCAACTCGGTACAACACCATATCCCATAGTCATGTGCTGTAGCCTCATTTCCCTATAGGCTATGCATAACTCAAAGGTATTTTTTACCTGTCAAGCAAAAGCAAAGCAAGCTCTACATCTGACCGCTTCAAAGCTCTCAGCAGCTCCCTGAACATCTTTACCAATGCTCTCTGTTGTTCGTGTTCTCACACTTTGTTTTCTTGGCCCAGTTGCAACTTCCCTAATGGACTGCACGCTATGACAGTGAAAGAGCAAAGGTATTGACAGACAGCAAAGGCATATCAAAGGCTCAATGATTGGCTAAACATGTAATCGACCTGTCACAGAGATCGGCGTTATATAATCCAGGGAGAAGTTCTGTCATCCAAATTTGACAATTTGACTCCAAAGTCTCGTTTAAACTTGACAAAGACTGTGGACAACTGCTGTGACAAGCTCATGAGGGGCTTCATACACCTCATGCTAAAGAATAATGCTGCTTCTATGCAGCTGGCGATGGAACATTCCTTTCAGTAAATTAGCTGATTGCATCCCTAACCCATTGGCTGTAGTTAACCGCATGTTTGAAGAAGTTAGTGTGTGGTCTTGCCTGTTCGCGTGCAGCCTGACATCTGTGGACCAGTGCAGCGTCACATTCTTCAAACGCAAAAGGAGCACCAGAGATTAATTCCTTATTGAATGCTTCATTTGGCACAATTATGCAAACTGCTGACCTTATGAATGGACCATGAAATTAATATTCACAATAGGCTATATACACACCATTTGTACCATTTAAGTTAAAACATAACCTTATTTTTTAATAGGGCTACAATATAATTTAAATGTTTAACTACAAGTTAGCCTATATAAATGGGTATTTGATATGAACAACATGGAATATTGTTACCCTATAGCCTACAAATGTTACACCGCAAGATAATTTAAAATTAACCAATAGGCCTATTAGCCTATATTAAAATAAATTTTACAATTGTGAAAATGGTGAAACCGGTTATAACCTGATAGCCTATAGCATACAATTTTTCTCTTATAGCCTAATAGGCCTATGCATTTTAACCTAAATCTGATTTTAAAAAAAGGCACATTGTATGTCAACAACAATTTATATAGCATGTAGCCTACTTATATCATGTAGCTTACCCAACTTTCATTTCCAACCAAAATACAATGTCTATCCGACGTCGGTGTTGGGTTCTGACATCAACCCAACTTTCGGCACTGACACCTATAGGCTGAATCCGAAATCGCTCCCTAAACCCTCAATCCCTTTCCCCTAAGTTAGTCTACTAGCCTAAGCCTAATAGGCTACTGTTCACTTGAAGGAGTGAATAAAAACGAGAGTTGAGCGTAGATGTGGGATGGAATGTGGGAATGGGATATAGGCCTAATAGGATAAGTGCACTAAATAACGTCCACTATGGTTGAAAAAAACAAAAAAACATGAATGTAAGCCTATATTTATGTTAATATCATAAGCTGTGCAACCCCGTCGTTAACGTACTTTGATGACGTTTGCAGGGCATTCCAAATGAGCGGTTAACGTTACTCTCAGCGAAGTCCACTTCAACTGATATACCGTGCTCTGGGAGTAGGGAGCTGTGAACACTTGTGTAGGGACCCTGTTGAATGGAACGCACCTAAAGTTTAGCTTCACGCTCACGCGCGAGCTTGAAGCTCAACTTCCATTGGAATTATTGAAAACACTTGCTCTGCTCCGTGCCAGTGGACACGCTAGAGCAATATGGGCATTGAAATGAAACGCGCGGTGCTCACGCGAATGTGAATCTGGCGGTAGATAGTGCATCCACACAAAAAAGGCAACAAAAAAAAACCGTATAAAATAATTAAAATAATAAACTTTCAACAAAACATTCAGGGAATTTAGAACGTTCTGATGATAGGTTACCCCTGCCTAGGCCTATAAAAAATATTTGCGTGGTGCCCCCTGGTCACTTGCCCAATTGCCCATGCGTTGGTATATGCTAGGTAGGAAACAAATCGGGTGCTTGTGCAAAATGGCCACAAGGGGGCGACCAAAGACAGAAGCACATTTAACAGGTGAATTTGGCCCAACTACAACAGACGCGCTACTCATATTGCCTGTTGCTCCTCATTGCATTGAATTGAATTAGCTAATTCATCGGTTTTGAAATTAGCTAAAATAGCAGGAATTAATGCAAGAAAAGGAAAACTAACTTCAAAGTTAAAAAAATATGAGCCAGGAAATTGTAACCAATTTGTAATTTTGACCGAGTAGGCCCTAACCATGATAACTTTAAGTCGGCTCCAAGGATTGAATTTAATTAAAAAAATTAACACTTTTCCAACGTAAATTTACACCTACACCAGTTATCGATTCAGACGGTAATAAAACTAAAACTAAATTAATGATAGCCTACTTTGTGTCAATTTTTTTTTTATTTGATACCGAGTCATATGATATTATATTTGTCAATAAGAATTAACTCAATCTTTCTTAAAAAGTAAAGTCATTAAACAAACAGCAGAGAAAATCGAAAATGAAATAGAAATGAATAAAAACGCTTTTGTATGTTATTATAATTATTATTGATAGGCTAATATAAACATGTAATAGGCTACTAATTATTAGCCTCAATGTTTTATATGGCTGTTTTATTTCTTTATATTGCTGTTATTGTTGTCATTGATAATAATAAATTGATAATGATAGTTTAGTATAATTTAATATTTTATTATAATAGCCTGTTTTGATTTAATATTTTACTATTTTGCCTAAGAGAATAACAATTGTTTTTTATTTTCCTTTCCTTCTTTTTCCATTCTGTCTTCTCTATTTTTCTGCAAGTACACAAAAAAAGTTTCATATTCCAAATAAATAATTTTCCATCTAAAAGCATGACAATAAAGTTGAACAAATTAAACTGCCCGTTGTCATTAAGGCTATCTAAAATGCCACTTTTAAATGCCTTAATTTTCGAAAAGAATAAAAATGTCACAAGCAGTGCGACTTCTCAGTGGGAACGTAAAGCTATTATTAGCTGTGATGACATGTTTTAACATTTAAAGAAAATTAAAGCAGCAATGAAGTGTGAGTAAACGCACTGACAAAGTATAACTGTAGGCTAAAGCACTGCTTGGGTGGCTTTTCGTCGACCTACCACCAAAAAAGACACCTTTTGGCCTGCAAAGCTTTTGCTTTGCTCTCATGCAGTAGCCTACATTTATTTCTCAAAAACAAACATAGCTTTTCTTTACCCCTCCAGCGCATCTATTAGTGCCAAATGATTGAAATGAATCATGACATAGCCTAGGCTACATGAACGAAAACAGGGAGTCATTCTGGGCTGCAACCCTGTAAAAAAAAAAGCCGAGGCATCTTTGTGAATATTGTAAATCTGTTTTGCCTCGTGTAGCCTATTTAATCGCCATTGACCATATAGTTTTATACAAAATATGTAATTTTATAACATTTTATAAAAACGACAGCAGATATAGCCAAAGCCATTCTAGGCTATTTATTTCATGTGATATGTAGCTAAAGCTATTTGAATTTTCTCGTTTTCTGTCAACATTTCTACTCGTTCCGTTTGTTTGCGTCTCCTTATCCTTAACTCAAGGGTAGACTATGCCTATGCCCACAGGGAAAAGGTCCTCGGGTACAGTCTTTCCACAAACAGCTCTCGAGCGCTTATTGGTCGTGAGATGAGTTCTGGGAGGAGCGCTCAGCGCAGCCAAAAGGCAGATTTGGTAATTCGTTGAAAAAGTCCCTGTGAAGTGACGGATGCGGGAAGTTCACAGGTTTTCCCTATTCACTGACTTCTCCTCGTACGACATTTGCTTCTCATTCGCCTGCACAGCAAAGACCTGAAAATCAGACTGGAAAGAAACTTTGGATGAAAGTTTTGAGACAAGAGACTGAAGGAAAAGGTTGACTTTGGAATGCTTTGGATGTTTTTCTCGTAGTGAATTAAGACGTCTGAAGTTTTTTTTTTTTACTTTATTTTTCTCTGATCGTCCGCAGCAGGAGAGCGTTGGAGAGAGGGGTACGATGCAGGCGCGCTACCCCGTGTCTAGCCAAAGCCCTCTAGGCGTAGTGCCTTACATCACCGGAGATCAAGGCTTTTATCGAGCCGCGGCCGGAGGTGGATATGCCGGTATGCCTGCGCCTATGAGCATGTACTCTCACGCAGCGCACGAGCAGTACCCCGGTGGGATGGCCCGCGCATATGGGCCGTACGCCCCTGCACAGCAGCCCAAGGATATGGTGAAACCGCCATATAGCTACATCGCGCTCATCACCATGGCGATCCAGAACTCAGCCGACAAAAAGATCACACTGAATGGAATCTATCAATTTATAATGGAGCGCTTTCCATTTTACCGGGACAATAAGCAAGGCTGGCAGAACAGCATACGGCATAACCTGTCGCTTAATGAGTGCTTTGTCAAGGTGCCAAGAGATGATAAGAAGCCAGGTAAGGGCAGCTACTGGACTCTAGACCCGGACTCATATAACATGTTTGAAAACGGCAGCTTCTTGCGACGGAGGCGCCGCTTCAAGAAGAAGGACGTGCTGAGGGACAGAGAGGAGCGGGACCAGCAGGGCAAGGACAACCTGGGGCAAGCGTGCGAGCAAGAGGCACAGCAGCCTGTGAAGCTCCGGGATATAAAGACGGAGAACGGGGCCTGCACGCCTCCGCATGACAGCACTCCACCCCTCAGCACCGTGCCCAAAACGGAGAGTCCAGACAGGAGCGGTGGAAGTGCGTGTAGCGGGAGTCCTCAGTCGCAAACGCCACAGCAGGCCTTTAGTATGGATACAATCATGACAGGACTTCGAGGGTCCCCGCAGCACGCGGCAGAGCTGCCGGCCTCTCGCGCCGCTCTACCAGGCTCAGTGTCTCTGACCTACTCGCCATCCCCGCAGCCGGCTCATTACAGTCCACCCTGCGGCCAGCCCGCCACTTATCACTGCAACATGCAAGCGACGAGCCTGTACACAGGGGACCGCGGCCACGGGGATGACACTTTACCGGAATACACAAACACAACAAGCGCCTCCTCTATCTCACACCCCCACCAGAGCTCGAGCCAGGAGAGCCAGCACTTGCAGCAGAACCGACTCGCACCCTGGTACCTCAATCAGTCCGGAGAGCTGGGACACCTGAGCGCGAGCTATCCCGGCCAGCAGCAGAACTTTCACGCGGTGCGCGAGATGTTCGAGACGCAGCGGATAGCAATGAACAGCTCTCCGGTGACCGGAAGCAATAGCTGTCAAATGGCTTTCCCGTCCAGTCAGCCACTCTATCGAGCTCCCGGAGCCTTTGTATACGACTGCAGCAAGTTCTGACCAAAAGTTTTATGAATTTCAAAATTGTTTTAATATATAGCCTATATATATATATATATATATATATATATATATATATATATATATATATATATTCGTATTATTTTCCATGTGTTTGTAATTTAAGGAAGCCTTTAGGTCAGTGAACTCGGGCTGATATGCGAGTTTGTGTTGGTAAGTAGGATAATTCCGCTGCACATAAACATTCTCTCCCTGCTCGTCCATCAAGAAGGGATTAAAAGAAAATGTGTTAATTTATTTCATGTATAAGACCAGGTGGACCAACTTTTCAAGGAAATGTATTTATAATCAACTCAGTATAGAAAGGTAACGAGTGTACAACTGAGTTACAGGTTTTTCGTATACTTTTTGAAAATATCTAAAGTTACTTTTTGTTTAATAAATTGACGTCTTGTTGGAGTTAAACTCTCGAGTGATTTATCGATTTGTAATGTCTGTTGAATCAATTGTTTACTTAAATGACTGTCAAAGCTTGTTATTGAGAGCCCAAAAGCACGGAATAATTTTAAAACGTTGTTTAAACGTTTGTCAATTCTCCTATTTTCCGCCTAAAAATATTTCTTAGTAGGCTAAGCCACTCTTTTGACAGGGGGTGGGGGGGTCAAAGGTTTAAAAACATCTGGAAATTATTCTTTGTCACTTACGCGTGCAAGGAATCCTTAAATTATTCGTAACATAAAAATAAATAAAAACACACATTAAAAACACACCAACATATTAATAATAATAATGATAATAATAATAATTATACGTTAGTAAAAAATAAATTTAGTGCTATAATGTCAAAGTAAACAAAAATAATAATCTAGCACTTTAATTGACAGTTTCTTGTCCCCTTTTACCTCACAACGTTCATTTTTATAATTTGATATATAGGCTACGTTATTTATGTAGCCTAATTTGTTTCTAAACTAATACTTTCGAGAAAAGGAGATGATTTCTAGGATATGACAAAAAAATTATTTGTAAGCTTTAATATTATAAAAGTTTTAATTTTTTAGCTACTGAGATAAAACTTTCAGTCCTTTTATTTTATACTGTTTAGTTGAGCGATTTTGCTCTGTTCTGTTACAAATGACTGTTGGCACACTGGAGTGAAATGCACTTTTGCAATCTTGTCTTCGATACGTTTTCATTTGTAAACACATAATAGATTAAAAAGCAGATAAACAGCAGATGAAAGAATTGCTGTAGGCCAGACACGTTGATCCAGCCATGTAAAATATGGGCTTGATAAATCAAACGATTAATTCAGCAAAAACCTCCAAACAAACGCATTCTAACTCGGTCTGTGAGTCTGTGCTTTGTTGATATTATCTACATTGCATTTTTACATATTGTGTGAAACAAATAGATACAAATTATTGGCCTATAGCCTACGTAAATATGTTTTAACTCAAGCCAAAGGCCTAATCTTATTGTTGTTAATTTATACGGTCACAATCCAAACAACGGATTACCATTTGATCTTAAAAAAAAAAAAAAAAAAAAATGTAGCCTATAAGAAATAAGATTGATGATTTGTTGTCCTGCAACAGTGCACGCTTGTATTTATTTGCTGTGGTGTTTTTGTGATTACGGTATGATTTAATAAGGTATGTGCATGTGCATGTCAGTGCAATTCAAAGTCACGGTTGAATAGGCCTCAAGCCTTAAATCCAGAGAAACAACTGAGGAGAAACAGAGGAAGAGAGATGGAAAATGACGAAAGAAAGAAAGAAAGAAAGAAAAACAGGCTGTGAATAAGCTTTACAGCGTTAAGTAGGCTATCTGTGCGTATATAGCAAGGTCAGCCCGAGGCGATTTGACTTCGTACGAAGGGCTTAAGTGCCAAATGCATTACAGGTGCGCGCGGGCAGTGTTAGGGGTTCGTGCCAGTGAAAAGGTGTCTTTGTTGTGATCAGCTGCGTGTTTTAGGCTTGAGTTGCGCGCAAGGGGAATATGATACAGAAGAGAGGGCCTTTTGGTATTAACGTAGCACGTTTTAACCAGATGCAGATCTCATGACATGCCTAAAGAAGTGTGATTGTTTGTGTATTTTTAATCGATGAGTAGCGTATCATGCGTGATATTATGTGTAATATAGCCTATTTAGTAGCCCATTTAGGCTACTTGACATTTTGCGTCTCTTTAAGTTAAATGCAGGACAATTTGTCCAGTTCATTTTCAATAGTTTTTATCATTTCCAAAATAAGGAGCTGCTTATTTATTGTAGCCTACGTTAACAGTTTGTGCTCATAAAAACTTTTATTTTGTTGATTATTATAATAATGATAATAGCATGCCAATAATATAAATTATATTAATAATTATAGGCTATTAATAACAATTAAAAAATAAATAAAACAATGATAGTGTAGGCTAAATGCGCAATCCAAACTTCTTTATAGGCTACTTCTAGATTTGATATTTTAATTTATAAATCTATTTATATTCAACACCAATGTAAAACTTTAAAATGGGTTTGATCAGGCAAACAACAAACTAGATGAGGCCTGCATCAGGGCTAAATTACACACAATGTTGTGAATTCTGTTGTAGTGAACATAAAGGCTATAGGCTGCGTACTTAAATTCATATCATTAAGTCACAGTAGCTATATTAATTAACCTATTTTTCCTTTTATTTAAGCTAAATAAAATAAACGCCCATGAGCCCCCATGAGGAAACGCTTTGCGCCCAATTAAAAAAACGATTTTTTTCCTCAATACTAAGAAATTCACGCATATTCAACAATAATTCAAACCTTTGTAAACAAAAATATAACAATACAAAAAAGTAATTGTAAAATACAATTGTACTTAAATGTGAAGGGTAACCCTCAAACTTTAAGAACATTATAATCATTTTTAATTAACTTTTCCAATTCAAAATGTCCAATTCCGAATTCGAAATAGAACTGAATTAAACATAGGCTATAATGCCGTGGACTGTGAGAAAGGTCGAGAGGATTATCAAGGCAATCTCTGCATGACGATGAAAAATAAACACTAGAAAATACCTTGAATAGCCTACTTACATTGAAAGAGTGGATTTAAACCAAATAATTTTCTTCTTCATGGCAAAAAAAAAAAGGGAAAAATTGTGAGACGGATGAGAGTGAAAGTTGTTTATCCATGATATCCAAATGTTTGCTTTATTGACAAAAATAAAATAATTCCTGCTTTTCCAAAATATAATCCAGAAACTAAAACAATACCGGTCAAGGTGTGAGACTAATTATACACAGTTAGGCTATACTAGTTATAAAACTAAGCAAGTCCAGAGAAATATAATAAAATAGTCATAAATGTAATATATGATATTAAAACAATAGAAAATATAAGATAACAATTATACATGAATGACGTAGGCTAATTATTTTTCCTCGACGAAATTAATTAGCTATATAGCCTAGATATGAATGGGTTTTAATAATATTTCATTTTTGTTCAATTCATGACTTTTGTGAGCAATCAACATTTGTGAGCAAACCAGTTTTGGCAGTGGATAATTTGAGTTTTCTTTTTTATTAACTCTCTTTTAATGTGTTGTGATGTTATTGACAGTTTCCAATAGAAAATATAAATACATAAGGCCTACTCATAAATTCAGAGACTTAACAATGTTAAGGTTTTCAACATCCCTTAAAGTTTTATGATAGCCTACTTTAATCCATTGGTTCAATTGAATTTCACGTTTCCCACTGCTTTGCGGGAACATCAGCTGGGTAGTCAAAAAAACCAGAAATTTCCCCGCTCAAGCGTAAAAAAGAAATTCGCCGGTATATATAACGTAGTTAGTGGCTGCTCGCGGCCTGTGCACCTGTATGTGGTAGAGCTCGCGACCCTGGCCAGTGGAAAAGTGCTCTTTACGCTCGCGGACCGGCGAGGCGCCGTCTGGTTTCAATCAGGCCCGCTCACACACACTGGTGCGCTGTTGAAGGCGCTTAAATGGCTCTCTACTGGCTCGAGAGAGATGTTTCTCAAAAACGCAAATACACATACATCAACCGCCCCCACAATCGCCTGTCTTGTGAGGGTCTCAATCAAAGACCTTTCTTTAGACGTCGGTATCAAATGACCCTCATTTGGCACTTCGAATAGACTAGAATATCTGTGGCCTCTTGAGTCAGATTTTACCGGGTTTTCTCTCTCCTCGCTTGAGGACACTTCAGTTGACAGAGGTCTCTAGAATCTGTTGTTACTTTGATGAGGACAACCGTGTCACCATTACAAATAAACACGACGGAGGATTTTCTTCACTGTCAGGGTTCAGTGGCCCAGCTGTGCCCGACGTCAGAGGTGATTAAACATGAGCTGCTTTACAAGGCCGAGTTACTGCTCCCTAAGCTGCGCGCGGTGGGCCGTGCTCGCGCATCTGGAATGAGGGACCGCGAGGCCTCGTGGACGCCCGTTTCCCTCCGAATACAAGAGAACGGTTGTGTTCGGCGCGAGGGGCTTGATGACCGCCAGGCAACCCGCAAAAGCTGGCACGAGCTGCTTTCTGACGCATTTCACTATATCCTACAGTATTTAACTTCTGAGGTCAGAGAATGAAAATGGAAAGTTGACCAAAATGTTCTCAAAATTTGGCTTAGCCTACTGACTTTAAGCATATAGGCCTATAATCTCAAGATTTTACTCAGTAAATCTGCAATAATCTATATTCTATAGCTAGGCCTATCTACATTGTTCTGTTTAATATTGTAAATTATATAAAAAGTAATAGGCCTACATCACTGTTATCACGCTACATAAATGTAGGCTGGAATGATAAATTAACCAAACCTTTCAACATGTAGACCACCAGGCCTCAGGGAATGACTACTAATTAAATAAATAAATAAAGTAGGGCAAAATAAATAAAATAAAACACACACACACAAAAATATATATTTTTGTTAATCTGTCCCACCTCAACATTTTTATTGAAATAAAAAAAAGTTTAATCATTTTCATCTATTCCTAATCTTTTAAGATGAAGTTTGAAAAAAAAGAGCAGATTTATCATGATTACCAGTAACAGAGAAAATATCTTGAAAAATATCTTGGACAATAAGGAGAAAAAAGGTTGAGAACCACAAACAGACTTTTTGAGAATTATTTTGTATTTTTATTTTAAATAATTTTTAATGTTCCAACCAATTATTAATGACATTCCAATTTGAGGAACCATGGCTAAAACCTCAACAGAGACCTTTAAAAAGCTCTACAAACCCTTGAATCCCTTATGTATACATTTTTTTTTTCATGATTATGAATAAAAACAGCTTTATAAAATGGATAAAAATCATTTAGATAAAAAAACTATAAATCAACACACATGACCATAAATATGACCATAAGTATTAAGGAATGAAAAAGGCAACACCGGGGACCCTCAAACCATAGTGCAAGTGAGACCAGAAAGCTGAATCGGGAGCGAAACTGATAGACGGAGGAACAGAAATGCAGCTGAATGCTTCTACCAGTGTTCGCACACACAAACACATGACAGCAGCCTCTTTGACAAGCATGGAGATGAAGGCGTGTAGAATCAGGCATTCGGGTTGTTCTGCATGAGCTCGACGTCCGCGTTCACCATTTCTTTAACAAGCTCCTGTTCAAATACACATACAACGATTATTTCTCAAACTCGAGAGCGCAGGAAGGGACCCACATGGATTTTTTTTACAGAAACGCTCACCTCAAACGTCACACGTGGTTTCCAGCCCAGAACCTTAAAGGCTTTGGAGCTGTCTCCCTGCAAGAAGTCCTAGAAAAAGACCAAACGAGTGTAAGATGAGGAAAAAAACAAAGTGAAGAAAAAAAAGGGGGTGGTTTAGTCCTCCTCTTTTAACCGGACCTCCCAACCTGTATACCCCCCCCCCACACACACACTCTTCTTCACTCTCACACACCCACATACAGTCGCCAGCACCACACACACAGGTGTCAAGCTCCATGTCTCTGGGGGAAGGTGAGGGCCGAGGCAGGCCATCCATCCAGCACCCCCTCTTTTCTAGCCCTCTCCCAGTGCCAGAGCATGATGGATTATGTGACTCTTGTGGCCTAACCCCTTCTGTTCTCCTGCTGGGATGGCAACAACACACACACATTTTGGGGTGCTTCTCAGGGTGGCGGTAAAGGGTTTGAGGGTGTCCTTGCTGCTGATCTGATTACACAAGCAGCAACACCACACACACACACACACACACACACACACACACACACACACACACACACACACACACACACACACACACACACACACACACACACTTTTGCACCTTGACAAATGGGAGCTCTTGTTCCAAAGCCCATATTTTAATGTTGAACCCTGAGAAGTTACAGTCACTAACTCATGGTTCCATTTTAGCTCCAATTAAATCATTTAAATGACATAACCATACTTTAAAGTCTAATTAGCAAAATAGCCTTCATTCATCAACATATGAAACAGCATGCAACCATCATAATCAAGACATGTATTAATGCGGCATATTAATCATAATTAGTCTTCACTTTTCTGAAAGCTAAATTAACATCAGCTGCTTTTGTCGCCAATCCAAGTCTTCAGATGCAAACTACTACAGTACTGTCCTGACAACGTAAGTTTACAAAGCATTCGCAAGGAAAGAAAACAAGAACAGTATTATTCATTCAGTGAAACTGTGTGCATGTGAATCATTCATTCTGTGCAAAGCTGTTGCCAATAAATAAAAAGTCAGCAAGTCAAGACATATCAAAGGCACAATTTCACAGTTTAGTTTCAAACACTGGGCGTTTTTTGCTTGTTCAAAGAAGTTCTATATCTATATGTGTCAGGGATTATAACAGAAGCTGTACCTGCATATATGGCAAATCAAATGCAAAAAAATAAATAAAAGTGATAATCATCATCTGGGCGCATTTTTATTGTGTGTGACAGAACACTTAACGTAAAGGAATTCAGTACTAATGGAGAGACAGATCATGACACACATCAAAAAAACTTTTAAGTTATGGCATGACTACACATGACATTTGAGATGCATATTTGCATGCATATTTCAGTGACTTTCTGATAGAGTTTTAATGTTTTTGAGACATGCTTAATGACAAAACAGCATGCTCAAACTATCGGTTTCACACACAGATTGAGCAACGGTCAAAAAAGTCAAAGGTCAAATCCACAAAATCAGTATGACCAGTTCGACAAAGCACTCAAAAGTCTGTCAAACTTCTATTGATGAACAATAGATCATAAAAGGAAATTTTGAAATGAAACTATCAGATGGCATCCTATTTTCTAAATATATATATACACCATGGCATTAAGTGGTTTAATAGTTTTACTTTACATGCAAATGTATACTTTTATATAAACACACACTCAATAATTCTATTCAGCAAGGATGCATTAAATTGATAAAAAAGTAAAGACTAAAACAATGTCAATTTCAAATAAATGAAGTTCTTTTGGACATTCTATTCGTCAAAGAATCCCATAAATAAAAAAATATATAATAATAATAATAATTATTATTATTATTAAATAAATATATATATATATATATCACATGGTTTCCACAAAACTATATAACTATAAGCAGCACAAATGTTTTCAAAATAAATAAGAAATGTTTCATAAGCATCAAATCCTCATATTAGAATGATTTCTGAAGGATCATGTGACACTGAAGACAGTGATAATGGCTACTGAAAATTTAGCTTTGCCATCACAGAAATAAGTGACACTATTAAATATTTTAAATTGTAATCATATTTCACATTTATATTTAATTTCACATAATATGCTATATTTATAATGTATATTTAATCAAATAAACAATCTTGGTGAACATGAGACTTCTTTTAAAAACAACTAAATCATACAGACCTTACATTTTTTTAACGATATTGTATATATAAAACAGATATCAGAACGTTTAAAAGAGACAAAAGTCAATGCAGAAAAACCTGAATTAACACAAGGGAGAATGCCTCTATCTCAGATTCTTGCTTCAAGAGCTTAATAAATATTTATCTGATCATGTAAACCCTCTCCAGCAAAGAGACACTGACCCTAAGTGTCTGACACTTTAAATGCATGTGTATGTGAGAGACACGAGCAAGATGAATCCGAAAGTGCATGGTGAAACCGAACAAGAAATCCACGGCTGTTCCACAGACTTTGCTATGTGCTGTGCAGTTTTGTGTGAGTGAGTTGTGTTATTTGATGCAGGATGTTTAGGAGGGATCAAAGACTCCAATGATTTCCCTTTTCAAACAACAGCTAATCACAGAGCAGGACACTATATTAAGTGCAAAAGAACATCTGAATCTAAATAACATCAGTGTCAATGTGTTAATGGCCAGACTTGAATGACAAGATCGCAGCATGGAAGAGTCACATGTACTCAAATGTGTGTTTATTACAGAGGATCTGTGTGTGCTTACATGTGGTATTGGCAGTGTGTTTGTGTGTTTACAAGCCTCAGAGAGCTGTATCTTCTGGAGCAGAGTCTACATGTTTTGGCAGAGTGACCACAGCGGAGCTGAGCATACTAGAGTCCAGCCTGCCAGCATGTACATAATTCACCTCATTCAAATGACCCAGGTACTTTTTCATTTTTCATCTCACCTGTTATTATGCCGTCACTATGAGAAAGAAAAGGAAAGAGAAGAGCTACGACAACTGAAAGGCACGACATTTACCTCAGTTAAAGGTATAGTTCACCCAGAAATGAAAAACCAGTCATCATCTGACTTTTCCTCTTCTGCGGAGGATAAAAAAAAAAAAGATATTTGGACTGTTTTTGTCCATACTATGAAAGTCAATGGGGTCCAAAACAAAATTGGACTGGTATTGACTTAGGAAAAAAAAACAAACATCTTTTTGTGTTCCACAGAAGAAAGTCAGTCATAGTTTTGGAACGACATAAGGGTGAGTAACCGATAACAGATTTTTTTTAATTTTTGAGTGAACTATCACTTTAACACTTCTAGAATTATTATCATGAGCTCCTTCACATTTCCAACTCATGTGTATAATAAAAAAAACGTTCTTGTCTGGAGTGATCGAGAGTGAGAGAAGAGGAGGAAAGAGAGGACGAGACAGGAATGACATGGAGAGAAATGAAAATGATGATAAATTGAAAGCTCGGGGAGACGAGCTGTGTGAAAGTTAAAGAACGAGAGAGGAGAAAGCATGAGGGAGAGGGAGTGAGGAATGCGAGGTGTCAGGAGTTCAGCAGTCTGACAGTGTGAGTAAGAGTGCCGAGAGCCAGAGTTAATTACTCAATCAAGATAACGAGCCTGGGACATGCCATTTA
The DNA here is from genome assembly GCA_031834385.1 of Semotilus atromaculatus. Classification (NCBI taxonomy): domain Eukaryota; kingdom Metazoa; phylum Chordata; class Actinopteri; order Cypriniformes; family Leuciscidae; genus Semotilus; species Semotilus atromaculatus. Next base: position 15,427,380 of record JAULUF010000010.1, on the reverse strand, counting down.
CAGAGGGCAGCCCACAATTAACCTCCCCTCTCCCACTACACACAGAACACGCGCACACACACACAGGGAAATTATGACACATGGCACAAACAAACCCAACATTGCTACACAAGTTAACATATTTTCAGTTTAAGACACTTTTCTGAACTACTACAGCGAATTATCTTTTTTTTTTTATGCTAAATAGTGTATTGATAGTGTATTTAAAATTTGACTTTCATTAACGTAACTTTTACTTATTTGCAACCGATTCAAACCTACATTGAAAAAAAAATACTACACTGGAATAGTACTTTCTCATAAAACGTACCACAGAATATTCCAGGTTTAATGCAAGTTCTAAGTCTACAGGATTTTATAAATTTATAAACTAATTTTGACTTATGCCCCTTTAAAAACAAAAACAAAAAAAAACACTGGCTCTTACAGTAGTAGCCTGCTTTCCATTACAGATTAGCGCAAAACTTTTGCAATATTTTCTAAACGTCGTCGATAAAAAACAATTGCAAAATGACGGCGTTTACCAATGTTATTCGACTAAAACTTTTTTCAAGTCATTCCAAAAACAATGGCAATGGATGCAATGGATAGATGTAGGTTTACAAATATTTACATTGGGCATATTTTCAATTCAGAATTTCAGTTTGCGCAATTTGAAGGGTAATGGAAATGCAGTTAGTGAAAGTGAATGGGTCCAGTCTACAAATGCTAACCTCGCTGTTTCAATAGCAAAAAAAAGTGAAAAATCACACAACCATTTCTGCGTAAAGTTATAAACAATGACTTTGTAATCATGCCAACATAACTTTTAAAAACCCTAAAATGACTGTGAAAATGATCAAAACAGCTTTAAACTGTTTTAATGGCAGTTATGGAAGTAAATGGAATTTATATGTGATTTTATAAAATTAGAATAAACTTTTTTCATTTTAAATCCTCCAAAAATAGGTCTTATTCACTTTCAAGGGATACGTCTCACGTTACCTTACTAACATTTGCTTCTTTTAAAAGTAAATGTGGGACAAGCCGTTTTTTATTTATTTATTTATTTTCTTGAGGTAATCAACATTACGCCACAAATGCTTTTGCTGGTACCCAACCTGGAATAATTCTTTAATGTTGCACATTTTAGTTTAGTAATAGACAGTAATAGATGTAATTATCTTCACTTTCTCTCTCAAACGGGAGTGTCTTTCACCTCTAAACACTCACACGCACACGCACACACACACGCACACACACACACATATATATATATATATATATATATATATATATATATATATAAAATTCACCTGTTTATTGAGAAGCTATACACTTGGCTTGGTTTTTAAGTGCTATATTCTCCACTCTTTTTTAAAAGCTCTTTCTCTCTCTTTCCCCTCCGTGGGGCCCAGGGTGGTTCCGCTCAGTCAAAGTCCTTCAGGAAATACCAGAGAGTAGGCCAGGGGAGAACGTACACCCCTCTCTCCCTCTTTATTTTTTTTGTTCTGTACTCTCTCCCTCTCTTTTTCTCTCTCCCTGATGTATCAACAAGAACAGAGTGTGAGACAGAGTAGCATGGTAGAAGAAAACGTCCCGGGGCGCGAAGAAAAAGGACCCCACGTTTTTAAAAAGTGCCATGTAATGTTATGAAAGAGAGTTAAGCTCTACCGTAAAGTGTGAGGTAAATAAAAGTGGATGTATATACGGTCATCTTGAGGAAAGGCTGTACGGTAAGAGCGTGGCTTTATTGCAGGTTTGAGTTCTACCTGGCATCTGGCCAGACTCTTTACAACATCATTCACACTCAACTTTAACAACTCTGACCTATTACACTGCATATCACCGTAAAACTGTCACACAGAGCCAGCCTCTTAACCACAGCAACTATAATACCCAGAAAACCCTAAAGACTGCAGTACCCATAAAGCATCACGACAGACATCAGAGGCTAAAACACCGCAAGAGGTGGGGGACCTGCCTTCAACACACACATAAATCTACCAACACACACAAGCATGCAGATCAGTTGGCCACTGAACTGAAGCCTGAAATAAAATGGATCTTGCATTCAAATTAAAAGCAAAGCTGCAGGTAAGTGATGATGCAGCTGTGTTTTGCATGCTGGTACTATGACGCTCAGCATGGGTCAGATAAGACAGACTCCTGCATTCACAGAGTGAGGGCCTCCATGTGTGTGTGTGTGCTGCTCACTACAGGATTCTTTTTATCTCGCTCCTGACCTCTGCCACAGAGCAGATAAGATCAGCCCATCCTGATCCTTGGAGTGAAAGGTCAAAGCCATCTTTCATTCCAACAGAAACCAAAAAAAAATAAACATGCGCTTACATGTTACACAAACAAAGCACAAGCATACACTATGTATACACATCATAATAATGCACTTGTGCCAATAATACTGTCTACCAACTTATGTAATAAATATCATGTAGTTCAATTGAATGCTATAGCATTTACAGAGTGCATGACTCTTGCATTGTCAATACAAGATCTTGACCAAAAATGGATGCACCTCTTGATGGAAATGTGCCTCAATTTTCTTGTATTGACAATGCAAGAGTCATGCACTCTGTAAAGTCTACTCCAGCACATCCCAAAGGCTTTCAAATAATTCAAGGTCTGGACTCAGAGGCTCCAATTCATGTGTGAAAATTACTCTACATGCTTCCTCCCAACCATTCTTTCACAATTTGAGCCTGATGAATCTTGGCTTTGTCATCCTGGAATATGGACATTCTGTGTCTTCTTACATGGTTGTTGAAGAAATGAAAAGCTACACACTCCATCAATTAGCGTTAGAAGAACTGTTGCCAAACATGCTAAAAGGATAATAATCACAGTAATAATGATCCAATCATAGACTTTAGCATTTGCCAATTTAAATCCAAACAGTGCGTGTGTGTGTGTGTGTGTATAAATATAATATATATTTTTAATTACCATTACTAGAATATTTTATTTGTATTATGACATCAAAAAAATGACTAGCAAAGCCATAGTCAGAGTAAATATGCTAATGTACATTAAATTAATAGGCCATAAAAGAACAACCATTTCAAATCCAAGTCTCTAAGTGTGCACTATGTCTTTGAGTTGCCAGAGGAAACTTATGTACTAATCTCTGATAATCCACATTATTCCATCATTATGTTGGGGCAATTCCTCAGGGTCGTCAAGTCTGTAAGTTGATTTGATGAAATACACACTGCAGCCTGTGCAGCTTGTGTTTTGTCTATCATCAGCATGCATGCTCACACTTACAATTATTTACTGTTCATTACATTTATATTCTTGGCAGACACATCCTAAAAGCATTCAAATGCGTTCACATACAATTTAATACTTATTTTCAATAATCCTCGTAGTATATGCCACCCCATAACCCCATGTTCATTGAGACATTCTCAAATCTTGTAAAAAGTTTCAATTTTCTGAAAACCAATTTTCAGCTGAAATTACATCATATAACAAGGCGACCACAGCACGGTTCACAACCCCCCCGACCAACCCCCATCACCCCCTCTTCTTGTGTCATTTTGAGATGTGCGCACAAGTTCAGCAGGGCATTCATAAACGAGTCAGTGCGTTCCTAAACGAAGTAACTCGCTGTCTGTGGAGTTTGTTGCATAAATCAATGCTTTTTGCTTTTTAATTATGCCCTCTCTCGTGCTCCTTTCTCTCTCTCTTTCAAAATGAAAAATGAAAAGAAAAAAACCATGAGGGTTTCCTGGGGACTGTCTGGAAAAGAAAAAGTGGAAAAAAAAAGAAGAAGAAAAAAGCCTTTGGCTAACTTTGGTCCTCCTTCCCCAAAGTGCCTCATAAAAATTGTTTAAATCAGCATCCGAAAGAATGAAATGGATGTGCAAAATCATATTCACTGAAAGGCAGAGCTTGGACCGCAGGGTTCACGCAGCGGTCTTCAGCGGCCGTCTGGGGGACACATTCATCAGTTCAAGCTTTCACTATTAAACCCTCTCAATCAGCTAAAAGACAGACCGCTCGGTTTTGAAGTGTTCGTTATTGCACCCAATCCGCCTCGTTCTTGTGTATGTGCAAGAGGGACAATAAAAGCGAGCGAGAGAAATAAAAGAATGGCCACTATTTACTTTACACTGCTCTCCTGCTGTAAATCGTAAAAAAGTTACAGAAATTCGCTGTAATATTTCAAGCTTCATTTAAATCGGGGTATTTTAGGCCTTAAAGCAAGTTTGCATATTATTTCAACGCGCACACACACACAGTTTCTTTGTTTGAGCGAGTAGATGGCGTGTGATGGACAGACAAGGCCAAGCGCATTACCTGCTTTTCTCATTGTGAAGCTAAAACTACACATACCTCCTTAAGGAATGTGAGCAAGTGTGTGTCGACTGAAAGAACACATCCAGTAAAAGCGAGATACAGGTTGCATTTGCAGCAAAGCCACGGATGAAATCCTACCCTACGCACACGCTTCCATGCAGATACGCTCGTTATGAGATCTCTAAAGGTTATGCAAATAAAGATGGCCGATTTGGGTTTCATCATTCGGTCGCAATTTACGCACTTCCAACCACAAGCTACGTCTGACATGATAGCCATCACTCAGAGGCTTCATCTGTTGATCTTGGGAATGATAATGCATAGAGGCATTCATCTAACAGCAGTTTTGGGTGTGACAGTTATTTTTAGCTCTAACGTGGGATCTTTCAGCCAGAAGATTTTTATCTGTCAGTAATTATGTTTTCATAAATCATGCAGGTGTAGTATAAATGAAAGCAGATTAGGATGGCTCAAAAACAGCAGTTTGAGTGACGATTGAAGAGGGTCTCTTTGGATAAACATGTAGTGTATTCAAACCACTGCTTTCCTATTAACAGGTGTGTATTATATTCAGTTATTCCCTTCAGGGGAAGCAAGTGTGCTGGCTAAGAGGACCAAGTAAAAATTACAGTTAAAAATTGAAGGTCCCTTTTCGGTTTCAGCCAGAATAAGTTATTTGATTAATTATAGGTTTGATTCAACAGGTTTGAAACATATACACATGTAGCCAGTGGACAACGTATTTGTAAATGTATCGCAAACACACACACTCTCATTCATCCTCAGAAGTGACCTGCGCCCAGCACTGACACTTCTGCCTCCAGAGGAAATGCAGTGATTTACTTCCTATCACAGAGGTTAAAGGTCACATTCCCATTTCACCTCTGTGTTGATGGATGACCTGTTCAGCTTGTGTCTTTAAGTATCTTGTACTGATGTTATATAACACTGTCCAATGATTGTACTTGAAACAGATTTCCTTCTTTCTGCACCAGCTCCTCTTAATCCTCCGATGTCACTCATCTTCAGACTGCATACACTCACTCACACATCTTTTGGTCTCACCTTCACATGATTCTTTCTTCTGATTGAAAGAGCTTTTTGGAAACACCCCGCTGACCCATACAAAGCAAGCATGTGTCTTAGAGAAAACCTCTGATCTGTCAACAATCATTTAGTACGTATGTTTTCTTTAAAGATTTGGTGCCCTTTCTCATTCCTAAATGACCACCCACCACACATTCACAAACTGACACACATCTACATGTGTTATGCATATCAGAGAAAGGATGGGCATTTTGATCATTTTGTCTACTTGAATACTTGAAAGAAACTTACATTTTCATTGTCTACAGTTGTAATCAACACCTGAATTATTAAACCCCCATTGCAAATCAGGTTTATTGGCCAAATTTACAGACTTTCAGCTGTTTGCAATGAACAAATCAAAAGTAACTGAAATCGCTCAACACAACAAATGTTTTAACTTCAACTGAAAATGCAACTTTTAATGACTTCTGCAGTCTCAAAATAATTCATCAACCTGAACAGAATCCCTCACAGCAGCACAAATCTGCAAAAAAGGTGTTGTCTCAAGCACACCTGATGCGACTTATCAAAGGCTTCATTAGTTGCACAAGGTGTGCTTGAGCTTGAACACATGAAATATCTGAACTGGCTAGGTTGGTTGAGTGTCACATTTGACTGCATGTCAGAAATATGGCTCAGTCAAAATAACGGTCCAAAAAGTTCCAAACAAGGAACAGGATATAAAAAGATAGCGAAGGCACTAAATGTTCCTAGATAGAAGACATTGTTGGAAGCATAGTTCGCAAGTTCAAAGTTAAAGGAACAGTGGTTACACTAAAGAAGCTATCAACGGCTGCGACCAGATTTCTCAGAAGGCAGGTTCAGAAAAACCCTTGAGTGACTGCAAAAGACCTGCAGCAAGACTTGGTGGCAACAGACAATGAGGTTTCAGCTGCACAGTAAAGCGCGTACTAAACGCAGATGGTTTCCATGCCAAAACTCCCAAGACGTACACCGCTACTGACCCAAAAGCACAAGAAAAATCAGCTCCAATTTGTTCAAAATCATATAAATAAGCCACAGAAGTTTTGGGATTCAGTTCTGTGGAGCGGTAAAACAAAACTGGAACTTTTCGGCCCTATGGATCAAGGGAGAGGAATGAAGCATATCCTGAAAAGAACACTGTCTACAGTTAAGCATGGTGGTGCTCTGTGATGCTCTGGGGACTGCTTTGCATCCTCTGGCACTGGAAACCTGCAGTGTGTGAACAATGAATGTGGATTCATTGAAGTATCAGGAAATCCTAGGAGAAAATGTCATGCCGTCAGTGAGGAAGCTGAAGATTGGGCATCATTGGACCTTCCAACAGGATCCCAAGCATATCTCAAATTCCACCAAGGTTTGGTTGCAGAAGAAATCCTGGAAGATTCTACAGTGGCGATCACAGTCACCTGACTTAAACCGGTGGGAACTGGTGGGATTTAAAGAAGGCTGTTGCAGCAAACAAACCCAAGAATATTACGGAACTGCAGGGCATTGCTCATAAAGAATGGGCTAAGATTCCTCAGAATCGCTGCCAGAAGCTGGTGTCTGGTTATACATCTCGTTTGCAGGAGGTCATACATTTGAATACATTTTAAAATGTAATTTATTCCTGTGATGGCAAAGCTGAAATTTTAGCAGTCAATATTCCAGTCTTCAGTCACATGTTCCTTCAGAAATCATTCTAATATGCAGCTTTGATACTCAAGCAACATTCCTTATTATCATCAATGTTGAAAAAGGTTGTGCTGCTTACTATTTTTCAGGATTTAATGTACCCTTGCTGAATAAAAGTATATTCATTTCTTTAAAAACAATTATAATGACCCCACAATTATGAATGGTATCATATATAAAAATGGCATAATTGGTCAATACATTGGGTCTCAATGCTTATTCAGGGATTTGTATGTTAAGTGACACATTTTTAATGTCAAAAAAGTTAAAAAAGTTCTTCCACAAAGGCTTAAGACCCCTTCCATTGAGTTAGCTGAGTCTAGATGTTTTTGAAATAAAGAACGCATTCTGCTTGAACACTCTCAAATCCTCTTTAGAGATCTGAGAACTGCTGATTAAATCGAGTGCAAGTCGCCATGAACAATACCGACACAAACTGCTGTCTACTGATGCCACACAATAAGCAATAAGATCCCTTTTGATACATTATTGTGTAGTTAATATATGTCAATCAGTATGAAATGTTTTGAAGTTGAAATAGTTTCACAATTATTTTCATGATCAATCCTTACTGTTACTTCCAGGTACTCAAGCCCATGCCAGAGTACAGCCTCCTTTGCGGTCAGAATATCAGTGTGTTATATTGGAAACATATATTCTCAAAACACATCTAGAAGTCAACACCTGTTGTATATTATAAAATATCAAATACATAATAAATCTCTTCTAATGGCACATTGGATGCTCTTAAGGCTGGAATACACTACAACTACACAACGGATTTTAAAACACAAGGCATCATTCATTAAATGACTGACTGAGGGTCACACACTACCAGACTTTAAGGTGATTCCAAACACAACAAACTCATGCATGCTCTAACTGGAAGGAATCATAGTGTGAAGCTAAAAAAGTGGAGCCTGTGCATATCATACACTACGTGATTTTCAGTAAAATATGTCAACTCAAATCTGCAGACTGGCTCTGATTTTCGGCAACTAGACTGTACAATCAGATTGTAAATCATAAATCTTAGCGAAAGTAGTGTAGTGTATTCCAGCCTTTGTCTACATGTGAAGAAACAGTCTTGAAGCAACTCACCACTTCAGTTGGCCGGTAGTACTTCGAATCAACCTTCACATGAATGGCTCCTGTCTCCTGACAGCGGCCCACTTCATTCTCCTCCTTCCCCTCCCACCTGAGAGCGTGAACAAGGACTTTGAACACATTCCTTCATCTTATTTGTTTCCCAATTCAGCTGTTAACATATGTGTTACATATTTACAATATTTATGGTGTGTTTGCGTGTTGTTTTGTGGTCTTGTACAGCCCGTCCGCGAATCAACACCAGATGTGCCAGATTAACCAGATGGGCTTAATTTGAGATTGATGTGTGTGTATGCGTGCTCTTACACAATAGTTTTGCCCACGTGTTTGAAGGCCTTCTCCACAAACTCCCGTACGCTGTGCACTTCCCCTGTCGCTATGACAAAATCGATAGGCTCCTCCTGCTGCAGCATCAGCCACATCGCCTAGAAGACAAACAAACACAGAGATATAATATCATTAAAGCACTTTCCAGTTGAGATGATGCATGTCACAATGCGGACCTTGTAAACATTGTCATTTTGATGGGTAAATATATTCACAAATGTAAATGGAAGAAAAGTAGGCTTTGCTTTACTTTATGTCTTCATGATTTTGTGAACACTTTCCAAAAAGTTTTAAAGATGGACAGCTTATGGCCCTCTGTGAAATTATGTTATGTTTAATACTGTGCTGATCTGCATCTTGGTTAAAGTCCATAAAATCCATTCCATTTAAAAAAAAATTTATGTCAATAAGTGTACCTTAGGAAGTTGGTATGTTCCCTGTCTGATGTTGTAAATGTGCAAAATGTTGAAATAAAAAGTGATTGAAGACATCATATCAAGATCCAAATTCTATAATGACTTCATAGGACTAACAGTATCAAAACAGCTTTTATTTTCTCAGGTTCATATTTGGGATCGAGTATAAAGACTCCCCCACATACACATGACACACACACTCAATGCAGACACATCTGCTCCCAGTAGGATGTGCTTTTATGTGGTTACGATCATACACACACCAACACACACGGCCATCCCCATCCTGACGTCAACACTAGGCCTCATGGGATGTCAATTGTGGGAATAAAGCACAGAGTTCCCAAGTCCATACAACCACTACAAAAATGCACAGACTAAATCTAAATGGTGATCTAGATGAAAGAGGCAGTGCTTTTGGAATAAATGGCGAGATACTTAAAACAAGAACACTTGCCAAGAGGTCAATGGGTGATACTCTTCTGTCTTCTTTCTCTGGCTTTAGATCCCTCTCTAACTCTTATACACATTTTCTGACTGCAGGGCTTCAGCATTCAGACAGTTGGCCGGAGAATCGCAGTTCCCTTGACAGGACTGCACTCTTTTCTTCCCCTCAGCTTGATGGAGGGATAAAGACCCCATCAGCACGTTTTATACGTTGCAGTGGGAGCACAGCACTTGGCCGCCCAACTCATTCATATTTCACTCCTGCAGCACTCACTTAAAAAAAACTCTCAAATGAGATAGACAGACGGACAGAAAGAGAAAACCATAAAAAGAGACACACTGAGGGAACTGATACGGCTTTGGATTTTATAATGGCACAAAGTCTAAGCAGTCAAACTGCATTTTGAATGTCTGTAGGTTCATTTAAATTGACTGTTCTACATCACACACCACTAAACACCCACTGTGTTCAGAGCTGCTGTTTGATTTGGACCTAGTCTGAAATGTAGAAATTCCCTAAACACGCACATGCAGAAAAACCAAAATTTGCCACAATTGAGATTTACCAGCCATAATTTTACCGACCAATAAACTGATTTGGATATTGCCCCCATGTTTTTTTTGTTTTTTTTACATACTTGTGGCAAACATCTCAAGTCACTGTCACAGCTCTCAGTGCCTGTCACAAAAACATGACGACAAAATGTAATGTTGTTCCTCATATTTTTGCTAAGGAATATAAGTGTTGTCACAGACTTCTGGAGAAGATAACCGTCTGACAGTACATTTTACCCTGAGGTTTAATTTGTTAGTTGTGACAGATGTTTTCTTTAGAAGACGTATGTCACTGACATCAAGAGGGGGTCAGACTTCTTACAGCTTGACATAAACCATATAATGTTGCAATTCCTAATAAAATTACCAGAACACTGGCGAGTCATTTTATGTACACAAAGGTTTAATGACAGTTGGTGATCCGTGAGAAGTATAAGCACAGACACACACATAAAATAACTAATAATTACCAGGATGTCACACTGAGGCTAGATGGTAATTTAAAACCAATACAGCTTCTAAATGATGAAACCTACAGGTAACAGAGGTGAATGTGTGTGCGCATGTGTGTGAGAGAAAACCAGAGACAAACATAGCATGAAACAGAGAGGTCAAGCGAAGGGAGGAAACGGCCTGCACAATTCTCTGATCTTATTTTAGTCATAACAAACAGCATTCTCTCTTCTTTTTTTCATCATCACAAACATACACACTGACAGCTAAGTGAAGCACTGTAACAGATTCATTGTTGTACTCCACCACGTTAGGTTTGCTTTTACAGACATTATTATTTGGCAACTTTTTGGATTTGTCAGCAAAGACTTTTGGGAAATGTGAGATGGTTTAGCACCACTGTAAATGTATCCATCAGGAAAAATATTCTGAACTGAAACCCGGCTCATGCTGTATCGGTCTTAACATCCCATGCTTTCCGTCCTCTTCTCTCCATTCCTCCCTCACACCTCTCTCCAAGGATCATTAGCGCTGTGAGAGACAGCTGAGAGGCCAGCAGCACAACTCCCTTCCCCTTCCTTCCTGTTCACACACACTCTCTCCTGGCGTTTTGGGAGGAGTTTGGACACACTGAGGCTCTCTGGGTATTTCAGCAGCAAATTGGCAAAATTTGTGCACAAAAAAGAAAAGGATGCTTTCATTATTTGTCTACACGGTTTGGCACTTCATTATATATTTGATATATATATACTTTTGTCTCGCAATATATTCTTAGGTCTCTAATGTCTTGAAATAACTTGTTTTTGTTGGTTCCTAGATGATCGTGCCTTCTCTGTCGTGGCCCACGCATGTTAGATTCTCTCCAACTACTGATACTTTAAATATCATTTTAAAGGAACAGTTTACCCAACAATTAAAAAAATTGTTAGTATTTACTCATTGTATTAATGAAACAAAAACGGATTTGATTGATTCGCTTGATCTTAATGTATTTGGTGAATATAAATAAATTGTATATGAGATGTATGTGAGGTAAATGTGAGGTGTATGTATTTAATAAATAATAAATGTGACCTGAACTGGCTAGAAAAAGTAATAAAAAAAATAAAAAAACAATCTAATTATTTACTATTTACTTCCCTCATGTCATTCCAAACCTTTATTATTTTTTTCTTGTGGAAGACAATAAAAGATCTTTTTACAAATGGTTAAATTGTTTCTGCCCATATGTTGGAGAATGGTTGTAATGTCTTTTATTCTATGGAGAAAAAAACAACAGACTTTTAATCCACGCAAGGAAGGAGGTTATACGGGTTTGAACAGCTTTGCTCAATCCGAGGTTAAGTCACTTCCTTAAATATAGGCCTAAAAATTGCAATCTGATCCAGGAACTGTGTATAGATGGGTAAAAACTGTACATCTGTTTAACTGATTACATTAAAGGGTCACAGAGGTAGAGCAAAATGTGAGGTTCAAGGGCAGTTTCCTTCTCCAGTGGATCAGGACGACTCTGAGCTTTCCAAAAATGACATGTACGGCAGTTTGTTTTGAATCGGTGTCAGTGTTCCTTCTGCAATCCGTCCATGCAAGCAAACATAAACTTGGAAGAGAGGGTGGCGAGTTTAAAAAAGGTGAAAGAGAAAACAAAGGATTAACTGTGATCACATCCTCTTCTCGGCTTCAATGCCTCTTTTGTTTTTATGCATCTGGGCGTGTGTGACTATATTCCCTGCAGGCAATTTAGAATGAAGTATCTTGAAATATTCAAATCAGCTTAAGGTCTGGAATGGTAAATTATGACAGATTATGCAATCGATGGTCATGTGACCGCATGCGTCCAATCATATTTTTCAAACAAATTTACATGAACTGGGCAGCTAATAATGTGATCAAAATTTATCCATCACTAACAGTCAAAAGCCTGGACACACCTTTTCATTTAATACAACTCTTTTTCCACATTTTAGAAGAGCAGTAAAGTTATTGAATCTATATTATATAGAACAAATCAAAGTATGGGAATTATGTAGTGGTAAAATAAATGTAATAATGTTAATCTCCTTCAAAGTAGCCATGCACTGTCTAGATCGCATTTCAGTAAACTTTAAATTTTCATGCGTAAATATATTGTTTTGTAAAGAAATTCATAGTCATAATTTATATTAGAACTAAGCCTTTAGATAAAATAATTAAGATCATGAAAAACAAATGTAGTCCAAAACTGCAGAGAAGTATGTCCAAACTAGAGGGCTGCATTGGGATTGAGTCCCGCCGGGTCCCGGGACTCAACGCAGATCTCGCGGGAGCGGGCGGTTTGAACTTTGCTGAGGGCGGCTAAAAAAAACAAAAACGTTGGGATCGGGAGGTAGCTTTTTTTCAAAGCAGTCTATTTGTATGTGCGGTGTGATGGTGCACTGCAAAGTTTTTGCTAAAAACGAAATTATATTTGAATGTATTGTGTGTTTTGTCTTTCTGTGTTCTCATAGGCTTGCTGCTGACAGACATGCTTTCTGTACATTTACACCAGGACCGATCAAGCCTATGACGGAATACTCCAATAGCCAAAATCAAAGTACTTGAAGTCTAAAGAAACACACGGTAGCCTAAGCGTTTTAGATGTCCCCAATCTAGCCCTAGCCAGGCTACTACTCATCTTCCTGATCAATGGGTCAGAATACATGCAGGCCAGGGAAACTTTAATAATAGCAATACAAATACGTGTTTTTTTCCTGCGGGACGGGAAAAGACACAAAATCAATGCATCTCTATTATTGTGCGGGAATGAATTCTCAGAGTTTTGCGGGTGCGGGCGGGAGTGGACATACATATTGCGGGAGCGGGTGGGAGTGTAACATACGTTGCGGGAGCGGGCGGTAATGGCCAGAAATTCGGCGGGCGTGGGCGCAAGTAGGATGAAGAAAACAGTCCCGCGCAGGGCTCTAGTCCAAACTTTTGACTGGTATGTAAAATTTACACACTCTTAATATATTCAAAAATTTTACAAAAATTACAAAAAATAAAAAAGTTAAAAGTAAATAAAAAAGTTAAAACAAAAGAAAAGTTAAAAGTGAAATACACAATACAAAGTTAAGTAAAAGATAAACTAAAAAAAGTGAAATACAAAAGTACAAAGTATAAATTGATTAAAAAAAATATGAAAAAACTTTTTTAAATTTAAACTACGTTTTTAGTTTGTTGCTATGCAATAAACAAACCTGCAGTTCTTTTTGCAACACTGAATCCAATTCAACCAAATATGCATTTACGATTGCAACACAAAAAAATTAAGAAAAGAATGAAAGAAAAAGGAAAAACGGGCCCACACACTTCAGCTCTCTTTATGGCATGTAAAGAATTTCTCTTTCAGGTAGATATTGCACATAATAATACAACTATTCATAACTATCCACTGGGAAGGACACACACACACACACACACACACACCCTGGAACTGACTCTATAGCTCCAGGAGTCATTGGTTTAAAAGGGTGCTTGTTTTTAAAAGCCTATTTTTATTTTTGGAGCTGCTGAAAGTTTAAATACTCCCCTCTACCCACCACAACACACACATAGACACAGTCTTTTTTTGTGTGGAGCACAGAAGTACTCTGTTTAATGCAGGTGGTTTGAATTAGGCAGAGACAGGCTGTCATATGGTGACACTAGCTCACACACACATACACTGAACGAGAAAGAGAGAGAGTGTGAAAGAGAGAAAGTTATCCCTGACCACTAAATGACTGAGTGAGAGAGACGATGAGAGTTTTTGACTGCGGATCACCTGGTTACTTCATTAATGTTATTTTAAATGGATTTTTACACACAGCTCACATTACTTGTGCTGGCCAATACAAAATGCATGGCTAAGTTCCAGTCAGATCATCTGAGCTGATGCATTAGTGGATCTGTTCAATGGTCCATATATGTTCCTCCTTCAACCCAATTTCATTCATTTAACTAATATAAAATTGGAATAAAGAAAAAAAATTGGAGAATAAAGCAGTTTCCATCCCTTTGTTCAAGAGAACAAAATTTCCACAACATCTAGGGGGGAAAAAAGCTGTCGCCATTGGAAAAGCCACATGACAGATTGAAGCAAAGTCACATGACATATTTGATGTCAATCTAAGTTTTTATTTAGCAAATGTTGTCCATTGTAATTTATAAGTATGTCTTCTTATTGAATAAGAAACTGATCATTTATTTATTTTATTTTATTTGCATCCTGATTTACATTCAGGATATTTTATGCAATGCCCCAAAATTTGGATGATAATACATGAATGGAAAGCTGGCTAACAAGGCTTAAGTGCATTTTAACAACACTAAAAAAACTTTTTTGGTAAATTTTTTTTATATAATTTTTTTTTATCAATTTCATTTTATATTTGACATCCTTTCAAATACCTGCTTACTTTTGAATGAATGAATTCTATTTTATTTTATTATTATATTAAGCTTTTTATTTATTTATTTATTTTTACATTTTTATAAATTATACTTTGTACTCCGTATTTGACATGCTTCCAAATACCTGTCCTAAAGATTTGAGCGGTAGCATTTTCTATTTAATTTATTTTATATTCTTTTTTTCCCTTCTAAATTATATTTGATGTTTAACATCTTTTCAAATACCTGCTAAAGCACATCCTGAGATGCACTTTGGAAATCACTGTCCTATAAGTTTGAGTGGTGCCTTTCTCACAACCACCGAGGCTAAAGAGCCAGATCGGCGACATATCGATCATGAAAATGGCTGACCAGTAGAGATCGGAAAAAAATATAATTGAATCTGATGGAAGATAAAAAAAAAAAAACGGTTACAGATGCAGTTTATTGACTGGAACTCATATGCATTCAGACAGTGTGTGTGTGTATATGTGTGTGTGTGTGTGTGTGTGTGTGTGTGTGTGTGTGTGTGTGTGTGTGTGTGTGTGTGTGAGAAAGAGAGAGCAGTCAAGATGGTTATCAGGGCCGTTTAGCCCCTCATTGAGAGCAGATTGGTTACAAATTGGAAAATGAGGAACAGGTGTGTGAGCAGGGACACACACTCCCATACACATCCATTAGCAGTGCACACAACTTATGTGACCGCAGAAATTCTGCAAGCGGGAAAACAGAAGAGTTCTATAAATGTTCGCAATAAACACAGATGAGACGGTACGCACACACACACACACGTCCTCTCTCTGTTCTTCTGCTGTCCGTTTCACAGGTGGCTTCATTTTGTGTGGTCATATAAAAGTGAAAGGTCAAGCTGTAACACTGTCGGGAATTTTCTCACACATTAAGGCAATTTTAATTGTATTTGTGAGTGTGAGACAGATTGAATGAACATTTATGTGGCCAAGACCTCTGCCCAATGAACAATGCGTGTGTGAGAATGTGTGTGAGACAGAGCGATGACAGTTGTATTTGTGGAGGCATGCTGTGCTGGCGAATCTTACTGCTGATGCTTTCCCCAGGTGAGTTTTTACTGCCTGGAGTACAATGAACAAAGAGAGGTGTGTGTATGTGAGTCTGTCATTTTCCTGCCTGTCTTAGCACTGTCGCACTGTCACAGAAATATCAGTCCTGTAGCAGAGAGGTCTCGGCAAATGCTGAATAAAAAAAGTGGCGAGCAAAAGATCTGATATGAGATTGATATGAACCATGAAAATATATCAAAACAGAAAATATTAAGTCAGAATTTGGGATAGGTCAGGAGGGTTAACTAGTCATCCACCAACCAACAAGTCAATTAATGAGGAAGACTAACTTTTAAAAAAAATATTTGCTGCTTTAAATGGGAATTTAGACACGTCTTCTCAGAGAAAATTTTTGCGTGCTGAAACAGTGTTGCACTTTGTTTAGCAACATAAGAAAACTCTTGAAAACAGTTGCTTCGCTAAATTCACATTTTAATTCAAACTAGCCACTGAAACACAAATTTACTCAAATTTCAGGACAATTACTGTCAGATCTAATGTTTAGAGTTTTTTGCACATATCTAGTCAGAATGCTCTGTAACTTTTTATAGGGTTCCTATTTGTATGATGCATTACAAAAGGTACTTTTGTAATCCATTATACGTTTTCCTAAATTTATTTACTTACCCATTCATACACTTACATAGACTAAAGTAGTGCATTATAACATGTGACTAAAGATCAAATTTGGTTTTGATCATGTAATGCATTAAATTCATTAAAAATATAACCAGGAATAGATAAGTACTATAATAAATTATACTGACGGTTACAATTATGAATAACCCCAGATATTACGAATGCATCATAACACGAGATATTATCATGATGCATTATACTTCATAGAGTCACAGAATTTTGAAATGCTAAAATGGTTAAGCTGATTGTTAAGATATGGAAGAGAAATTAAAATCTATCATAAACAACTTTCACTGAAGGGAAAAAGCTCCTATGCTATCAGTCAATCTAGATCCAGTCCAACCAACCTGATGATACTCCAGAAAATTCAATTTAAACTAAATATTAGCCTTGTAACTGTGCGGGTGCTTAGTTTGTATAATGAATCAGTGAATTTGCCAGCTGATACGCATCTATATCAGGTGAAATGAATGTCCAGCAGCGAGTGTGTGGCTATTGAACTCTGTGATCTTTCTAAAAGGTGCAATAAACCTGTTCATCTAAACATTCATCAGACTACACAATCATCTCACTTTACCAACAACCAGGCTTAAACAAACATCGGCACACATCCACAAGACCAAACCTATAATCTACAGATTAGCAGTGATATTCACAACACAAAAGAAGCCCTCTAAAAGGAAGTGAGAGAAGGAAAGAATAAAAGGTGTAGGTTTCAGGTGTTTACAGCAGCTCTATGCCGGTAGAGAGGGAGCCAGTTCCTGACGAATGTTTGAAACTGACTCATAAA
Source organism: Semotilus atromaculatus (assembly GCA_031834385.1). Lineage (NCBI taxonomy): Eukaryota > Metazoa > Chordata > Actinopteri > Cypriniformes > Leuciscidae > Semotilus > Semotilus atromaculatus. The sequence continues at coordinate 15,410,128 of JAULUF010000010.1, read as the reverse complement.
AGTCGCCAACCAATAAACTGTCAAATTCTTCACCTACGGTTTTGTCTGAAGAATAAGAGGACAAAAGCCTTGTCAGTGTTTTGCGCTTGGCCTGAGGTGCTGGCAGCGGTGGAGGCATGTACAGAATGTGCTGTTTTGATAACTGTTAAAGATCAGCACCGGCCCGAACCTCGGATACCTGTTTGTTTAATTCGGCTTTAATATCTGCAGCGATCTTTAATCGATCTGATTTCATTCGAGGAGGTTGGGTGGAGTTAAGACACCTGATCTGGGATGGTTTAACCTCTTGTTAGTCTATTTCAAACACAGAGCTTAAAACCTAATTAAAACCTTATTAGCCTGGGAAAAAAAACAGGACAAGTAAAATAAGTTGTGCACACTGCTTCTCTGGACTCCTGCAGACTCCAATGAAATCGGAGAACTAAAAAGAAACTAAACAAACCATAAGAAGGAGCTCTTCTCTGGAGGTGTTTTCATAAAATATGCTGACAATTCCCAGGGTCACCCAGACCACCTCTGAGATCTGCATTAACATGCGTTTAAGGGTGAAAGTGAGACATCAGGGAAATTCATTGAGCGTTTATGCGAACGTAGCGGCTTAGTGTATATGTGTTTGTGGATTACAAGGAACAGATTTCACTCAAATTCATAATTTAGTCAGATTCCGCATTTAAAAACAGCATTTTCACAAATGATGACAGACATTGATGAAACATGTGTGTATGTGTGTATTCAATGGCATCTAAGCATTTAAACAAAATTTAAACATCAAAAAGAATCAGCTGTTAACCATTACCACAGATAATCATTAGTGTCAAACACATGGTTTCACAAAACACCAAGGTTATTACTCAATTTAAGTGTGATGAGAATAAACTGAAAAAAAAATATGAAAACCAGTGACGTTTTTGGCAGATACAATCACTGATTTGTTTTTAAATGATGGCCGAAAATGACAAAAAATGATGGCCATTTTGTCATTTTCACTTTGAAATTAAAACTAGGTATCACAATTGTTAATTAGAAAAGATGGAAAATATGGATCAGTTTTGTTTGGAAAATAATAAGACAGTATTATCCGAGTCTGGTATCAAAACAGTAATTAAAAATAATAACAACGCTTAATTGTTGTATTGATATTATATGGATACATTGTGCTTCTTTAATGAATAACCATTTGTGTGAATCTGAATGTATGTTGAACTATGAGGTTCTGTGTTAGGAATGCTGGGTAAAATTTGAGACTCCACTTTTATATCCTTGTTGGTCATGGAAAGCTGGGATTCAGTTATTCTATATTCCCTGTGTGTGTAATGTGGATGTGTATCTCAGAAGCTCATGTATACCTAATAAAACTAGATATTTTTTTTCTTTTTCAGATAGCAATGTACAAGAAATGATTTTATCTTCATTTTCAATGAAAACATTTCAAAAGTCAACAGGTAATACCACAAGACACGTGTTGGTTTAAAAATGCTGCCAAAAGAGAACAAACTACTTTTGTGAGAAACTTGAAGTTTGATTTATAATAAATGATTTAAAAGTAGTTTAATGACAAATAACAATTACAATTCTTAAAGAGAGGAAGTTTGGTCACAGCACTCAAACTCTGTTTTGCCGAAATATTCTGAGTTTGCAGAGCCGTTTAAACTCACATTCCTGCCTTGGCAAAACTCCATTCCAACAATCTGAACACACAGAGAGGAAATGCCATGTCTACCAACACATACACAAACACACAAATCCACCACTCTATATTCACCTAGTGAGATGTAAACAAACACATTCAATGAAACATACAATCTCATGAACATACAGTGACATGCATGTGTGCACAAACACTCAGCCTCCAGAAACATATGAAGTTATAATGAAATACATTTTTTTTCATATTGGATTTGAAGGCCCTGAAATCAGAATCATATGTTGCAATTTCAGCGAGACAGACCATGATATGTTCAACCTGTAGGGAGGTGTGTGTGAGTCAGGAGTCAGACAGTGTGTGTGTGTGTGTGTGTGTGTGTGTGTGTGTGTGTGTGTGTGTGTGTAGGGTAGGAGGAGAAATGCCAGACTGTACACATAGTAGCTATAGATCACAAACGTGATGGTGTGTGTGATTCTTCAACACCTGTACTGCATAAATTCTGAGCTACGGCAGCAGTACAAAACAATTCTAATAGCAGAGAGCGAGTCAGCTACTGTAAAGATTATAACAAGATCCAGCTGTGTGTGAGTGTGCGTGTGTGTAGCATGTTCAGGCTTCCTGCACCCCACATGGTTTGTGTGATCAGGTTTTGATTGTGTTTGGCTGCGTGAGCCTGAAATGAGGCAAATGACTTTTTGATTAAACATTGCAAAGAAAAAAGTCATTATGGAGAAACTTATGATGATAATGATAACAAACATGAAGTTGAGACGCAATAAATCCACAAAACATGGATTTTGTGTAATAAAAAACCCCAAATCGTATATTTGCAAACAATGATGACAATTAAACAAACTTTCTGAAAAAAGATCACAAGACAAAACAGGTATGTAGGTGAGAGTCGGGCTCTTAATATAACAAACTGCATTTTGTGTCATGAGATCAAATATTTTAAAAGTGGCAATTATATACAGCTGTTTGTGACTGAAAACTCATTTTTGCAAAGTAAATATTCTACATGGCAAGTAAAAGTGTTGGGGAATTAAAAATGTAAAAAAAGAAAAATTTCACTAAATATTAACCAATAAATAATAAATAATAATAATAAAAATATAATAATAATACATATATATATATGAATATGAATCATATACTGTAAACATGCTGTAAAATCTACCCCTAACAAGGGGTTGTGACACAAATTGTGTGACTGAAATAAATTATATTTCAATGGCCCTATGTTATAAGCTTTCCTCAAATTTTAGTTGAGAGCAGACAGGGTATCTAAATAATACATTCACACAAACACTCACACTCTTGTTCTAAATTACCTCTCCTCCTCCTAAAAGCCTGCACTTCCTGTAGAGACAGGAAGCACTCACTCAGTTAAGCAGCCAGTCTCTACTGATTTCCTGAGATTTAAACAGAGGAACCATTCAGGCCCTTTACGCAAATGTTAGCATTCTCTCACTCCCTCTATCACACACATGCACTCACATTCACACGATAATGAAGTGTATTGGCATGACAACACTCAAACAGTGATTCAATAACTACTTTTATTTATCAAAAAAGGACATATTAGTCAACATCCCAACAAACCCACAGAAAAACAGCATGCTATTTCCCTCACATCATATCTGATAATGTCCAGACTAGATATGTGTATGAGAGAGTATTCATATCGCATGAAACTATTATTTGCCAGTTTAAATAAAGCAGAGATAATAAGAGAGAAATAGTGTGGTTGACTGTAAACCTATACAAAACAGTATGAAAATGTTTTATTGTGCAATAAAAATAGGGGTTCTTTAACCCTCTCTGTGTGTGAATTTACAAGTAATCGAAGATCCCCCACCCACCGAAACGCATACACACGCCCCCACACCCACCGGTCAGGTTTAATGGGCAGAGCAGTGTTTGACCTTTCACCCCTAAACCCTAAAGCAGAAACTTTGACCATTAAACAGTCCCTCCAAGCCTATTATCCAATCAAACGCATCAGCGCGCACATCTGGATACTGCATGAGTGTGTGTGTGAGTGTGTAACGTAAGAGTGCAGAGATGATTAATGCTGGGGGTGCATGGCAGACTGCAGTGTCATTAAGATGTTTAAATGTGACATGAAAAAGTGCTCTAGTTTCACTGACTTAACCAGACCCTTCAAACTACCGTATATAGTATGGCCAGTCTGTGCATGCACATGTGCACTGGTGAATGAAAAATGAAGAATGTATGAAATTATACAAAGAGAAGACAGACAGACTGAAAGAAAGACAGACAGATAGCTATGACAGACAGACTGACAGACAGACAGATATGACAGAAAGACTGACAGACAGACAGATTTGGCAGAAAGACTGACAGACAGACAGATATGGCAGAAAGACATAGGTAGGACAGACAGACAGACACATACAACAACAATAGAGAGAACAACAGAGATAGATAGAATAGAACACAGAAAAACAGAACAATCGATAGAACGATAGATGCATATAAACAGAACGACAGATAGATAAATAGACAGAGGGATCACAAAAGACAGACAGACAGATGTGCAGAAGTGTGTGTGTGTGTATGCATGACTGAAAGTGGAGATTCAGGACTGTGTGGAGCTCAGAGTGGGTCCTGTTTCTCTGTGTAGAGATGTATTTGTTATTTCTATTATTTAAGACAAATGTAAAAGGCAAGAGACAAACAGTGGTGCACCTGTGAAATGTGGCCCCAGGGAAACACATGGCTCTTCAACTATTTCCTGGCCCTAAGGGAGGGGCAAAGCAGAACCAGATGAGGAGGTGACTGGATCGGCCAGGTCAGATCGGGTTGGATAAGGACGTGTGTGTGAATGTGTGTTTGTATGCATGCACATATAGGAAAGGCTATTGTGTTCACTTCCCAAGCAACTCAACAAAGACTATTGAACCCAGACAAGACATGCAACAAACTGCTAACAATCTATACACACACACACACACGTGATGAAAGATGATGAAAGTCCTGAAAGCATCATTTAAAACAAGTCAGTTAAGTGTGTGAGATGCTCCATTAGATGCAGTAGGTGAAAAGGTAAGAAAACTCATTAAGTCACTTATCACCTCTTTATGTATACACACGGGCCGTCAAAGGATGGGCAGTTACATTAGCCTGTAGTCAGCAAAGGGATGCTTTTGAATTCTCGAGACGGGCACATTGACAGACATATAGCAGGGCATGATATTACCCACATATCTAAACACACTGCCGCACACAAACACGTTTACACACACACACACACACACACATCATGCCGAGGCTCCACAAATCTCCCTCCTCCTACATGACACTATAGTTTGATGGCCCCCTGTGTCCGTCACAACATCAGATTTTTAGATAAATAGGTAACGTGGTCACGTATTGCTATGGAAACTCCATTCATTGCTAAAGCCAGTCCCTGTCATCACAAAGATTACCACAGCTGACTGATGACCCAACAGCAGACTGTGAATGTGGACAGCACACACACTCTCAGAGGAGAAAGTTGAGCTCTCCTGTTTCAGTGAGTGTGGGTTGACCGGCAGGAGCTTCTACGGGATTTATTACATTCTACATTTGTTCACCAGATTATAGAAAATCACACACACTCAGCTTTGGTTAATACACACACAAAAAATTGTGGTTTTAGTATTTCTTTTGTTACTGTACAAGAGTTGGGTAAAAAAATTTTTTTAAAACAATAATGTAATATAATAAATTAATGAATATAATAATAATATATATATATACAATGCCGAGACTGCATTTATTTGTTCAAAAATACAGTAAAAACTAATATTGTGAAATATTATAATTTAAAATAACTGTTAAATACATTTTAAAATGTAATTTTTTCCTGTGATGGCAAAGCTGAATTTTCAGCATGATCTCCAGTCTTCAGTGTCACACGATCCTTCAGAAATCATGATTTGCTCAAGAAACGTTCCTTATTTATTATCAATGTGAAAACAGTTGTGCTGCTAAATGTTTTTGTGGAAACAGTGATAAAAAAATAATAAAATAATCAGGATTCTTTAATGAATATAAATTTCTAAAAGAACAGCATTTATTTAAAATATAACTTTTATCAATTTACTGGAAAAAAAGAAAAAGTTGTGTGTGTGTGGGGGGGGGGGGGGGGGGGGGGTATATTACTTGCCATACTATACTGTACTTATAGCCAGTACATTTATCTTCCATTCTCAACAGACAGACAGATCAAGAGCAAAGGACACACACTATGTTCCTTCAGTGTTTCCAGAATAATGTGTTACAGTGGTACTCTGTTCTCTGCATGCATATGCCATTTGGCAAACAGTTTTTTTTTTCTTGACCACACACACACACACACAATTCTCTCTTCTGTGTCACTTGTTCCTCCAGTCTCAAAACTCAGTGAGAGTGACTTTGTGTGAATGTGTGTCCATGTGACATATGCTGCCCTAACAACTGTTATTTTTACTGGCAAACCCCAACATTACAAAAGAAAAGTGTCTGTGTGTACTTATATTTTTCCATCCAATAATGTACGGCATTAATGGTCTTTCCTGCTTATTAATAATTCATGATAGATATAAAATAAAAAAAATTGTGTGTACGAGTGACTCTGGATAAATTAATGATGAAACAGGAGTGACAGATACAGAAACATCTGTCAGCTTTACAGAACAAAACCCAAAGACAGAAGAAGAAAAAAAAAAAGAGAGAGAGAGAGAGAGAGAGAGAGAGTCAGAAAGCAAATATGAATTATTTATGAGTGGAATAATGTGACAGATGTGGGATATTTTCATTTCCAGTAAGCAAATGCAACTCACAAACATTTACACACCAGAACTTTGCATCACTTCAAACGGTGTGGTCTGGACTTCCTCTCACGCTCTAATGGACAAACAAGGTCTGTCTTCAGTCTTGAGACAAACACACACACACACACACACACACACACACACACACACACACACACACACACACCTTCACTGCTGTGAGACTCAAATCTATTAACTTTTACACCATTTCAATACACTTTTTTTGTTACTTTACGGTTTAATTCCCTTGGCAATGATAAAGCAACACAGTATGAATATGTCATTGACATCAATCCAAGAATTAATAGATAAGAATCAAGAAATTTAAATTTATTTAAATCTCATGTACATGCTTAAAGGGATAGTCCACCTAAAAATAAAAATTCAGTCATCATTTACTCACCCTTATGTCATTCCAAACCAGTATGAATTTCTTTCAACAGTATTCATGGTTTATTATCATACAATGCAAGTCAATGGGGTCCAACAACACTGGACCCCACTGACTTTCAACTTGTATGAAAAACTAAATATTTTTTAGTTTTTAAATATCTTCTTTTGAGTTCCATGGAAGAAAGAAAGTCATACAGGTTTGAAACGACATGAGGGTGAGCAAATTATGACAGAATTAAATTTTTTGTCTTAACTATCTCTTTAATTGCAGTCACATTGTACTATTATTCAAATCTGTCTTCATGGCAAAAACTGTGTGACTGTTTAAAGTTGGACAAAAAGCAAACAGAAACTTTGACACAGCTTTTTACAGAGGATTAACGTTGCGGTAACATTGTGTCACTGTTACACTCAGCTGTGTGGAAAACTGGTGTGCTAACATGGAGGAAAGTGGGAAAATGTGGGCTGTTGCAAACCATGGTACACAGCCATGAATGGCACAAAACACACACACACCCCTCGTTACTTTCTGTGGTGAGTCAACAGAGGGTTAGATTTACTTATTTGGTCTCGATGTTGCAAAAGACAAAAACTCTGGAGCTTAATATAGAAGTTGTCAGGGGAAATATGCAACTCCACTGAATGATGGAGTGTGAATAAATATGTGTGTGTGTGTGTGTGAGTGTCTCCACTGTAATGACAGACTTTGCCTGCTGAGTACGCAAGAGAAAAATGAAATGGACAGAAAATGGAGCGACATAGGAGGTCTGTAACTCAGTGAGAAAGGACAAGGTGAGAGGTGACGGAGAGGTCAGCCAGGTCTGGGATCGAGAGCGTATGGGTGTGACTCCACACTAAGAGAAAACAGACGTTAGCTGAGGGAGCCTGATATTACAGCGGCATTAGAAACAGTGGTGAGTCTTCATATCTATACCAGAGAATGAACAGACCGCAGACCATTAGACTGAATACGTCCCTGGAGTCATTAATTCCAAAAGAAACCGCGCGTGTGTGCAAGAGAAGAAAGAGACAAACAAGTTCTGCTCCAAAAGTGGGTAAGCTGTCTCTCTGCCCACCGTCTACATAGGCAGCATTCTAACTGTCATGGAACCTCAGAAGTGACCGATTTGGAACGCTCTACATATAATAGGCAGCAGTGCAGTACAAAAATAGCACTCCTCACAGGAAACTAGACTTATAATAAACAGAGTTTGATGTTAGCATGTTGATAAGCTAATGGGGAAATAAATAAGCATTACAATAAATAACATAAAATTAAGCAGCACAACAGTTTTCACCATTGATAATAATGTAAGTTTGATAATAATAATACAAATAATAAATGTTTTTGAGCACCAAATCAGCATTTTAAAATGATTTCTGAAGGATCATGTGACACTGAAGACTGGAGTAATAACTGCTTTGACATTTTTTAAAACACTAAAATAGAGATTTTTGATGTAATAATTAGATGTATTGAATGTATTTATTTATTTATTTTATTTATTTAAATATTTAAATTGCGCACTATTTTATTAATAATAATAATAATAATATTATAACAACGATTATCATAAATAATTAATTATATTTAATAAAACATTTCATATAAATTTTAATTGACATTTCTCTCCCTTCTGTGGCATATGGGATTTCTTTTTTGACTGGGTTTGCCGCAAGGCATTCTGCATCACCTTCTTTGTATTATTTATTTTATCTTGGGGAAAAGCACAACAGATAAAGTACAATAGAGAAGAAAGGAGGAAGAAAAAAATCATAATAATATATCAGTTTTTTAAACTGTAACTACACACTACACAGTACTACAATTTTTTTATATATTACATATTGATATAATATCAGTTCCAGTATGAAGTATCTTGGAGCCATCATGATTAAGGTGCTGACCTTTTGGAACAGCCTTCGAGACGGGAACGCGCCTATTAAGATGCATTAAATATGCTCACTAGATTTTGGAACAAAGCCACACAAAAAATAAAAAAACTCCCTGATGGACTGAATGCATATGAGCAACAGAGAGCCAAAGAGCGAAGAGATTAACTCACTGAGGCTGTATTGCAATGTTCATTTTCTGTGCTGCACTGCCAAAGCACAGGCATGATAACAGAACAATGTGATAAAATTCATCTCTTTCATCCACTTTTTCTAAGACTCTCCTCCACTCAATAATTCTTTTCCTTCCTTTCCTATCTCTCCTCTCCCACTCCCTCTCTCCCTCATATCTTCAGCTCTGTGAGAGGCTGAAAGTTGAGGATTCTGGTTACAGAGGGCATGTGAAGAGAGGGGAGAAAACGAAACGAGAGCATCTGCTTTCATCCTCATCACAGTGGGGAAGAGCTCAGCCATGTCAATCACACAGACAGCCAGCTGCCACACACACACGCACACACACACACATAGGAATAAACCCACATTCTTCATATGAGAGGAGAAGCATACAAACCGGAGAGTCTAACAGTCGCTCACAAACACCTCCTCTCAGCATAGAGAGCTTTACACAAGCTCAGGAATGCCCTGTGTTAAATGCTCTGCTAAATCAACCTTAAAATCAGCCATTTCCCTAGATCACCTTACATATTGTGGGTGTGTGTGTACTTGTGTGTATCTGTACGTTAGCTGCTTTTAAAGCTTGTACTCAAAGTTCTCCCACATGAAATGAGGGAATGAAAGTGTGTGCGCGCACACACACACACACACACACACACACACACACACATTAAGGTGGTCTCAGCTTGCAGCTGTGTTTATTTATTCTGCTGGATGCTGGCCACTGGAGTTTAAGGCCCCCACCTCCTACCCCCACCCCAAAATAAAATAAAAACACACACAAAACCACCCACTTCATACAAAAATACCCATCAGAGCATCAAATCCTACCAACCCCTATACAGCCACCCGCCGCCTATCACAAAACATACCCAACTCACTTATACTCTGACATTACAGTGTTTGTTATGGAATTTAAATGTTACTACTATTAATAATTAAACATCACAAGTCGGACATTATGACATATACATATATCTGTGTGTGTGTGTGTGTGTGTGTGACTGATGCAAAGCGATTACATTTTTTAGGGTTCTTTGATGTATAGACAGTTCAAAGGAACAGCATTATTGGACAGAAATTAAATGCATCCCTGCTGAAAAAAAGTATGAATTAAAAAAAAGAAACCTTACTGATTTCAATATCTTGAACCTTAGTGTATATACTGTATGTATGAAGTATATGTAATAATTATTGATGGTTGAAATAATTATGGAGTAATAACAAGTGACCACTGAGTTTCTTTCTTTAAAAAAATAGCAACAGAAGACAGCTGATGTAATAACAAATAAAAACAATATTAATAATAAATACGTTTTCAAAAACAATTTAATTCATTATTACAACAAAACTGTGGCAGTATATTTTGAGTAGGACATTCTATTATATGTATGTTTGTATTTTACACGGATTTTATGGATGCATCACACACACACACACATTTGGCTGAAAAAGTTCCAGCTGGTTTCCCAGTCTCCTCTGAAAACATCTCCTCATCTTACTGTAAAAATCCAATGCAGTGTTCTTACAAAGCATTACGACTATGAAAGACGAGTCTCTCTGAGTGACGGGTCATTGCAGGTACAGTTGGTCGCCGAGCTAATGAGTGATTTGATTGGCCGTCGTGTTCTCATAAAGACCAGCGTGATTCATCTCCGAGCTCTCTTTAGTATGTGATTGGTCGGTGGTGCGGATAGATGCGAGAGGTGAGAACGAGGACAAAATCATTTTGTTGCTGGAGAAACAAAGCGGTCTGAGGTGAAATCATCTTAAAAATAACAAAAACATCAGCAACCTCTAAGACCCCGTCGAGAGCTTTATGCTATCAGCTCAGTGTGTTTTCACAGGAATCTTTGAACTTCACTTCATTTGCGCCCTGATTTTATGTATGTTTTTAGTGGAGGCCTGAAAGTCTGAATTCCATAAAACTATAAAGCTTCATGTTTCAAACAGCTTATTAAGTCATACAAACAGCGAACCAATTAAAACTGTCCGCGGTTCAAGAGTTTACACAAACATACAGTGTTCATCTCCCACTGCCTCAACTACATAGAGTCATATCTGTACGCTTATGCTCAAATACACACTTGGGCGCACAGACATGAATAGAAAAGGTTTTGATCTCACACAGTACAGTTAAAAGGTTTTGGGTCACTATGATTTATTAATGTTTCTGAAAGAAGTCTGTTATTGCTCCCAAGGCTGAATTTAATTGATACAGTAAAAATAGTAAAATTGTGAAATATTACAATTTAAAATAACTTTTTTTTTTATTATTCCTGTGATGGCAAAGCTGAATTTTCAGCAGCTAATTTATTTTTTAAATAAATCCTATTGACCGCAAATTTTTAAACTGTTGTGTACACACAATTATGACAGTATAAACAGTAATGGTGACTGATGGTGCTTGACATGTTCAAAGACGCGTCTCCAGTGTGTATCACAACAAACTCACTTTCAAACAGGTCTTATGTCTGTTTGCACAGACTCGAATAGCATGTGGATGAATCGTGAATCTACAGTGCCAACAAAAGATGATTGACACTGTCTGTTTGGAAAAATGTAAACCTATGGATCTGACAAAGGATTTTTACATTTTTGCACTTTGCCTGGAGGTAAAATACATGGACTGTTCTTGTAGCAAACCGCACTGATCTACTCCATCTACACACACACACACACACATGCTCACAGCTTTGGTCCGATTTCCCGAAATCTGCCCCATTCCCGAGCCACATAAACCTGGCTGCATGATTCAGCCGCCTGGAATACCAGCGTTCCCACAGGAAACCTGGAGCAGCTCACACATGTATGCGCATACACACACACAAACCTAAAGCTCCCACTCTGGCAAAAACCTAAAGAAACTAAAGGTCTCTCTAATCCAGGATAAACACGACAGCATGGCTGTGCACTCAGAGGGTCATTACAAGCAAATCGAAAAGAAAGTGCAAGGTCAAAATACATATTACATATGGCAGACCAAAAATGAATGTATAGTTCCAAATCTGAATATATAGTTGTATATTAGATTATATGAATATAACATTACTTTTTTCCACTGTATGTTTTATATAATCGGACACACACACATTTGGAGTTTTGAAGTTAAGGATTTTAAATGCTTTTAAAAGAAGTCTAATGTTTAACAAATTAGCATTTATTTGATCAAAACTACAGTAAAATGATCAAATATTTTTAGATTTTGAAATATGAATAAACATAACAGTTTTCTATTTGTACTATATTTTAAAATGTAATTCATTCCCTTTAAAATAAATATAATTTGTTTCATTTATAGCATGTTGAGCGGTGAACCTGTCAAAAACAATGAGAAACGCTTAATATCACAATCTACTGTACAGCCAATGAAGGGTCTGGGTTCCTTGGTGGACTCGATTCAATGGGCAGACCGAATTTGGATGACAACGGCATAAACAGACAGCAGAAGTAGAAGTGCAGTTGCAAATTACTACTCCACAAGAGAGAAATAATCATTTGTCAATAGGTTGCTGATGATTTCATGCACTGTTGCTCTCATTCTGGATTCCAGTTTATCAGGAACTTTGTGATTTTTATCATAAAAAGCGGTCTGATACATGTTGAAATAATTATGGAGAAATAACAATGGACCACTGGATTCCTTTCTTTAAAAAAAATAGCAACAGATGACAACTGAACTGATGTACACTTTGTATTAGTCATTACTACAAATAGTAATGCTTGTAAAAACAGTAATAACTAAGAATGCAGACAGCTATTAAAAAGGAATGCACATTGCATCAACAGTAACAACAAGCTAAATGATGAGAACAAGAAATCAATTATGCAATCCAGCAGACCTATTGCAATGAATTCTCACACAACCCTTAGCCAAACTTTTAATTTTTAAAGTGGGGCAAGTCATCACTACCTCATATATGTGTTGCATGCAACAACAAAAGCATGTGCATCATTTTTATATAATATAGAGAATGAGTGCCTGTCTTTCAACATATATTCATGATTTATCAGATTTTATATAATTAATTAATATTAAAGATCTGTAAATTTATATAATGATTAAAATAAAGATAGATAAGATATCTATCTACATATCCCTTTTTTTATCTTTTTTTTTTTTTTTTTTAAGATGCCCACATCTCAAACTAATGCTAAATCAGTATGTTGATCATCGGATTCAATTAAAATAAGTCTAAATGAGATTTTATGTTAGATGTTTGAGTCCAATGGAGCCCTCACACTCACATACAGTACAACATGGCAACAGTTTGGTGTGTAACTTAGCATGGAAGAACTCGATGTCTATTAGAGACGTAGACGTACATGAATTGCTATATGTAGTCATTCAGTCCTACACACAATCACATGTAAAAAGTCCTCAAAACATTTGTGAGTGTGTGCGAGTACCTCCACATAATCTTTGGCATGGCCCCAGTCACGCTTAGAGTCCAAATTGCCCAGGCTGAAGCACTGCAACTGCCCGAGATGGATCTTCGCCACAGAGCGACTGATCTTCCTTGTTACAAAATTCGAACCTGAAAAAACATGTAGACACAGATTGGGAAAATATTAATATGAAGCATTCATTCTGCCTTGTCAGGCTCTCTACCTCATTTTTTTTTTTTTTTCTTGTACCTGTCAATTGTCTTCATTTTGAATCCCCCCCACCACCACGCACCCCATTCATAATGTCAGTGCAAATTTGTGTGTTTCGGCCAAAACGAACAGTTAATGTGTGTCTCATACACACAGGCAGAAAAACGCACTAACATTCACACACACAGGGATAAAATCAGACTCTTGTCTAGTCAGTGGACCACCCTGGAGAATCTGTAAGCCAGTCCAAAGTCCTACTGAGCTGCCAGACACACACACATACACACACATGCTTCATCTGTGGGAAACCTTGGACGGTCTCATGTCCTGCTGAGTTGTGCTATAGCTTGAATCAGACAGAGGTGGGAGTTCTAGACGAGAACCTCCACCGCCTATAATATCAGGCCCAGGTCAGAGTAGGAACACACTTAATTTAAGTGTATAAGTGAATGACGACTATTACACTCTTGACTTGTGCTAAAGCCTGCATGTGTGTGCGTGTTTGGCCATAAAAGTTTTCTGTAGAAAATTTAGCAATGCCGGGAAGATCATGCCCTATTATTGCAAAACAAAAGTCACCTACACATTTAGGCGGTCTAAAACATACCCACGTAAAAACATTGTTAAATTGAGTTACTGATATTCTCAAATGTCTATATCACATATATTAAGCTTTTTTCCACTAAGTTTGATGCTTTTTTGTGTTGGGCACTGGTGTTACGTCAGACTCAAGAGTAAAAAGAAATTGTTTTAATGAAATTAAATTCATGAATCATTTAAAATATGTAACTGTTTCAGCTATTGGTCAATATTTATTTCCTGCAAGTTTTCATATGGTAAAATAACTACTTTAAATGCGGTGTAAATTGCTTAAGAAAATCCTTTAGAAGCATTTATAAGCATCCCTGTAGCTCAAATGCCACGATCATGGGTTCGATTCCCAGGAAATGCATTAACAGATAAAATGCCTTTTTATGCAGTATAAATTGTTTTGAATAAAAGCTCTGCCAAATGCATAAATCCAAATTTATTTGAAAATTATTTAAAATAATGTTTAAGCATTCCTGTAGCTCAAAAAGTAGATCATGCCGCTAGCTACGTCAAGGTCATAAAAATCTATACCTCGATTACAATGCAAGGCAATTTGGATGAAAGGATCTGCAAATTCAGTGTAAATGTTAAAAATATTATTTATAATTACACACTATTGACACATAAATCACATTATCAAATGTTAAGTTTTCTTTGTAAGAAAAAAAGGCAATGTATAGTTTCTGTAGCAAGCAGAATTCGCAACCAAATGTCACTGAAAACCATGTTTACATTTGCAAGGAACTAAAATGAAAAAATTTAGGATATAGCACTGACCCGAAACTTTTTCACAGTGGCTCTGAGCCAGTGGGTCATCTTTATTGCTAAGCCCTGATCCGTAAAGTAAACAAAAATGAAAATTCAAAAAAATCATAAGTGAACGGAGTCTTTCCACGGCAGGATGTCCGTCATGAGCCCCCCGTGCGCGGGCTTGCTGCTATCACAAAGGGCTCTTTCTAATCCGTGCTAAACGCAGCTCACCACCAGGTGCGTGAGCTTGGCACGAGAAGAACAGTTTAAAATACCACACTGTAAACAGCCGGGTCAATCCGTCGTCACAGACACGCCACAGGGGGGACTCAAGGATCTGATTTCGGTTCACTCATTTAAAAAAAAGAGGGGGGAAAAAAGCGAATCATAGCCGATTGACCAAACCCTGCTCAGCAATAATGGGTCGGCTATGCGTCTGTGTGCAAGTGTGTTTAAAAGTCCAAGACAGGCCATTTCCGCGCACCGGCTCCTGTTTCCAGTCGGAGTGTAATTAGGCCGTCTCTTAGCACACGGTGGGACGCTGTGACGAGGAGCAGAGTCACAGGGAGTCGACCGCAGGGAGCTCTCATCAAGTCTAAAACAACCCAGTTTAGGGCTGGTTTAGACCGTGATTATGCGGACAAGAGCACGGCAAAGCCTCAAAACAGGCGGCAGACCTGCAGGTGTGCGTGTTGGCAGTGGGTATGTGCCCGGGCTCTGTCAATGCACATTTTAAGAGTAATGAGCAATGGTAATGTCGAGTATCTAGGCGAAATTTCTAATGGATGGAAAGACGCCCTGCCAAACCAGGTGGAAATAAAGTGCAGTCAAGATGTCTGGTCTATCAGTCACTGACACTCAGATATTTCCAGCATGTGAAAAAAAAAAAAGGACTGTCAGTACAAGGCCCTGTTCCTGTTTCTTGACACATGTCTGAACACACATTCATGCAGATGTACACACAAGAACGCATACACTACCGTCGGATTGCCACATTCATTTAAACGAATGACAAAAACACACACCAGCACCCTGATCTCTTTCAGAACCAGCAAAGTTGCTGTGTCAAAACAGAAAAACAGTAACAGGGCTCAAAAATGCAGATGGTCTACAGACCTGGACTGGGAGTCAGTGTGAGACAGTTTCAGGCCTGAATGACTGAATGGTCACTTGCCCTACTGGTTAGTACTGTGTTTTACTCTCTTTTTTTTAAATTATGTACAGTACATGCATCATTATGCTTAAGAAACTTGTTTTTTTGTGACAATTGGTTGTGAAAATGTAACTATGGACTGTATAACTTTGTTATTATTTTACAGACTTTTTTTAAAGAAAAATTATTTCATAGTATTCAATCAATCAAAATATTGGTCAAGTGACACGTGACATTTTTGACCCTGTTTTGCAAGTAGGTTTAAGCAAAGTAGGTTTGCAATTAGTAAGTTTTTGTCTCTTTATAATATTTTTATGAAATAATAATAATGATAATAATATAAATAACTGTGTTGGGACCAGTGAAAACATTGCGGGGCAAGAAGAGAATGTGAACTACTGGCCCAAGAGGGCAAGCAGAAAAAACTCCTTACTGTTGAGTGCAAAGTAACAAACTATGCCAGCTTTGGAGTGCATGTGGGAGTGTGTAGGAAAGATAGAGAGTGAGAGAGATACAAGGTGAGGAGTGATGTTTAATTTGAGACATTAAAGGAGCATCTCATTCACTTCCCTTCTTTGTTGCCATGACTGCACGACAACACAAACACAGGTGTGTGAGGTGGGTAGTCAAGAAGTGAAAAAGCAAAACATCTCACAGCTCATCCAGCAGTGTGTACGTGTGTGTCTGCGATAGGTGAGAGGTCCATCGACACCTTCATACAGGTGCAGCCCCTCTCACCTGGAGAGGTTTAACTTCTTAAAACGCTCATCTTTCAACAGGAAAGAGGGAATGTGAGGAAACAAAAAGACGAGAGATGAGTGTGTAATGGAGGAGCCCTTTAGATGTTGTCTGATTGACTGGCATGACCATTTCTCTCATCTAGAACTACACACTATTAGACGTACGAATCTGAATAGGTGTCAAAGTGCAACTACTTTCACATGCGCACACACCCCAGACGTCTCTGTGGTGGATTTGTAACAGATTATTTTACTCTTCTCATCTTTCGTAAACTCATTCGAAGCTGGTTTGTTTATTGGTGTAAGTGGACACCGGCTGAAATTCCGAAGTGAATTCCAAACCAGATTAACTCATCATCGCCGGCCCGCCCAATGACGGGAGGCTACCACGGCGATCGGACAGGAAATGAAGTTGGCTTTTTTCACACTATCCCATCCATCTCTCCCCCTGTCTAGCTATCTCTAACCCTCCTCCACCCCTGTACTCCCTTTTTCCTCGTCTTCCTTCAACATACACACACACACAGTCAGTTAAAAGTCTAGTCGTCAATGTTTGTCTCACCGGCGTAAAAATTCTTGCAACTAACGCTAGTGGATGATATCACTGCTCTTCCTGTGCTCTGAGGTTGAGGGTGGGGGCACAGAACAACACTCTTGTTGTTGAGAAGATGTCATGGCTGCACCCTTTACCAAATGTTGTGTCATGATACTCCCCCATAAACCAATCACAATGAAGCTGGCCACACACACAACATTCTCCCTGGACTCTTGCATCACTTCCTTCACTATAGTCTGCAGCACTGTTATTTGCTGTGCACGAAACCGCTCTCTATCCACTATACAGTGTGTCGGCCATTTTGTAGTAGTGTTCGAATTCTGAGTGAACGACATCATTCCCTACATTCGTTCACTACTTTTACCCCCAATCCTCTCTGAATTCGAGTATACATTTGATGAGCACTTGCTGAAGCACTGTTTCCCACAATCCATTGCGGAGAGGACTGAGCTCGCGTGAAAGTGCGGGAGCGAGCGAGTTTAAACCAGAAATTACTTTACAGCTTTCTTATTTCTGCTTTAACATTTACTTCATGCTATTTTTTTATTTTATATTTTATTAATCATTATTTGAATAAAACATTAAAATATTGTTGAGACAATATAGATGAATTTTAAAATGAAATAATAAGCTACATTTTATAGGTTTTTGAATTATATTTATTTTGTATTGTATTTATAGGTTTCATATTTTATTATTAAAATATATTATTTAAACATTAACAAAATTTAATGTGTTTTAATAATAACAATAGCCAGGTGTTTTAATAATTTGTGGCATTGTTGTTAACTCGTTAAACTGTAAAGAAGAGATGATCATTTGGTGGATGATTTAAAAATAATTGTTAATCATCTGTAGGTAGCATATTCATTTGAATGTAATCATAACAGTCGCCTGAGGCGCTCAACGACCACGTCATCTGTGAGTGTGAGAGTTAATAACAATTTCAATCGATGAAACTACAAAGCTGGCACGGAGGTATATATAATTACAAAATAAAGTTATTATGATTATTGTTGTTAATATTATTTTATAAAGTAAGAAACACATTATGTGTGACGAAGAAGTTTCTGCGACAGCTCCAGCTCTCCGACGCACAGTGTACACATCAGCGTCCAAATTCACTTACTTCATTTCGCTCACTCCTTGCAGATATAGTGCACTCAAATGCCATACACTATATAGGGATTAGTGAATGAGTGAACGAGGGAGCGGTTTCGGACAGCAATTGTATGTCTCAAAACCTAGTGAGCCATCTTGATGTCTTGATATGATGGCTAGAATTCTGTCTAGAATTCTGTCAGAATTAGAAATTAAACACTTTTAATACATGTGATAGAACAAAACTGTCATTCCGATTACGATCACTAAAAATGTCGCCACTTCAAGCACTTATATTGGAGCTACGTCACGCTACACACTTGCAATGTAAATAGTTCCGTTGCACTGTGACTGCCATCACAACACTGACAGCGCATTCACAGGGTAAAAAACACTCCAGAGGTTTCGTCTAGTAGCAAATATTAGTTATTCAGCAAACTTTGAAAGCTTGACACCTAAAATAGACAATTTAACACAAAATGGACTAATAAATTTGCCTCATTGTAATCCATCTTTTGGTTCTTAAAATACATTAAAGTGAATTTATTTTCTTGAATATCAAATATGTTTGCATGCGCAGTGAGCATACAGTAACTAAAGTTTCTTCTTTTGTGTACATTTGACATGAGGGCGTGTAAATGATGAAAAAACCCTTTAATTTCTTGAGTGAACCTTTAACATACTGCAGGGTTCCAGACTGCGACCATTTTTTGAGAATGTGCGAGTTAAAATTTTATGTGGTCGCATTTGTGCGAGTGCATGGTCATGTAGGCTACTACTCAGTTAAATTCACGCATGCAGCGCAACAGAACGCCGTTGTATCAGCAGCTGCTGCAGTCCGTAACTTATGTTCAAAATGAACGAGTACATCATGAATCCATTTTCCAAACCGTGTTTTTGACTAATCCTGAATCACTACGGTACGCCTATAATAAGTGTTTATATTCTGACTATTTTATCCCGGGGTCGGCTCGACTGCGGAGTTTCCCAGTGACTGCGTGACTCGCCATAGACATTAACGGAGAGAAGTAGCTATAGGATTGTAAAATGTTTCGATGTGATCGATATATTAATTATTTAATAATCAAATATAACGACTAATAGAAAGTGTCACCAACGCCGCCTCAGATGCGTGCTTGTCAGTTGTCAGAATGTGTGACTGTTGTGGTCGTGCTCTTCCTGGAACAACGCACTGGAAACGGCAACTAAACCCAATGAATTCACAACGATTTAATAAAATAGTGTTCCCATGTTATGTAATATGACAGTCCCAAATTAATCATCATTATTATTAGTCGTGCATTGCTGCTTGAGCGGTGCGCGCTGAATGAATAACCGTTGAGCACTTTGCTAGCGTGTTATTTAACTCAAAGAAACGCATCCTATATGAGATTAATCAGACAAAATAAACATATTACAAATCTTAATATTACAAATCATATCCGCACAAAATGACGTGAATGCACAAGTTAACTTGAACTAATACGTGCCGTTCAGAATGACTCATGTTGTGGACGCGCTCTTCCTGGAACAACGCGACGCGTCAAAACCCAAATAATTCACAATGTTTTATTACAATATTGTTCTCTTTATAATGTTACGTAATATGACAGTCCCAATAGTCATTATTAGTCGTGCATTGCAGTTTGAGCTGCGGCTGCGCGTGCTAAAGATCACGCTTTAGCGTAAAAAAACTAAAAAGTTCGACCAAATCATGTGTTGGTGCGACCAACTGAGAAAGTTGGTAGCACCAGTGCAACCAGTGGAAAAGTTAGTCTGGAGCCCTGTAGTGGAAGCATTTATGAATTCAAAAAGTATTTGTGTGCAAGAATCACATTTTTAAGCTCTCACTGTTTGTTATAAAAGGGGGTTGAGTTGTTAAGACTGACCAACACTGACCAACAACAAAATGATATACGTGTCATTTGTTTTGATGAATGAGGTGATAAAGTTATGAGGTCTAACACATAGCAGTGGCTGTTGGTTACTACACATTTTTCAAAACCAAATGAAAATAAAACAGCACCAGGCCTACTTTTAACGTAAAGTTGACCCTAAGCAAAGTACTTTCATTTCTCTGCACTAGAACAACCAAACATTCAATTATTTTTTAAAGCTATCTGCAATATGTAGGCACATCTTGTGTGTGGTGTGTCTTAAACTCTGACCTCTTCTAGGACTCTCATGATTGAACAAGATCCCATTCACAGCAAAGAGGTTATAGGCTTCCCTGAAGTTGACCACTATCCAGTATGCATATAGCTTAGCAGCACCTGTGGACGGGAGAGAGATAAAAACCAGGGAGAGACAGAAGGTTACTACAATAACACTTTTAAAGAAATGTTATCAATAATTCAAACACATGATGGTTTTCAAAATATAAAATATGTATAGACTACAGTTCTAAAGTTTGGGGTCAATAAGATTTTTTGAAAAAAGTTTTAGAAATAAGTCTCTTACGCTCAACAAGGATGCATTTTCTTTCATGAAAAATACAGTAAAAACTATAATATTGTGAAATATCACAATTTCAAATGATTGTTTTCTATTTGAATGTATTTGAAATTGAAATTTATTCCTGTGATGGCGAAGCGAAATTTCCAGCAGCCATTACTCCAGTGTCACATGACCCTTCAGAAATTATTCCAATATGCTGATTTGGTGTTCAAAAACATTTCTTATAATTATCAATGTTAAGCAGTTGTGCTGCTTAATATTTTTGTGAAAACATAGTAAATGCGTTTACTGTAACTTTTGATCAATTTAACATTCAACAATATTATTGATTTGACTGCACTGACACTATTGGACGAGAACTGACCTGGATGATGACATCATTTAATCTATAAAGCAGCTCTGCAGAAAACAGTGTACTAATTTAATAATTGATGATCTTTACAATGGAACTGAATCAACACTGAACTGACTTCAGCTGAATAATGAAACTTTTCTTTTAGAGCTGCTGTACAGCCGAAATCAACTGTTTGCATCACTGAATCATTTTCCTGTAATCACTGTCAAGCTGCTTTGAAACAATCTGTGTTGTATAAAGTGCTGTATAAATAAAGGTGAGCTGTCTTAATGGCAATTTAAATTTGCATTACTGAATAAGACTATTAATCTCTTTCAAATAATCTTACTGACCCCAAACTTTTGAACGGTAGTGTACACATTTTATAAATATACAAAAAACTAAAAGTATAAGGTACTGCATGTGTGTGTGTGCTGACCATAAGGGGATCGTGGGTAAAATGGCGTGGTCTCTTTCTGGGGAATTTCCTGTACTTTCCCATAGAGCTCGCT
The DNA here is from genome assembly GCA_031834385.1 of Semotilus atromaculatus. Lineage (NCBI taxonomy): Eukaryota > Metazoa > Chordata > Actinopteri > Cypriniformes > Leuciscidae > Semotilus > Semotilus atromaculatus. The sequence continues at coordinate 15,388,410 of JAULUF010000010.1, read as the reverse complement.
GGTGGAGGCCTGGTAGAAGCGGACTGTGTCAGTCAAACCGCAGGTCTTCACAGCATCCAGCAGCCGAAGTGTACCCACCCCATCCACATCTGCGGTGTACTCAGCCAGGTCAAAGGAGATCTGGCAAACACAACGTGTGTATCCATAAGACTTAATGCAAAAGTATACAAGTAAATGGATAAATGAAATTCAGTGTTATGACATAACCCAATAACATAAGCCAAAAAGCTGCCAGAGTCAACAAACATAATTGAAGGAAATATGAAAAGGAGTAAGTGTCTGGTAATAAAACTCGGCACAAAACCCTCAAAGCTGAGAGAAACATTCTTGTCCTTGATGGTTGATATCAAGTGTCTTTGTTTGCATAGAGTTGCATGCTCTGCTGTTAGTGGAAAACACACAGAGCATCAGAGGGTTTGTCTTCTACCTCATGTAAATTGGGTCAAACAACTAAATGGTGTGTCTGAATAACTGTATTCGGTTCATAAATCTTGCAAGCAATCAAAAGAACAACCAAATAATATCTGACAATATTTTTTCTGTTTTACATTTAGTCGCTTTATCTAGGAAACCTCTCTAGTTTGAATTAATAGTGTGCTTGAAACTATCACATGAACAAAACTGACCATCAACTAACAATCTGAACCTCAAAAGGTCTGAACCTCAGTCATCCCAACTTCTCTCATGAAAGCGGGAAAGAGAACAAGCAGATGCCAAGATTAACATTTAGATTTATTGTAGGCCTGTTTCTCACAAAACTCTGTAAGATTAATATAGTGCACAATACCAGTTTTGTACTTTCGCATTTTGATAACTGGATTTAACTCATTGTATTTGCATTGAAGAAAACAACCTTTAACAACAACCATGTGTTCCACAAAGAAAGAAAGTCATGGGATATGTAACAAGGGTATATAAAGGTAGAGTTAGTTAATAAATGTACATTTTTGGGTGAATTACTTTAATATTGCAAATAGTTTGGGGTGCTACACCATGTGACTGAATTATTACATGGTGTTTTTGAGCGAGAAGGTCTCTGCTCTAATTTAACGAGTTCAGACATACTTAATTCCCAAACACAAGCGAGCCGGGGAATCCCTGACTGAAACTGAGATGGTAAAGATATGATGAGAAAGACAGACGGGGACTGAGCAAGAGAAAGAGAGACTAACTAACTAATCTAACCTGTTCCTTAAATTTGACACACACTTCTCAGAATCGCACCTACACGATTTTCCAATGAGACAAACCCTCCGCAACAGGAATGATCTGAATTAGTTCTGAAATAACCAAGTACGCATCTGTAACCACACCTCAGCATGAAAACAAAAAGCGACTGACAGCTGATTATCGTGAGACTGAAACGATATTTAAGTGTCTTCGCAACGCAAATTCACATCACTTTCAAAATAATCCTTATAATGCTGCAATGGATTGACTTTAGATGTGTTGCTTGGCGGTTGTCCAATAGCTATCATTACCGTTGCTGGGATAATTAGCCTTAAGTTTTTTGGACTGTGCAAACATGCTCTTAAATGTGAGCCAAAACATTCAATCATACCAGTTAGAACTAAGAGAGACATGTTTCTGTCAGGTACAAGTAGATTTATGTTTTTAGATTGTGCCTTGCGGAGAGCATTCACGGCATCTTGCTACCCCGCAAGCAATTTTCATTTCTTAGGCATTGTTTTCTCCAAACAAACAGCCAGGACACTGATTTCAAATGTCACAAATATGCCAAAATAGTGCTATTATAGGAACAATGATACCGTAATTTGGTCGTTCAAGCTGTTTCTAGTAGCAGTAGCCATTGCATTGATGCAAGAGAACGTGCTGTGAACTCCAAATTGCTCCCTGTATGCATTTGTAGGCTAAGAAAAGACGTAGAAATTACAGGGATTTTGTTGTTTATGTAAGTGCGGCCGCATTTTACGCGTTATCCGAAGTGAGAAGGAGACTTGTAGAAAATTGTGCAGCGAAAGCAATTTCTTCGTGTTTCCACAGCAACTTGGAACTGTCAGGGGGGGCAGAATTAATCTCTGACATTGGGAAAGTCCCCGTGCCCCAGGCGACTCGTGCACAAGCGAAAAACCTTTTCTCTTTTGGCTCTACCTACCCCCCCTTCCCCCCCAATCGATACTACTTCTACACTACTCATGGCTTCGGCACGTCAGGATTGGAATTCATCAGCTAATTAAATCTATGCTTGAGATGACACCAACTTCCCTCGCTCTTCTGCCTGCTCAACCAGACACGCTCACCTCATCATTCACTCGTTCCCTCAAACATAAACACACATGTAAACATGGCAACAGCCTGGATCATTATGGGCTGCGGTTGGGGTTGCCCCAGGCGCAAGTTGTCTGTAGCAATCGCAGAGCTAATACAAGCTCGAGTGTGTGAGAGCCGAGGGAGGGAGGGGAGAAACCATGACTGCGAATAATTAGGGAATCATTTAGCCTGTTACAGATGTCCTTAAACTGTCTCCATCCTTGTAAAAACAAAGCTCTATTTTTACCACATCTTATGTTTCCAGAAGACAGCGTTTCTCAACCATTTTTGTCTCGTATAGCCCCACAGTTCCATCAGTAGGGCTTAAGTACCCCTTTCATTGACACAAAACTAGATATTTTTATTTTATTTGGTCATTTGATTAAAAAAAAAAAACGAATTGTTAATAGAGATGCATCATATTTTAATTTCTAATTTAAAAAATAAAACAGAATTAATAAAAATAAATTAAAAACATCACATTACATTTTATTTCAATGTGTTGTTTTTAAATAAGAAAAATTAAAATGAAAACAAAACAAGATCAAATAAATAAATAAATAACACTTATTTTAAAAATCGTTTAATAAGAAAATAAGAAAAATAAGAAAATGTATTAATTTAATAAAACAGAAAATTTATAACTATTATAAATTATAATAAACTAACTAACAAAAAACGAAATAAATCAAGTGGCTGACCTTGATGAACATTTAATTTCAAACACATGGCTAAGAAATGACATGAATTTATTCTGGAAAGGCCTTCCATTGGATGTTAAAACAAGGCTGAGGGATTTTCACCCATTCAGTCAAAAGAGCATCAGTTATGTCAGACACTGACGTTGGGTGACGTTGGGCTCTGGCTCACAGTCGGCATTCAAATTCATCCCAAAGGTGTTTAGGTCTGAGCTTTCTGCAAACACTTCTAAAGTGAGGAGTACAGTGCAGTCCACATAATCCGACCACACGTTTTTCATCATGCTATTTCATTTGCTTGAGAACAGCACAGACACACACACAAGGTTCTGTTCAGCTCCTGACAGTTAACCTTGCACTGACAGCAACAAACAACTACCACATGTGAGTGGTCTCTGACTGAACCAACTCTCTGACACACACACAGCACATGTGTCATCACAGTTGACAGGTGCTGTCATTTAGGAGCTCAAAAGAATGAGGTGAGCAATTGTGTGTGCTTATCTGTATGTCAAGCAGCCTATACTAAATGTTGAAACTGACAATGCACAAACTGATATGCCAAAATGTGCAACGCTGAGCATCCGCCTCAGTTTTGTTGCATTAAAAAAAACTGAGCAGTGCAGAATGCGCTTCAGATTAACACAAAAAAACACCACAATATCAAATACGAGTGCCTGACCTGCTTATTTTGAGAGAAGATGATGAATGCTTCCAAGCTATAAATAGCTGTAATTATAGACTCTGGTGTCTAGTAGGTCTTTCTGCAGACCAAATTCATTACCATATAATTTTTTTTACCCTCAAATGTGTGTTGTCATTGCATGCCATCCACTAACCTGTCTGAAATAATCCAACTCACAATGTCAGACTGACTGTCACTAGTTCAATCGATCACCCTTCATGCCTGCTTGTTTTTATGACTTGCAAATGCAAACATATTGTTCTCTGCATTATACTGAAGACTGCCCCAGCAAATTCTGATTTAAATACACCACAGAGGTAATGTGATCTAGCTGGATAACATGACAATACAATACAATAACAAAAACTAAACTAAAAGATATATAAAGATACATAAATAAAAATAATGATCATAATTTAAAGGGCTGGTTCACCATCATACAAAGCGATCATGTCTCTTAAAATTCAAACTAAACTGCTCAATTCATATGGATTGGTTTTACGATCTCTTTATGAACTTTTTGAAGCGACATAGTGGTTAGTAGCGTAGCTATAATGGAGGGACAGAAAGCTTTCAGATTTCATTAAAATCTCAATATTTGTGTTCACAGAAGATGAACGAAAGACTTATGGGTTTGGAACCGACATGAGGACAAGGAATTAATGACATAATTTTAAGTTTTGGGTGGCCTATCCCTTTAAATGTATCAAACACACAGTATATGTTTCTAAAAAAGAAAGTGAGTAGCTTTTATGTGTTAAGGCTTGTAAAAACATTGTCAAGGCAGTACAAATTTAAGCTGCTGGCCTGACTGGGGGCAAAAAAAATATTGTAGCCTTATTGTTGAGCCCTGCTTGAATATCTTGAACTTACAGAGTACAGATCTAAAGGTCATGCAGACAAATGGAACTAGAGAGAGTCCAATAATTTACACAGCTTAAAAAAGGAAGCAGAGAGGTTTCTGCGATCGATGAAAAAGCACAACGTGGCGCTTTTTAGATTTTTCCACCAATCTGCATGAAATAAAAGACGTAAAATAGAAATGTAAAGTACAAACATTGATAACATTTCTCTGAATATAACGTGATAACTGGTGGCTTATGTTTTTAAGCTCTTCTCTTGCATCCTACTTTACATTCATCATAATCTTAAATGTCATTAATCATTTTTAGAGTTTACTTTGGAATCACACACTATACTAATCTGCAGTTGAATATTTCCTGATCCTAGTCTTCCAGTCACTTGAGCCAACATCTCTGGTAATGCTATGATCCAAACTATCATTCTTTATTTTTATTCTTTCATTCCTTACTTCTGTTCAACATCTTTACCTGATGTAATGGCAATAATACTAATGATACTAATAAATAAGAATACGCATAATCAACACAAGTATATAATAAAGGCTTCTTTTGACAAATGTTAACACCTTTAGGGCAGGGCATGAGACAGGAATGTGTCAGTTTATACCACACAAAGGATGAATTGTTCATTGCAATACCTGCTTTTATTCTGCAAACGGCTATTTTCCACCTCTCAATCAAGAGTCGAGTGCTTGTGCCAGTGAATTCACAAAAACTGACATACTTTTCAGATGTACCATGGAGTGTCAATCAGACTCCTTCCAAAATTTGACATGAGCTGATGTTGATAAGTGAAGCCATCTTAACCCATTTTCTTAGACTGAATATTGCCAAAAAAAAGACAATGTGTACTATATGACAGATCTTACACTCGTTCCTTTGCCTAATATGAAACAGCCGAAGCTTATGTGAGACTAGAGATGTCAAAACTGTTTTTGTTTTTTGACAACACTGCTTGATATGCTTTATGTTGCCACTTTCCAAAGATGACAAGTTTATTGGGTCATTACTTCATCACACACTTGCATCCACAAACTAAGTGATGTTTCTAACTGGCCAACAAAATGTGCACACAAATGCTTTGTGGGACATCCATTAAACATACATAAACAAAAATGACCCACTGATTATAATTAATATAATATAATATAATATATCTATAAAAATATACATAATGATTATAATGATACAGAGTAGCAAACACAGAAAAAAAGATTACATATCATGTGTCTTTTCTACCACTCCCAGTATCTGAATAAGCATGTTATACAACATGTCTACCACACAAACAAATGCGTTTAAAATGCACAACCCTTAAAAGAGTGAATGGGAGTGCAAAGATTTGTATCTCTCATAATTAATCACTAGTTTAATAGGTGCTGTCATTTAGATAAATCAAAATCATGTTTTTAACGTGATGTAACGCCACTGAATAAAGGCCTGTTTGTTGGCAGTGACGTCAGTCTTTGCAGGTGACAAGAGTGGAATGATTTACACAAGCAATTAACTGTGTGTGTCTGCGTGAAAGCAAGAGCTCTTGCGTCCTCTAGATACCCAATAAGGAAACAAGGAAACTTCGGCTCGGTGTAACAAAGTCTCCTATATTGCAACTGCGACTTAAATAAATAAAAAAATGCTGTCGTCATTAGCGGAAATGATTCTTAAACTGAAAGAATTATATTTCAGTGTGTCACTCTGGCATTCGCTGTGTCGTATCTGTTTACAAGCATGTATACAATGCCAAAAGTCTTACCTAGACAACACTTACATTTTACATCAAACACATTCATAAGCGAACACAAAACACGTTCTAGTCCAACACCTGTATATTAGCTACAGCTCTGCACTAATCCAAACACAAACACAAAGCTCATGCCAATCACACTCTACCTAACACTGTGAGCAAACAGATTCTGCCGGCACTATAAGAGAGTTATCTGTGCAAACACAAAAACACATTCACAATGAGACTTTGGAGTCGAATAGAAACATGCAAACCGTTTGTAGTTGACGGAGAGGTCAACTCAGAACACAGCAGCCCAAATACCACAGATGTTCTTTTGTGTTCTCAGTTTAATTACTTGAAAATTAAAGAAAAAAAGTCAAAAAGTGATTCGGAAAGAATTAAATTAGGCATCAAGTTCCTCTAATCAAACAGGGTACATTCATTTATGCTGCTTCTCTCAAATACACACTCTGTAGCCTCTTTGTGTGTGTTCGTGTGTGTGTGTTACTTGCCTCATAATCTCAGCCAAAAAAAGTGCCACTTCAAAAAGTGCCAACTCAGTATCGTGTGATTAAGTTTGATGTGGTCATACGAGACTAATTGCAGTTTGCTATCCCACAAGGCAGCTCCATTTGTGGTTATTTGATAATGACCGCAAGGTTTAAACTTGTACAAACATCAAAATGTAAAGCACACTGTGCTTTTTTTGGTGGTAAAGTCGACATTATGGTTTACAGCTTTTCTTTATCTGTCGCCAAACAACATGCTGAAATGCCAGTCAGAACCGTTTGCATTCACATGTAAATAACGCCTTTATCTCTCCATTGTGTTTGCACACGCAGACCTCCTGGAGCTGGTATATCCCACCTGAATAATGCAGTGTTATTTTCATGTTAAGCATGTGTAACAGGTGCTATAGTTTTTCCATTTTAATGTGATAAATTAATTATTAGATTTGATCGATTTTTATATTTTTGGTTTTTTATTCAGACACAAAACAACAAAAAATTTCATTTTATATTAAATTAAACAGAATCATTAGTACTACTCAATTTAAAGAGATACTGTTCAAAAGTTTGGGGGCAGTAAGGTCTTTTATGATTCTGAAATAAGTCACTTGTGCTTACTGCTTACCAAGGCTGCGTTTATTTGAGAAAAAAATCTGTAATATTTAACAGGTGTTAAAATTTTATTTATTCCTGTGATGGCAAAGCTGAATTTTCTGCATCATTACTCCAGTCTTCAGTGTCACATGATCTTTCAGAAATCATTCTAATATGCTGATTTGATACTCAAGAAACTTTCCTTAGTATTATCAATGTTGAAAACAGTTGTGCTGCTTCATATTTTTCTGGATTATTTGATGAATAGAGAGTTCAAAAGAACAGAATTGATTTAAAATATAATTATAAATATATTACAAGGTTACTTGAAACTCCTTAAAAATAAATCATACTGACTCCAAACTTTTGAATGGTAGTGTATATACTCTCAAACAAAATAGCACTTTGCTGACCCCTGTGTGTAATAACTGGAAACCGAGCATGTGTGTGTATGTGTTTTCTCTGCCACTCTTTTTGCCATATCCAAACAAAGTGTGGTGAGTATAAAATGTAAACTACAATCAGAGAGTAACAGTGATCTACCACTTTATTACAGCGAGCACTGATTGAAACGCCTATCTTTAATGAACATGCCCGGCTAACACACACATTTACAAGTTAACAAGCCTAAACTCAAAGTATAATTAAATCAAGCTTGTTTATTTTTCCACATAGCAATCCTGATTGCGGTTGTCACAGTATGACAGCAATCTTTAAATATGAACTACTCTCCCTCAGTCTTATGTCTGTGCTTAAAGTACTTTTTATTCTCTTTGTTGTACAGCCACAGCTGTACTAAAGCTCTATTGTGACAGAGAGCATCCTGCTGTTATCTGTCATCACAGCAGATGATCCTCCTGATGGGACACCCAGAACACCTCCCAATTATTAGAATGGATGTCTTTCTGTTGGCCAATGTTTCTCAGTCAGTTTCCATCTGAATTATTTAGTTCCATATTACGGCAGCTGCTGTATTTAACTGTACGTGTTCAGTGTGAGCCTGCAGGTGCTGTCTGGATCTTTCCATCCTTACAAACCAACCATTAAGGCTCATGAATCATTTTAGACAAACAGTGGCTCTAAAAAGTATGTGAACAGTTAAGCCATATTTAAAAATGTATGAATGTCTTTGAATTATATAAATAAAATACCAAAACCAATTAGCAAATATATATAGCCCTAATGCACTTTTTAAGCACAAACACTACTTTGCTAGAACACCTAAAAGCGGCAATAGTTCTAAGAAAATAATTATTTGTTCACCGTTGTGGGTTGGTTTTATATTTTGAACTAAATACATTGACCTTCAGACATTTTTAAGTGATTTGAGTGTCCAAAAGTATCCAAATACTTAAATAATGTGAAAGCTTTAGCAGGAAAAACTTGCTTTCTAGGAGTAGATCACCCAGAACATGTTTTAAAAGCATGAGATGTGGGGAAGTGGATTGTTTTTGAACTTAATGAACTATAGCAACGTATTTTTTTTTAAGGCTGCTTCAGGCGGAAAAAGCTGCAACAAAAAAAAAAAAGAAGTGCAATGGTCAAACATGTCAGTCTAGGGCATGTTTACATATAAAAGTAATGGAAAAGCAGAGCAGTGGAATGAAAAATCGCATTCTGTTTAGATTGTTTATGATCGAGCTTGACAACATTGACCCTTAACACTTTCTTAATAAATGTCTCTGGTCTTATTGTGGATACCATAATCTCTCATCAACCTATAATAACTTTCTCAGTTTTGCTGACGTAACGCATGCCGCATGAGAGGGGTTTTCGGAAGTCTGGTTGAAACGTATTAGACTACAGCAAAAACATGACACTGTTATTTCTCTCCAATACCAGATGAACACTTTAAATTGTTCTTTCCTTTGACTGACTGAACATCAGAGCAGCATGAGCATCTGAAGGAAACAATGTCAACATTAACGTCTCATTCATATCCCTCCGCATTGTCTTGTCTCATTCTGCTTTTGATCTTCTTATTCAGTCATCTTCCTCTCTTCCCTCCTCTCCCTCACTTTAACTGCCGGTTGTGCTTGTTTCCCATAAATTACCCTGTGGAGCACCCACACAGAAATTCACACACACACCATATGATGGCCAACTCTCTGACTAACATCCCCTGACTTCATCCCAGATGACTAGACATTAGGGGTGTGGGTAAAGGAACAGAGAGTGAAAGAAAGTCTTCTGTATTTGGTTAAGACTTTTTCCTTTCCAAAGAATTACTTGGATGGGGTCATTTGTTCACCTCACAGACACTAAGAGAAAAACCCAAGTCATTATGAAACAGTTTGGGTGTGTGTGTGTGTGTGTGTGTGTGTGTGTGTGTGTGTGTGTGTGTGTGTGTGTGTGTGTGTGTGTGTGTGTGTGTGTGTGTGTGTCCGTTCAGAAGGAGAGTTTGAGATGTTGGGTGTTTTACCTTGACGTGACTCTGCGCTCCCAGGTTGTATATTTCTGTGGGTTTGACTTCATTGATAATCTTCACCAAGCATGTGCTGTCAGTCAAGTCCCCATAGTGCAACTTCATGTCTATGATGGACAAAATAAATAATTTTTAATTTCACAAAGCAATCTGATATAGCTTTACCGCCGGAAAAAGTTTTAGAAAGCGTTTTATCCTCCACATCTGCTCAAGTTAAGATTGTCACCTTAGCGAAAGCTACCAGACCCAACACAAAGAGATCATCATAACCATGTCTAAAATGCTTGTACAATTATTTGCTGAAAAATATATATATAGAGCTGCCCATCACCGGACCTACTGGAAAGAAATAAACGGAGTCTGTCTCTGGATTTTCGTGCAAATCTTTTACATTTCATTCTATTTAATTTTCTACTTAATTCTGATTCTGATTTCTTTTTACCTTTCAAAACCAGATACAGACAATAGATCTATTTGGATGGCAATTGTTTTACATAGGGACTAATCATTGGTAGGTACGGCTGTAAGTAGGTACTCCATTTTGACTTCAAAGGACACTAGCATTGTCTGGCATTTTTTGTAAACCGCCATAATTTTGGGGAGTGAATTGTGTCGTAGAAAACTGTTGTCACTCCCACTCTTGTTTGTACAGAATGGGATTAAGCACTTAAAAGAACTGGGACAACCATATTTAGCTGCATTGTGTAAGACCAACCCAAAATACATAATTACCATCCAAATAGTTCTTAAGAACATTTAGACTGAAATCATGAAGGAAAATCCATACATACAAAATAAATTGAAAAAAATACTGAATGAACAACTTACAACACTTAGAGGATCCAATACCTAGTGATATTTTACACAGGTTAGAAGACATTTATACATTTAAAAACAAAATAAACATGATTTTTATCATAGCCAGGAAGTGAAACTCACTTCCTTCTGTGTGCGTTTGAGGGTTATGATAGAGGTGTTCAATCCGGCCTGTGTTAAAAGAGCTGGATCTGCGGAGGATACCATGAACCTGTCCAAAACACCAAAAAGTTAACCTCATTAAGTGTACATGATTTTAAATAAACTGTGTAGACACCACCGTTCAAAAGTTTAACGTCATTAAAAAAAGAAATGAATACTTTTACTCGCCAAGGACAAATTAAATTAATCAAAAGCAATGTTACAAAAGATTGCTATTTCAAATAAATGCTGTCTGAAACAATTAGAACAAAAAAATTGACTTCTGACAAACAAAACTTTTTTTTTTTCACAAAAAACATTTCACAAATACACAGTACTGTATTTCTTTATATGTAAAAACTGTTTAATGAGCAAAACATTTATGAAATGAACAGTTCAACTTTAAATGAGATGCAGCCTATTTAAATCTTATTTTTGATTATTAACAGGCAGTGAGACAGATTTGCATCAGATCAATGTGGGAATGATTTCTGACGAGTTAGTAAGATGTCTTTAAGGGTTACATTGGCTTACCCACCTCATAACCTTTAGCCAGCAGAAACTCCGCCAGGTAGGATCCATCCTGAAACCACATAGAGGGAGAATTATTTTGGGTTTTGAGAAACACACACACACATTTACGGCAAGCATTACCCAAGAGAGTATGCAACACAATGACCATTTCTTTCTGAATTTCATGAGCCAGACCACAGCGAATACACGCCTACATTATACAAATACGCATTTTCGCACACATACATGCTCGTGTCGAGACTCATATGTCGTTCCAAAGCTGTATGACTTTCTGTTTGAAACAACTGTTCCTGCACCACTGGACATTATGGACAAATAGACATTTTTCAAAATATCTTCTTTTGTGTTCCAAAGAAAGAAAGAAAATCATACAGGTCTGGATCAACATGGGGGTGTGTAAATGATGACAGAGCTGTCATTATTGGATGATCTATCCATTTAACGGCAAAAAACTCGAGCTCCATACATAGTCTGCAAAGAATGCAAGAAAAACAGTAGGCAAGACGGCAAACAAATAAGTAAGGAGTGCCTATATGAGCTACATTTCACACACACTGTAAGCCAGTGTAATACAAGCTTACTGAATCATCGGTGTGCATCACACACACAGACAAAGAGTATTAATCAAGCAAACAAGGGCATCATGTCAGTCAGTACAAGTCTGACAGCTCAGTCTAAGCCGCTGAATCCACCTGACTGTCAAAACGTGACACGGCCGTACCCTAAAGACATGTTTTAACCTAAAACATAAACAACTTTCGAGGCCTGCTGAGTCTCTTTCATTCTTATTCTCGTCTCCGTCTCCCTTTTTCCCCTCTCATACTTCCCGACCGCACATTCTAGAACTTTGGAACATTCCGCCCCGGCCATGGCATTCCGCCCCCTACTTCCTGCTGGGGTGATATAGGCAGAGTCCCAAAGACCTTTGGGGAAAAAATGAGAAGCTCTAACAGCCATGTGTGTGCCTGTAATGCAAGTATATATGTCCGCAGAGGAAAAGATGTGCTTAAAGATGCATTTCCGTTTCCTTTTCACACCGTTCAATGGGCATTTACATACATAACACTCAATGTCTGACCACCTGAGGCTCTCGGTGCATATGTGTGTGTGACACAAGCAGTGCCAACTGCAGCGCGGACTCATAACCCTGATAAAAAGCAGCTTATCGTCACACTGAGACTGTTGGGAAACGTTGCCTGTTTCCCGCAGATTACGTTCATAGACAGGAAACCTAGACGGACACGACATTCCAACCAGTCTGTGCATACACACACACAGGCCTACCTTGTAACCCACCATCTCGGGTTAATCACTTTATGTCTGAATTATAAACTTAAATCATTTTTAATGCTTAATCGGCAATTGTTTTGAGTCAAACCACGTGTGCCAAACATCTAAGAAATGCTGGCTAATTTAGAAAAACTTTCCATTGCAATCACCCTTTTACACAGCATAAAGATAAATCTATAGCCCTTTAGTCCTCTGCATTAGACACAGGCTAATTCGTTCATGGCAAGCTGTGGATGCATTTATGCTGAGAAAACCAAAATGGCAAAGGAAAGAATGAAAGCTAATCAAATAAGCCCACTTAACTTGCCCAACCAAACCAGTCCATGTGTCAGTCTCTCTGTCTGTGAGGTATCATCTGTGATTGTGCACGTAGCCTACTGCGTGTTGATTCGCTTGTGTGAAAAAACAGTACATTTGCCCGTGACCGCAGTAAAACAGTCTTTCTCTCTTTACCGCATCAAAGCTCAATTCCAAACAAAAGGCTCCGTGTTCCCTTGTGAACCACAAGTGGGCGCAACAATTTTAACATAATTAAGTGCGTACATCAAAAAGACACAAAATTGACGTTTTCGGTTATGGAAACTGCGTTTGACATAGGCGTAAAGTGCGTCCAGTGAGGGTTGTCTGCTGACACCAAACCATAATTGAAATTGCAGCTCGTCTCAGTTGGTCAACTCATCTTTTGTTTCTAAACACATCAATAATAATAACAATAATAACAACCATCAACATCGGCCTATAAAATAAATAGTCGGTGACTCGGTGCTGTAGTACCGTTGCTTAAGTCATCGAGCTTTTAGCTGATTGGTCCGTTTTCTAGGCGTAGGCCTACACAACGTGTAAACTGGCAAAAACATTTTAAAACAGGTAAGTTAATGCTAGATGTTACTCTATATAAAAACAACAACAACAACAATATACTAACTGGGCCAGATTTACAATGTACTATGTAATGCAGTGTAATTTTGTTTAGAAAATCAGATTCAAGACATGACAACACAAGGCTATCAATAGTATTTTCTCTAAAGTGCATCGGACAGAATGCATCAGCAAAGAACATGCAAATACGCTTCAGTCTGAAGGATTTTTGTCATTCGACCGCCCTCTGCTGTTCATCAAGAAAACTGCATTCTGACTGCTTGCTTGCTGCGGCCTGACGCTTTTATTATGAGACGAACCAGGAACTTCCTGCTTCAGTATATCAATGTTAAATGTTAAACACCACGTACGGCAAACATTCAAGTTATGCGAGATTTTCCTGAACACATGCCACCCCAACCAATCGTTAAAAGCTGGTCTTTCCTGTTAATCAAAAGCTCAATTAAAATGAACGTCATGTATGGCTGGCAGACAAGTTTTCTCTAGGCACCTCAAAATGTGAATTAAATTAATGTATTTTTTATTTAAAAAATCTCTTATAAATTTTATAAATAAATGGAGTTTACTGACCTCACTAACAACACAAATCTGTTTTTTACAGGAAGCTGAGTCAGCGTTGTTCCACACAGTTAATGAGAGATTGAATTTGAGACTAAATTTGAGCTTAATTTGAGACTAAATATGCACTATAAGGTTTCAATCTGTACTTTGACCAGGCCAAAACATGAGCCTGATGGAATTCTTCTCAAGCCACTTTTTGGCCGTCTTTGCAATTTGAGAAGGAGCATTGTCAAAAAAAAAAAGAAGAAGAGATAATTCCACTTAAGCAAGTTATTCTGCAATATTCTCATGCACACCAAAGCATTAAATGACTTTTCACAGTGAAGTAGCTCACCAACACCAGCAGCTAAAAAGGCTCCTCAGACAATGCCACGTCATCCTCCGTGAAGTCTGTCACCATCACAACAACTGACAAATGAAGGTGAGGCAGTAGAATAGAAACCCTTTGAGTTTGCACAATAACAATGTGAGACTTCTAATGAAGACTCATGGGAGAGGCTTTGCACACATCATCTGGCATTTTACACTCATTTAATATTTACAAAAGCTAACATTTCCTCATCTTTCTGTATCCTGACCGGAGCATCATTTTAATTTGACTAGTGTGTTTGTAATCATGGGTGTAGCCTTTACTAAAAAAAAAATTTTAATTTATATTTACCAATGCCAATAACAAAATGAACAGCACTTGCCTCATTAAATATTACAGTCACAGAAACTTTTGTGTGTTGTATTTCTTCTCAGTTTGGGAAATATACTGTTAAATATTCAAAACATTTACAAATATACTATTTTCAACCGAAATCATAGTTATGTCCTTTTGTCTACTTCCTATTCTGAACAGTTTCAACTGTCTTTAATCAGCAATCTGGAAAACAACAGCTTGCTACCTGGTGTTGTTATCTTTAGTGAACCTTTAGGTTTCAAATATGTGTTACAGAGTTCCCCATTACATAATTAATTGCGATTCATGATGAAAAGCGCATGGGTGGGGATAGATAAGCAACAGTCGGAAATTATGGGCCTCACATAAGACTCTCCTTTTTGTTCACGACAGCTGTAAATGTTGCTTACCGTATGCAAATTGTCAAAACAAACATTTTTATTCCAGCCACATACAAGTGGAATAAAACATCACCAGCACATTTTGTACAGACATGCATTCTCTTTAGGCGATACAACCTAGTTGTGCCCAAATGACGCACTATACACTATGTATGCACTCTGATAACTAGTGTATGAATTTTATAAAGTTATTTTCAAAACGTTCCAAAGTTGTTTTTTTAAAGTGCATTTGAAGTGCACTTTTTTCTTTTTGGAATTTTCAGTACTAACACAGTACTCACACTATTTATACTACAAAAAATACCATAGAAAAGTGTACAAGTACACAAAAAATTGGATGCACCTACTGTAATAATAAATGAATACAAAAAGAAACAACAACTGGACGAGTACACAATAGATACTATTTTTCTAATGTTTGGGAGTGGCAAGTACATTCAGTTAACAATGAAAAGGGCAGAGCTTTTACATATGTAAAGTTATAGCTTTTAGTGAAAGTGATGTCATCTTCGTAGTAATGACACATAACATCAAATATTAATCATCAGTTATACAATAAGAATGATGTGCAAGAGGCTGGCAGTAGTGCACGCTTAGTTGTCAGTTTTTGACTTCATTCAGTGAATCAGGAAATGACCACGTGTGATCATGAAACTATATGAATTATAATACAATATTAATAATAATAATAGTAATAATACACTAAGGAATGTATTATATATTAGTTCTCAATAATAACACAAATAATATTATTAATAATAATAATACAAATCACAGAAAGATCCAGAAAGCTACAGCCTAACGGAGAGTCCATATTAAAGTGTTACAAAAGATATTAAGAACGGAAAGTCCATATTAAAGTGTTACTATATTTATAGAAATTATGGTATTTTAGCGAAAATTATGTTTCCCATGGTTAACATAAAACGTAAGTAAGGAGATCTAACCTTGCAGTCAGTAGCCTATGTTTAAATGTTTAATATAAGTCTGTCACCGTTCACTCACCCTAATGGCAGGATGTTAGAGACTGACAGCGCTTGTTACTATTCTCATCTTTCTTTCTTTTTTCCTCTGATGAAACTGAATGATGACTGATGATGTCATTCAGCCTTACATGATATCTTCATTTTGTTTTACACCGAACAATTAACGTCATACGCATTTGGAACAGAATAATGTTGAGTAAATATGACAGATTTCATTTTAAGGTGAACTATCCCTATACCATCGCGTCGCATATATAGAGACGATCCTTCACATTACCTGACCGGTTATGCCTGTAATGATGGCCACTTTCCTCTTCGTCTTGCTGCCTCCGTTCACATCACCACTGGCCGACGCTGCTGGACACTGAGCCATTGTCTGGAGCTGGTTTCGGTTCGGACTGAGTCTATGGGGTTTGGTTCCACTTTGCGCGATCGTTTATAACGTACTGATGCAAACCTGCAAACACATCCGAAACTCCAGCACTCCTTAGGAGACACATCAGGAACCTGCACTCAGCAGCCAATCACAGACCAGAGCGCCAGTGACGTACGCACCACAGAATAACGAGGAGACAAATCCTGTTTGCTTAGGGCGTACATGTATCACAGCGTCCTCTAAAGGACCCGATGTTAAGGAGGAATGAAACAACTTTTTACTTTATCTCTTCATTATAATTATTATAATAACAAAACGATAATAAATATATATATATATATATATATATATATATATATATATTATAAACAAAATAAATACAAATAAATAATAAATAGATTTTTTCCCTAGGCCTAAATCACTGCTGAAAAAAAATAGCCTAAGCAACTTTTCTGGTCTTCCAGTCTGGTCAAGCTGGTCTGTTGGATGGTTTTAAACACTAAAGGGGTTTTAGATTCACATAGGTATTGATTGCATCATAGCTTAAATTTTGGATATTAATTCATATAATTTTGGATACAACACAATGTGAAGTGATGTGACGTGAAGGCCAAGTGTGGCAACCAAAACTCAGAATTACCAATACCAATACCAATACCAAAACCAATACCCCCCCCCCCAGTGAAAGGGATGAGCGAAACAATCAAATGTTTTTTTATATATATTTAATTTAATTTAGATAATATTTAAAGTTCTAAGGCACATACCCCACATAAGGCACTTACAACAATATACAAGAACTAATATACTAAATATTATTAATATAGCATTGAAATGTTTACCTTTTTTCTACTAGTTTATGAGCTATTATATTTCAGCCTTCCTTAATCCAGTCCTCACATATACAGAAAGCGAAATCAAACATAAAAATAAATAAATCTTTTCTCATTTATGATTAAAAATTAGACTTTCTCGAAAACATCACAAAGTGATACTTGGGTTTTTCAGCTTTCACTCATAATGCTAGAGTTATCTAAAAACATTACTTTGTTAGCTATCAGCTGACGTACACGTACAGTAAAATATATATCCCATTCACTATATTGTGAAAGCTTTTCAAGTAAACATCAGACAGGGTGATCAAAGCTAAACATTATCTTCATATGTAGAACCACACACAAAACATCGGTAGGTAGTGTTCAGTTTTTTTCATTTGCCTTCATGGAAGGTGAGATGTTTACTACAAAGAGAGGGAGTGAGCCAGTCTTGGATCCAGTGTCCCAGTCTCAAATTTCAAGCTAAAAAAAAAAAAGCCACACAAAACAAAACCCCACAAAAAATAAAGTCTGAGATCAGCAGCTTGAGGCATTAGCTAAGCATTCACAGCTCATGGGATTCTGAACAATTCGTTTTTACAATACATTTGCCCCAGAGGAAACCCTCTAAATTATATTATACAATAAAATGTGGTAAGTGAGAGGTGCATCTGGGGCATGGCTATTTGTATCAGATAACAGTAGAAACAAGCACACAGAAAAACTCCAAACACTGTTAGACCTCCTGAAAGGCAGAAAAGCAGAAAAGACATAACGCTTAATTTGCGGGATTATATTAAGGTATCTAGATTTTCAAGTGTAAAATAGAGTAAGGTAGTTCCAGTGCGAATTTCAGTCTAAACAAAATTCCAATGCCCTCACAAATATCACGTGATTGAAATGTTACCATAAACCTGTGACATACAGATTATTACCATGATAAGACTCAGTACATTTGTGCATAGTGTATGGATGAAGATTTCTCTTTTGCACTTTTAGCCATAAACATCTTTCTTCCAGTCCAGTCCTAATATAAAGTGCACATGCAAGACCAAATCACTGTAGTATTAACTATCTGTAGTAATTTTTTAATAAGACAACAGCTAAAAGACAGTTAAAACCAACTTAAACCGAGACTGGAGCACAGGGCCAGGTTGTCATGCAGCCATAAATGGTTACCATTTTACAAATGATGATATTTTTGTAACACAAGAGGAGAGCAGTATTTTTAATGTGTTGAATGCTGTTTTAGTTTGAGGTAAGCAGGTAACATACATGTACAGTACAGTATGTGACTTTAATATTAAACAGATGTTGTGTAGTTGTTCAGGTACAACAGTATTGGTCCAGTTTGTCATCACGGCACAAGGAGAGCCAATGATCACTTCTGCAGAAAACATGAAAATTAATGTTATCCCCAACAAGTGAAGTTAATCATATGAGACAGTCAAATGACATACAAAGTGCAATCAACTGAGTTTTATCATTCACTGTTATCGGCTAATTGTTCAAGTCACAATGAAAGGGAAGTAGAAACAGATGTTTTTTTTCCATATTGTGACATGCATCAATGTGTAATGGATTATCGAAAAAAAAAAATTGTGCTCAAAAGTTGATGCAGATAAATGTGGGTTTGCAAAGATGAGTTTAAGAAGACAAAATTCCTGCATACGTCACCAGAAGTCGGTTTTACCAGAAGGTCCAGTAATGACATTTTGATTAAACATTACACGGTCAAATTATTTTTTTATTTTTTTATTAAATGGATGCACGGATGAACTGTTCTCAATAAGATCTATATAATGCATTTAGAAAACAAATGGAGTGAATTTTTTTATTTCACGTTAATGGTATGCGTGCATTTCTTACCCGTTTAGCCCTCTGGAGGAGGGGCGTGTGAAGAGTGACACTTGTTTTTCTGTGAGAGAAACAAAAAAAAAATCATTCCTTAATTATCTTAATTTGCATTAATTCACAAATGCACTAATTTAGCCAAAAACTCAAGGCTGTTCTTAACCTTATGGTGAAGACGGAAGTGGAGCGCTCTGTCTGAAAGCCATGGGTGTTTCAGGGACTGGGATGCACTCATTCTCCAACTGCATGAAAAAAGAAATATGCATCACAACACAAACATACTGGTAACTGGTATAAAAGTCCGGGGACACACAAACCTTTTGCTCTTCACAAGCAGGCGTGTGATAAAGTCTTTGGCTTCCTCTGAGATGTCGGCAAACTCTGCCTCTTCAAAACTCCACTGACATGCCAGAATATTATTTAACGTCTCATTATCATCTTCACCCAGGAACGGAGACAAGCCACTGAGCCTAGAAACACAAACATAAGTACGTTTTCACAAAACGTCCTCCTTTTGTATAATTATGATTGTTCATTGATGTCTATTGTGCAGACTCACAGCATGTAAGTGATGACACCTAAACTCCACATATCAGTTGGGAATGAGACAAATTCATAGTTGATGACTTCAGGAGCCAGGAACTCAGGAGTACCAAAGTTCACCCTCAACTTTTCCCTGGGTTTATATCTGAAAGGAGGATGAAGAACAAATCGGTGTGAGAAAAACAGTAGATTCACGAAGATACAAATGAAGAAACACAGACACAGATACAAATACTTACCTCCTTGCAAGCCCAAAATCGATTATCTTGACCTTGTTTGTTTCTCGACTGACACAGAGAATGTTTTCAGGCTATTGAAACAGTAAAATGTATTCAGACTTCTTGTTGTTCTTATGCAGCTGTTTTAATTACATATTATTTAAATTAATGTGTTTGGTACCTTTAGGTCAAGGTGTAATATGTACATCTTGTGCATATACTGAAGCCCTTCACTGATTTGCCTGATGAACAGCACTGTGTCCAACTCGGTCAGCTTATAGTTCTCATCTATGATCCGGTCGAACAGCTCTCCACCATCAACACTAGGCGGTACACAAGGTACACAATACATGTTAGCACCACATTCTGTGATTCAAGTTAAAGTTAATGATGTGATTCACATTCAAGGGATTCTTAAATACGCTAGGAGAAAGAAAGCATGAATGAGATTTAGTTAGTGAGAGAGGCTGTCTGTATGTGAGACAGAGATGTATGTGTGTTGGTGGATGTAACTTACTACTCCATCACTAGAATGATTTCATGTCGAGATTCAAAGGCGGCGTAGAGCTGGATCAGATTGGCGTGATTCAACTGGTTCATCACTTCAATCTCACACTTTACTACCTCCTGACAACACAAACATGTCAAATCTGTGATTCATTGCTACACAATTATAAGCAGCGGTTCTCACTCTTGTTCATGGACCAGTGTTGTTAACTGTTGTTAACTTAATCTAAAACTATTAAAAATAATTTCTGTTAATATGAATAATTCTGAAATAACATGAAATATAAATATTAGATGAAAAATTCAAATTTGGGAAACATGAAATTAGAAATCTTGCCTTGGCAACTATAAGCAACATTAAAAAGAAATATATAAAAGCACAAAACAAATATTTATCATGTGTCATTCAGGTGTCATTATATCACCAAGTGGTCCATAAGTTGATTGGCTGATTAAAACTAAAACTTAACTGAAAAATCTGAACCACCACCTTAAAGTCATAGTACTGATGTCTTAAAATGGACACAGGCATTTACCTTCTCTTTCTGACTCCTGGCTTTGATGATCTTGGCTGCTAATATGAGGGCAGAAGATTTTTCTTCACATTTGTGAACCATCCCAAAGCGTCCTCTATTACAATAAAAATAAGACAATAAAATTTTAAATTTTAAATTAAAAACACACATATTTAATGCACAAAAACACCCAATTTAAAGTCTCAATTCCCACATTATTTGTAAGGCAGCAGAGGAAATTCCCTAAATCTCCTTTCTCTAGCTATTCACTTTCACCAAGGTCTAAAAATATGTTGCATATTGTAAGACTGGAAAAAAATGTAGGCGGATGACAGAAAGTCTAGACTGAGAAACTACTCCTCGAGAAAAAAAGGGCTCTCCTGAGAATTAACATCTGAACACTCTCTTGCATAAGTAACAACGCAATCCAAGACGCACAACACTGAGCAGTTCATGCCAATCTCCTCATCATCTCTTCTCTCCTCATGCTGGAATAACCTGAAAATCACCCACAAATCTATATGGTTTAATGTGAACAATTATCATACAACACTATTCATGTTTGGTATCATTTGAAATGTCTCATTGTGACTGGTACAATGGTCTCATCCCCACAGAAGTAAACCAAAAGGCTAATAAATGATTTAAGAGTTTAGAGATATCTTGCTTACAGAGGAGGGTAGGTCTTTCATGCAAATGCCATCCTGTCCTCAAAAGGTGTCAACTCTGGAGACCGTGATTGATGCAAATTCCCATTGTTAGCACATGTTTCCATGTGAAAGAGGTTTCTGTCTTGGGCTGATTATTTAAAGAGATGTTTCAAGAGGCTCAGTGTGATTTGTAATGAGATCAGCCTGCAATGCTGAATGTCATAAACTTTCACACATCTTTCGTTAAACGGCTGGCGCGAATAACTCAAAGGTATTCATTAGGACATAATTCCTAATGAACGGGTAAACTATAAAGTAAAGAGTTAAATAGAATAATCAAATGTGTAGCTAAACTATTATATAAAGGACCAATAACCAATTGGCATGCCAACCTTAATTTGAGGTCGTGAAACAGACCTCAGAGTAAAACAGAGTCAGATAAAAGTTTAATTGGAACTAAATTACTTTGCCACGCTGAAAAGACAGTAACGCGCAGAAACCTTCACCCGCTTATCGGAAACTGTCGTTGGACCAATTGGGCAGGCCTTACAACGTCTCTTTCTCTTAAAGTTTTTCCTTCTAACACACACACACATACACACACACACGTCTGTCATTTTCATCCCTGTGTGTCCTGTAAGCTCTTAAAATGCTTAGGAATCTTATGCCATAGGTTTAATATCACAGGCATCCTGCTTTAAAAATTCCTCTGATGCTAACCAGCCTATCATAATATGATGTAAGATTAATATCTTCTGTAACTCACCCCCCAAGAACTTCCTCTTTGTTAATAGTGTAGTAGCTGGTAATCTGTTGGGTTTTGGGTGTCACAAGACGGTGCTCAAATGGTGCAGGTGGGGGAGGGGAAGAATCTGTGGAAATGATTAGAATATGTAACTAGAGAAGGGAAATATATCTACATTATTCTCAGACCTACACCAAATTTCTTACCAATGACATATTCGTCAATTTCTGACTCTTCATCTTTCCTCTCCACTTCTGTCCCCGCCTCCAGTCTCTCTGGTCCCGCCTCTGCAGCTTCAAGTCCTGCCTCCTCTTCCTCCTTTAATTCCTTATCCTCTTCCTCTGACGCTTCCTCCACTCTGCTTTTTTTAAGGTCATCTGTCAGAGTCTCGTCAGCAACATGCCTCTTAGTGCTGAAAGTTATTTCCAGATTCTCTTCACAGCTACACAAGTGTAATATATATAAATTAAAAGATCAAATAAATTAAAAGAGAGGTATCAAATAGAACTTATTTTTGTATATCAAAATACTTAACAATTACTAAATTAATTGTATTGGAATATGTTTATTTTGGAATATCAGATTTTTTAAATTTATTTACTGACTTTTTATTATACGGCAAAGACATTTATAAAGTTACGAAAGTTTTTTTATTTAAAATAAATATTGTTCTTTTGAACTATTTATTCATCAAAGAATCTTCAAAAAAAAAATTAAGCAGTTTTCAACTTTGCTAATAATAAATGTTTCTTGAGCAGCAAATCAGCATATTAGAATAATTTCTGAAAGATCATGTGACATTGAAGACAGAAATGGCTGCTAAAAAAGTATACGTTGCTGTCACATTAATCATTTTTACAATATTACAATTTAAAGTAATTGTTTGCTACTTTAATAAAACATTTCACAATGTTACTGTTTTTACTGTATTTTTGATCAAATAAATGCAGCCTTGCCAAGCATAAGATACTTTTTCTCAAAAAAACATTAAAACAAATCTTAACCCCAAGCTTTTGAATGGGTGTACTTATTTACACTGAATCAATGTCATTTTATTTATTCTATTCACATTATTTCTTTTGTAATATTAAAATCAAATTTTGCAGGGTTTAATACTTCTGATCTTTATTTGAAAAGGATTCACTGCACAAAATATTGAGGATGTACCTGTCTGGTGTGCTTTCATCAGTCTGGCCAGATGAACTTGAAGCAGCTAGTTGCCTCTCCTCTGATAACCATAATGCCTCCTCTTTCTTTGACCTCTCCTCTTCCTCCTTTTTATCATCTTCTTTTATTGACAATAATTCAGCAACAATTTCTTGCTCTCTTGCCTCGTCTTCCACTGCAGCCTCATCCTTTCTATCCTTATAGCAGTCTCCTTTTTGCTCCAGGTGTGCAACTGTGCCAGCTGCTGTCTCTGTTGTGCAGTGAGAAAGCTGATTGTTCTGTTGATTGAGCTTTTGCACTTCTTCAAAACCAGCCTGAACTAAGTCTGGAAAAGGGGGGGGGGATTAGTAGGCTACATACAAAGATGAAAATAATGGAAGAAAATAGTGACCCAAAATAGCACAGAATCTTAAACATTTCTTCATTTTTATTATATATTTATATATAATGTTATATTTTATAACATTTCTTTGTTTTAAATCTGACAAAATGCTAAAACTTTCAGTTTATTTCCAGGTTCAAATTAGATTTTGAATCCTAGATTGTCAATGTGATTTCTAGCTTTTGAACCCCATACTTTTTTTTTCTCACCTGATGCTTCCAGTGGTTTCTTTCTCTTCTGGGTTTTTAGCCCCTTTGCGTATACTTTAGATTTCTCCTTCCCATCCTTTTCTCTAAACTAGAGATAGAAAGAAACAACAGGAGAGAAAGAAAGAAGAAATACTTTACACAACTATGGTCTATGGTCACAAGATTATCATTTATTAACACACCTTTAAATAAAGTATAAATAAGTATTACTGAACTGAACTGAATTGAAAAGCACTTGCTTTCAAGCTATTCAGTGACATATTTTCATTACACTGAGTTGCTAATGTGCAATTAACCAGATATTTCTGATCACACACAATCATCTGTGAGTGTCCTTGAGCTGGCACTGCGAATCACTCATCAGTCAATCTGACAAGGACAATGAAACTGACAACTCATGCTAGAAAATCCCCTGTTGGAAATGCAGCTAAACCAAACTCATTTGGAAAATAAATACAGAACATTTAATGTATATGCATCCAACTTTTGTAAAATTTACGTCACATAAAAGATGACAAACTTCACACAACATGAAAGCAAATGTGTAAAATACTCAAGTCAAATATAAAAAAGTTGCTACCTTAAACTTTTAAGTACAATTAACTTGAAAATCTTTATACACAATATGCTTATTGTGCACATATATTTTCTGCAGTTGTGTACTTACAATATCCCAAAAGTCTTCAAAGATTTTTTATTTCAGAGAAATTCCAATTTTAAATAAGTGGCCGCCCCGGAAAAAAATGTCGCCTGTCAATGACGCAATATCCGCGCTATCCTCGGTTTCTGCTCGAACTGCCATTCCCATGACGTAACCATGGTGACAGACGTAGACAACTGCATAGTGCGTAACGTTTAGAAGGACGCTGTTCTTGTTTCGTTCAAACATTATAGACCATGGCAAGCAGACTTTGTGACAAAAAAGGAGAACTAAAAGGAGGATCAATATCGGCGTGGCGTTTTCGAGATGCCGAGAGCTCCACGTCCGTGACAAACTTGGACTTGACAGAGCTTCACGAGTCACGACTTTACAGCGACACCGCTCTTGCACATACTTTATTAGACAGGTGAGCAAATGTACATAAAACCAATGTTATATAGCTCAACATGAAATGTTAGAATATGATCAGTATGTTATTCTAATGTTGATCTAGCTTACTGCTACTAGTCTCATACAGACAAACTAACACATAGAATAACATTAATAACTTTCAACACACTCAAATGCTGTTTAGTGTGATAGTGTAAACGTTAGACCAAGTGAAACAGCGCTGCATTGCCTCACAAGTTTAATTCGTCTATTAAACTGACCTGTAAGTAGTAATTCAGCACTTGTGTGTAACGTTAGTTCTATAGAATGAAATGTCCTTATTCATTTATATACGGGGGACTCGCGTGTGATATATGTCTCTTATTAGCAATCGCAACCTGCTTCATACCACTATAATATTAAAAAACATGAATGTTTTCACGCATCCATAGACATTATTAGATCCATAAACTTGACAGCAAGTCCCATCATTCAGCTTATCACTGCGTCATAAACATACGCCTTTGTAATTGTAGAGGTTAGCGACCCCTAGCGGCGAAAAAAGAGTTACATATTGTACCTTTAAGTCATTTCAACTTAAATTACATTAAACTGATGTAAAAAATGGAATCTTGTATAACTTAAAAAAAAATTTGAAAACTGCTTAACTTATTTTGATGAGTTAAAGCAATATAAAATCATATTTTGTCATAACTTATTGATCATATAATTTTTAGAGTATAAGTCCACTTTTATGTAAGACCCTCTTTTTTGGTCAGCTGCTTCAAAGACTTTACTAATGCGTGTTTGTATATTGATAAATTGTGTTTTTGTTAGTTTGTTTGGCTGATTAAATTATACTTTTCAATTGTAGTTCAACTTGGCATTACAATTAGAGAATTCAAATCATTTTAAAGTTAAGTGTGTATAAAATATGAATTTTTTCTACAGTACTTCAGGAATACATACCTAAATTAGTGCTTTTAAACATTTTAAACACTAAATCGGTGCATGAAACATTTAAACTCACCCTGCTGCTGGATTTTGAGTATGTGTTTTTCAAGAGATCAGCCAATCTCGAGTGTTTCAACACTTCAGCAATGAAACTGACAACCTGTTGAATGCCGCTAACTAGTTGCTCCAAAGCATCAAGTCGCTGATCCTGTTGTTCCTCCTTCTCTCGAACAGTTTCTATGACAGCACGCATGTCACATAACAACTGTTCAATGCTCCGTCCACCAGTAGCTGTTCCTTGATCTTGACCGATAGCATCCAGTCGTCTCAAAGACGCTTCCTGCAAGGCGAGGAGTTTGTCCATCTTACCACTCAGATCATTGACTTGTCCTTCGATATGTACAAGAGCAGAAGATGAGGAGGATTTTGATGAAGGAGGATTTTGATCAGAAAGTGGTGAAGATAGACGTTTGTTTGAGGTAGAAAGCGAAGTTCTTCTAGTTGTGGCCCTTCCGCATCGTTTCTGAGCATGAAGTGGTTTGGGGTCATAAACCCGAGCAAGAGACTTCACAAGATTAGAACTCATAATGAAACGCGTTAACACAAAAAATTTAAAGCAAATAGAAGTTTAACTTGTTCTCTTCGCGTCTTCTTGACAATGCTTTCCAACCTTCAGATCATTGGTCCCCCTTCTCATTATCTCTTGTTATCCATCTGTCTGGTGTCTCTAGCTTCTAAAACCGATGCTTTTTATAGGGAGCAACATGCTTCTGCCTATTGGCCGGTGTGCTAGCGGTGAATCCTAGAGCCAGGTGTGAAGACACTGAAACCAGAGTGGGTGCGAGAATAGAGCTTGATGGACTCAAAGTGTGACGTATCAACACCACTGACAGAACTTTTAAATGAAGAGACTGTTAAACCAGTAGATTTCCCCTGATTGACTGACAATCAACACCTCAGATAAAGGTCTGTGTCCATGTGTTACTTGCGTAACCATGATTTATTCGTTCCAGGCTAGAGAACACAATGAGCCAAACAAGTGTTTGATTGAACAAGAGCAGATGCGCACGCCGGAGTCATATGAAAAACTGGGACAGAATAGCTGCTGAGACACTGAAATGGCTCAGAGGTCAATTTTCAATGTGGTTCCACTGTTTTATTGTTCGGAGAAGCTCTATTAAGATACTGATTTTGAACTATATGCATGATAAAAATGCTAATATCATCACAGATAAGAATGTGATATGATACAGTGCCTTACAGCCAATCTTTTAAAAGGAAAGAAAATGTGTTGACAGAAATTCACAGAAATGTTTGCCACAATGTTTGCCATGCAATATTTTTCTTTTTAAATCATTCCACCGCCCCTTCAGCTCACATGACCTATGCAAGACCTTTTCCGCAATCTTCCTAATCTGGCCTAGTTGCTAAACTTTTCACAACACCTTCCTGTTTGCAATATAGAAGAATCTGACGTCCAATATCCATTATTTTAGTCACCTGTAGGAATATGAATTTAATAAAGAATCAGCTAAAATCCCAGATTCACACAAGTAAAGAGAATGACAGTAAGCTGAGACAATCCTCAAACACACACAAACAGGTGCTACAGTACACTTTTACCATACACAGATAGATATAGTCCCGCTAAATGGCCTTTTCACACGCTACACTGAAACCCTATAGCTTGTATATATTAAAACAAACAGCCACGCGGAGGGACCGATAACATTTAATACAATAATCTTATTTTAGCCTAGATCGGTATGCGTCACACTGTATGTGATATTCCACCTCATTACAAGCAAGCAGTTGATTGCTTGGAGCAGTAATGGTTTGTTTTCTGGTTGGCTGATGTATTAATAGCCACTGAACATTCAGTAATCTCGGGAGGATTGGTGGCACCTTTGGAATGGGAACTTGATAATGTGAAGTGAGCTCTACAATTCTGACAACAAGAGCTTATAAAAAGAGACTAAGTGCTCACATTCCTTTGTGTGTTGGGGTGTTTTTGTGTATTTAGGCTACATGCTACATGCACAGATTACAAAACCATCTAGACTAGATGTGTCATTTATGAATGTTTATCGGATTGAGTTTTGCTATAGAGATGCATTTCATTGCATAAAACACATGAGTTCATTCAGTGAGGACAGAGAGACGGTCAGTTACTCATGACCTTTATCCACTTGCTCTCTAAGAGAACGAAAGCTTTTCCATAAATATCAAAGTCAAAGGTTTAAAATAATTGTAGTTAAAAAGTTATGTTAAATGTTAAAAAATACTGTTTTTATGTCTTTGAAAGAAGTATATGTTCAATGAGGCTGCATTTCTTTGATTAAAAATACAGTAAAAACTTTAATATTGTGAAATGTTAATACAATTAAAAATAACTGGTTTTCTTTTGAAAATATTTCAAATGTCATTTATTCCTGTGATGGCAAAGCTGAATTTTCAGCATCATTACTCCAGTCTTCAGTGTCACATCCTTTTGCAAAGTTTTTTCAGGATTCTTTGATGAACAGAAAATTAAATAGAACAGCATTAATTTGAAAAATAAATATTTATAAACATTGTCTTTACTGTCACTTTTGATCAAGTTAATGCATCCTTGCTGAATAAAAAGTATTATTTTTTTACTTACTACTACTTACTACTTACTTACTTTTGAATGGTAATTTATCACAGTGTTTGCTGCTCAATATTTTTGTGGAAACTGTGTTCAACATTGATAAAAATAAGAAATAATTCTTGAGCACTAAATCAACATATCAGAATTATTTCTGAAGGATCATGTGACACTGAAGACTGGAGTAATGATGCTGAAAATTCAGCTTTACCATCACAGGATTTTTATTTTATTTTCAAATGTATTAAAATACCATTCTTTTAAATTCGAATTATATTATACAATATTACTGTTTTTAATGCAGCCTTGGTGAACATAGCCATGAACATTTTAAAAAAATCTTAATTATTCCAAACTTTTGACCAATAGAGTATATAGCACTCGTTTCATTAATGTGTTGGAAATAGGCTGAGAAATAAACAGAAAGTTAACAAGATGGAAAAGAATGTAATAGCATTGCATGTGTTACATAATGGAGGAATATGATATGACGGCCCTGAAGAGATGATCACAAGATGGGTACAGAGCTGGAGATTATATAGCTTGTAGAATATGTGTAGAATGACAAACAGAGGACACACACAGACACATAATTTGTACTTCAGCAGCTGCAGACTGATTGTATAAACTCTCTGACAGTCACAGCAGATGTCACATAACTTCAGTGATGCAAAAAAATTGGTGTTAAGACATCAGAGAAACACAATCAGATCTTTAAAAACACATTTTCATTTAATGAGAAGTGGATTTTTCGCACCTTGACAAATTTGTAATCAAACATTTGAGGTTAATGAAAAGCTTGAAAACTTAATATATATATATATATAGCCTATATATATATATATATAAAATTATAGATTTTAAATTATATTACAACTCAAGTGTATGTTCAAAACAAAATATAAACTCCTTCAGGTTTAATGATAAGATTATAAGCAAAAAGTTTATTGTATGTTAATTTTTGTCTGTAAATTATAAAATAAATAAATATTTGATTCAGTTACATTTCTTATTGATTTTAAAATTAAATTTCAAAATTCTTGACAGTTGATCTGGTCCACCACAAGGGGGCAGAGACTATATCAAATACTGTGTGCCAGAAATACTTTGTGGAAACCTAATAGAAACATCAAGGATGCCTATGAAATGTCAATTCATGTTTTGTTTTTTTAACTTAATATTAGCACAGTGTTTTTCTATCCTTGTGAGACAAGCCTGTCCTAAAAAAATGTATGAAGGTGATGACAGTCCATAAAGTCAGACTGCTGCTGAATACCTCTTTAACTACCTGAAGAGACTGAGTGTCAATCACCTCTTTAATGCCTCAAAACTAATCCCCTTATAAATGTGTTAGATGTGTCATGTTGGCAAAAGCATGTGGAACTGTGTGCACTGGCCAGAGAATGTGCATACGTAAGTGTGAGAAAGAACAAATGTACAGGTGCACCAGTAACAGTACACCAACACCGCACTCCTTTCTAGAAACTGTAAGCAGAGAGGTTTAAAGGGCCCCTATCATGGATTTTTTTTAAAAGTTTTCTAATGTTGTTTTGGAGTCTCCTACAACAGGTTTGCATGCATCACACGTCAAAAAACGTTTCATTTTCTCATAATATACATTTGCACATCAACAGATTTTTAATGATTCTCAAATGACTCGCCAAATGAATCAATCTCTCTAAATCCCTCCTTTCCGCCAGACATCTGATTCCGTCTGATTGGCCAGAGAGACAGCTCAGTCTGTTGTGATTGGTTTACCACGTACAGCACACGTCGAAAACCAAAATTCCCATTGCCATAACAACGATAGCTCTGCGTGTCCTGAGGCTTATACACTGTAAACTAAACACAGTAACGAACAATGACGTTGATTTTACCATATCAATTCGAACGCGAGTCCGATGATGAAACACTAGAAGAACTATTTATTCAACCCGAACCTCCATCTCAAGGACGACTCGAGCAGGACTTTTCAGTGATTCACTACTCAGTTTGAGGTAATTAGTAGCCGAGCTCTAGCATGAATGACTGATGCAACATGAAAAAAAAGTCTTTCTCACATTGTAGAGCGCAGCGTCTCCTCGACATGATGCTCTCCAGTATCCACAGGATCAGCTGATGGTTTGAGGTTTAAGTTTCCCTGGTGCGCGCGCAATAAGTGGGCGGGTTAATGTTTCGTCTTGACGTCACGATGAAACGGCTTATGACTCGTTTGAAAAACAATTAATTTCATTGACTCAGAGTCGACTCTTACTTTTGAAAGACAATAACTTTATATACGGTGCACTTTCAGATTTAAAACTTTGAAGGATGTTTTCATTTTCAAAAATCCATGATAGGGGTTCTTTAAAACTAATTTGTGTGTGCGCTTGTATGTATCCACAAGAGTGTGTTACTGGGTCTCATTGTCAATGTATGGATATATATATATACATATATAAGAGCATGCACAGGAGGCTATTTCAGGGTGGGAGGTAACAAAATGCCCCCCATCCCCTGATGGATTCCATCCTCTCTCTCCTCCCTCCCTTTCCCTTCAAACTTGCAATCCCAGGAAGGGCACTGAGTAGTTCCCCCTCCCTGTGTTCTCTCAGTATGTGGTTGGCACTGCCTGAGTGTGTGCATGTTGACGTGAGGGAGTCCCAGGGAAACACTGATGAACTCACTTCAGGTGACGACAACAGCTTGGCCGCATGCATTAAAGGGATAGTTCACCCAAAAATGAAAAGTGAGTAAATGATGACAGAAATTTCATTTTTGGGTGAACTATCTCTTTAAGGGAACACGCCGACTTTTTGGGACTTTAGCTTATTCATCGTATCCCCCAGAGTTAGATAAGTCCATACATCCCCTTTTCGTCTCTGTGCGTGCGGTAAACTCTGTCTGACGCACCAAAGCAGCTGCCTGTAGCAGCAAATCTGCTGACATATTAAGTTTTATTATGTTTTAGTGATCATATATTCACTTATTTGTCAATTGGCAATAGATTCATTTACTGAGGTTTAAGACACGTTCACACCATGAGCGATAAATAATTAAAGCGCGTGCTGCAGTTTTGTCATCTGCCGCTTTAAATGCTCAAGCTCTTAAAGCAGAATGGATTCTGATTGGCTGCCAATATTTTTATTACTCATCAGCAGGGAAAAATCTTTCTGAATGTGATATCAACGATATTGTATCTCTGTGCCATTATCGGTATAATTATGTGGATGCTATTCTTTTATATTTAGAATGATTATATCTATATCTGTATCATATATATCCTATAATTATCGTTCTTGGTGTGAATGAGCCTTAATGCTTAAAAAGAAATGCCAGTGGGCTAAGAAAACTTAATTCAAGAAATGGAATGATGATATTACATACAATAAAAAAAACATTGATTAATATAACATTCTTTTAAGCAGCTAAACCATGGCCATTAATAACAGCAGATGGACAGCTAATAACTAAAAATAACACATGGTTCCCTTTCTATACGGTTCACTCGCATTGCATTTATGTTTTGACACAGATGGGGAAAACTCAGTTTTCTCAGAATACAGAAACGGACGGGGTCCACTGCCTATTTAAGTCGCACTCAAAGTAATTTTGAGTTAGATTTTTTCTCCTTCAGCATGAAGATTATTTCCTTGCTGACTCCAAAGATGACAACACAGAAGCCTCTCTACTCGCCGTCGAAGCAAGCCTCTGCAGCAGACCAATGGCGGCTCGCAGCTTGCAGTTGACTTTACGGCGAAAGGACAAAAGAACAAATTTTCTTTCTAAAAGAGCAGTGACGTTTGATGCAAAATGTTTGAGCTCACAGAGTGCATCATTTGCCTAGGACACACCCATGGCGTGGCTGCACTCACTGAGACCAGCTGCTTGCACTGGAGAACGAGAACAGTGCGCTGACAACTGGACGATTTGGAGCCTTTTCGGCCAGGAAGAAGTGCATCAAAAAAAATAATAAAGAAAAGCCCACTGCCTGATAGGGAAAAGGACGCATTAACCCACAGATGGCCCTCTCTGCGCCTTAGCCTTTATGCCTTCCCTCTGGTAGCACTGCTCCCTCAGGTCATCAGCCAAATTAGGGATGACAGAAGCTCAGTTTTACTACTCTGGCAGAACCGGCTGTGGTTCCCAGGTATAGTTCAGCTGCTGTCCGCAGCACCATGGCCAATCCCGCAAAGGAAGGACCTACTAAGGAAGGATACGACCTGGTGGTCAGATTTCTCAAAGGGGCCAGGAGCTGAATTCACCTTCCCCAACAAGGTCCCTTCCTGGGACCTGTCCACTGTCCTGAGGGCACTGCGGGGCCCTTCGTTATAGAGCTGCTCACGACAGCCGACCTTTTGCCTCTCTCGCTAAAGACCACCCTTCTGGCTCTGGCATTGGTCAAGCGAATTGGTGGCCTGCTTGCTCTTTCAGTGGATGCTTCCTGCTTCGAGTGCCCAACGACAACAAAGTTGTCCTTAAACCCAGACAAGGCAATGTGCACAAGGTGCTTTCCACGCCCTTTAAGGCACAAGTCATTTCACTTTCTGCTCTCCCCTCCGAGGTGTACATCGAGCGCTCTAGCCAATTCTGACAAACAGAGCAGCTGTTCGTATGCTTCGGAGGACGCTCTAAAGGGCTGCCAGTCATGAAGCAGAGACTGTACAACTGGATAGTGGACGCAATAGCACTAGCTTACCAGTCATTGGACTTGCAGTGCCCTATTGGGGTTAGGGCCCATTCCACCAGGGAAATCCTCTTGAGCTTGGTCTAGTGGAATCTCGATAGCAGATATCTGTGCGGCAGCCGGCTGGTCCTCGCAGTCCACCTTTGCCAGGTTCTATAACCTTGAGGTCCCTGCCCTTCAGGCACAGGTCCTTTCTGCCAAATCGGCTACCACCTTCAGAGGTTTCTTTAGGAGGCATCAAACCCACAGGCTTCAGTACCAAACCCGAGCCTGCCGTATTGGAGACATTCTAGGTAGTTGATTGTAGTAGTCTGCCTGGGGCCCTTGTCATCAAACGCCCCCAGGCTGCAGCCTGTCAGGACAGCTTCCATTTTGTGCTAGTAGCACGCCATTTTGCAGTGCGTTCCCCATATGTGTCAAAACATTGACGCAATGCAAGTGAACCGTTTCAAAAGGGAATGGTTGGATAATGTCACCTCGGTTCCCTGAGTTAACGGGAATGAGCATTGCATAGCTTGCAGTGATACTGAGCATATGTGCGAATTGACACTAGTACTACAGTCTAAAAATTCTGTCTCAAAATGGCTTGAAGCGTTACTTAAATAGGCAGTTGGCCCCACCCGTTTTGCCGGGCTGAAAAGACATGTCTGTGCAACAATCAGACTTGTGCCTATGTGCCAAAACATCCATGCAATGCTCGTTCCTGTTATCTCAGGGAACCATGGTTATGTTAGTAACCAGAGCATTTTGTGTCATTTTAAAGTAAAACTTTGTTTTATAAAACTTAAAGTTTTGTTATGCGTGCAACAGTAACGTGCGGTGAAGTCTTGTCATGGGTAGGCTGTGACCTATCAATGTGGCATATTCACAGGGGCGTAATTTGCCGCTGCAATCGGTGGCGCAGTTACAGTGTATCTTGTGGCTCACGCAGTCTTCACATGCACACGCGCGCGCGCTTCCGTCCGTTTCGGAGACTCTCTTTGTTCATTCCGGTGAAATCACAAAACAAAAATGCACACAAACGTGTCCCTGCTTAATAAAATACAACCACTGATGAACATATTGGGTTTTGATGAAAAAAATAAATAAAACCTATTCGATTGCGGATTAGAACCCAGAACCTCTGACATGCTCGGCAAAAGTTCTACCACTGGACCATTAAAGGACTCACGTCACGACAAGTTGTCGGATCTATGTATTCACGTGATTCATTCATTTATACACACATACGCGCGCACGCACACACCTGTCCCACCCACTTTTTAAAACAAAGTTAAGCCACTGTATATTCATTCAGGTAATTTAGCAACCCAAGTTAATATCAGACATCATCACATCGCTGCCTGCATACAGAGCAAAGTCAGAATCGCGGATTAAGTGAGAGCGAGTGGATCACGTGATATGAAGCAGTCTCGGTCTCTGCCTCAATGTTGATCATTCAAGACAGCATGAGAACTGACTGCGCATGCGCAAATCTCCGTAAACTACGTTCTATGGACCAAAGAGGCACTGCGAACCTCTGCCTCAATGGCCATGGCCTTGAATTTCCCGCATGAAACAATGGTTTTTCGGAGCAAACTATGGCAAAAGGAGTATTATATGAGTATTCCTGATTTTTTTTTGTTAAAAAAATTAATATTTGGAATAAAATAAATGCAATTAATAATGTGGTGAATTAATAAAGCTCTTGGAATTAATAAATGTAATGTCAACATTTCCTTTGGTGAGGCACTGCCTACCCTGCCTACCCTGACCACACGTCCCTGGCGTGCAATAACATTATAAAAGTGCTAAAAACCTCAATTCATTGACCATACTGCACAGTGCTGCAATTTAAATTTTACAACAAATCTTATTTTATATTAGTCACGGGTTCAATCTTTGTTCTTTATTCTAGATAGGGTGATAATCTTTATTCTTTTCTTGTCTCAATAAGATAATAATAAATAAATGTACAAAAATAATCAATGTGTGCAGAACTGTATGAGCAAATTTAAGATTTAATTTATTAATTTTGAATTACATATAAAATTACCATCCATTTGGATGTTTAAACAGTTTAAACATAACGTAATGTAATGATTTTTGGTCATTCATCCATAAATAAAACAGACAAGAAACAGGTAAGATATCTGCTTTTAAAAAAAATCATGGAAAATTCTACCCCATTTCATTTATGTGTGTTTATTTAATGTTAAAACTGTGTAATCCAAATGGATGGAAATTTTATATGCGATTCAAATACACAAATATTAAGTTTAAAATATTTAAAATTAAATTTTCACCTAAATACTTATTGAGTGCAAGATGCCAGACACATTTCTCAATTTGTATATGGCCACATGCTGCCACCTGACACTCAACTAACAAGTTTGCAGTCTTTCACAATGCAGAGATGTCAATAAGAAACTCTCTCCCTCCTCACCTCCTTAGACACTTCTAAATCAGACCCGAAGACAAGACTTGAGTTAAGACAGAATTTTCACATTAGCACACACTGTTCTAAACCATGGGACAGGTTATTTTATGAGTAACACCTTTTTTGGGGCCTTTCTTAACACGTCAATGCTTAGTTTTACTTTATATATTTTTTACTTTTTTGTGGCAAATCTTTGATTTATAAAATGTTTTTTTTGTGTGTTTGTTGTGAGTGAAATTATTTGAAAGCCCAGATCAGTGCGGTAGAGATAAACAAAAATGTACTTAAAAAAGTCATGGGACACTACTATGTATGTGGTAAAGTTAAAGTTTTTAAAGCATTAAATGCACAAATCCCATGTTTACTTTAGATTATTA
Organism: Semotilus atromaculatus; assembly: GCA_031834385.1. Taxonomy (NCBI): domain Eukaryota; kingdom Metazoa; phylum Chordata; class Actinopteri; order Cypriniformes; family Leuciscidae; genus Semotilus; species Semotilus atromaculatus. The sequence goes on along the minus strand of JAULUF010000010.1, from coordinate 15,352,311 downwards.
GATATTAGACATTACATTACATCTTAACTCTGGCCCTTGAGGTCCTGTTTCCTGCAGAGTTTAGCTCCAACCCTAATCAAACAAACCTGAACAAGTTAAATAAGGTTGTCAGGATTATTACATGACAGTAGTCTCGAGATGACAACACTCGAGATAATGAGATGACCAAAATGAATCTGCAACGGTCAGGTGGTACAAGTATGTGCTGAAAATGCAAACTTTTGAACACAGGTTCAAAGTGCATGTTTTTGAAAACGATATCGTTAACGTCTCAGTGTAAACTACAAAAAATGCTAATTTGTGAAATTGTAGACACCAAGCCTATGCGTATGATGTGTTCAGTCTATAGTGTTTCTTTACAAAGTGACATTGCAAACTACTGGCCTAATAATATAGCGTTTTTAGTCATTTTTCACGAATCTGTAAGATCGGGAATCATTTTGACAAGTTTGTCAACCTGTATGCGAAAAAAGAAAAGGAAAAACTTTGCCATTTTTAGTACATCGTTGTTGTGTAAACGACTTACACTTGTGAACTTCCCTGAGTACTTCTCCTTGGGGGAATCCTCACCGCCATTTTGAAGTGCGTTGAACTTTATCAAGTGGACGAGAGATGTTTACAGACCCTTGACCCGTCTATTTTGGTAGAGGGAGCAAGTCTACTCATATGTACCCTTTAGAAAGATCCATAGACCACAATGCAACACGATTGTTGCTCGCACCACAAGCGATCAAGGGCTAGATCAAGGGTTTTCCATTTAAACCCATTGCAAGGGTTCCACCAGTAGTGGGAACTCATGCAATGTAAGCAATGACTTACATCTGAGTGAACAAGATCAGGGGAAGTTAGCGAGTGAAGTGGCATAAAAAAGTGGACTTTAATAAAAAAAAAACAGCCCTAGAAAGTTGCAGGTAAATGAGTTTAATCACAGCTGGAGGTAAACTCTGCAGGAAAGTACATTTAGAGGGCCCTGAGATAGTTACATTTTCAAAGAGCATGATGAGTAAAAAAAAGTTAATATTTTCACTTCCTTTACTACTTTCAACAAATTGTAAAAAGCACATGCTACCAATAATAAGTCATGGTTATAATTACCTCATGTACAATGAAAGTTACACTAATGTTTGTAGGTGAGAGTGACATGTTGTTCCAAATGCCACTTGGGTAGCAGGGCAGATAATTAAAATTACAATGGTGTCAAAAAACTAACACAAGAGAACGAAGACAGTGGATCACAGAACAACTTTACTCCTTTTATACTCTCTTCTAATTTCACTTTTCACTAGGTATTAACAATGCAGTTTCATTTCATTGTGTTTCAAAATATTACTATCATAATTGTGTCTACTCTTTTGTGTGTAGCTATACTTTAAAACTCAGGTTAAGTGTAGTAATGTCTTTTGGAGATTTTTAGCTTCATACAATGTAATGTTATGTCACAAAACATATGCTTGTTTTACAAGTCTAGTGTCCTGTCCACTTGTTCTACATGTCCTGTGCATTTTAATCAGTATCAGCAAAACTGGCTGGTCTGTGAAAAAGTACAAAGATAATCAATTTTAAATAAAAATAAAATGTACACATTTACTTCTATAACCCAGAGGAGTCTTTGAAATGGGTCATCAATCACATTATTTTATTTAGCGTTAAGATCTATTTCTTCTGTGCATCATAGGTTCATCCATTAACGACCCCCCAGACAGACTCTCAGATAACCCAGGATCTCTAACCCTAACCCCCAGTCTAAAAACTAGATTTTCTGTAATACCCAATTAATTAGGCCTACATAATGTTATTACTGCATCACTGCATTATATAATGCTTAACAGAAAATGATGTACAATTTAGTTCAAAATGTTATGTTCTATATTTTCTTTACAGATCGCAATACTGTCAGGAACCATATATATATACATATGTATATATATATATTAGGGCTGTCAAATGATTAATCACGATTAATCGCATCCAAAATAAAAGTTTGTGTTTACATAATAAATGTGTGTGTACTGTGTATAATTATTTTATATATATAAATACATACACATGCTTGTATATATTTAAGAAATATTTGCATGTATATACTATATATAGATTTATATATAATTTATAATATAAATATAAATATTTTATATATAAATAACACATTTTTCTTAAATATATAAATGCACGTGTGTGTACTTATATATACAAAATAATTTTACACAGTACAAACACATTTATTATGTAAACACAAACTTTTATTTTGGATGTGATTAATCGTGATTAATCATTTGACAGCCCTAATATATATATATACAGTATATTCATATATATATACAGTACCAGTTACAAGTTTGGAAGTTGTTTTTAAAAGAAATCTCTAATGCTCATCAAGTCTGCATTTATTTGATAAAAAAAAGAAGAAAAAAAAGCAATATTGTGAAATATTATTACAATTTAAAAGAATGGTTTTATATTGAAAAATACTTTCAAATATAATTTATTTCTATGATGCAAAGCTGAATTTTCATTAGCCATTACTCCAGTCTTCAGTGTCACATGATTCTTTAGCTCTCTTTCTGTATATGGCATACATACATAAGGATTGATTGATATGATAGATTATTCAAAGATAATTCAAATAGATTAAAAGTGCTTTGTAACCGCATGTAAATCGCATTTTCATTTAAATACAACTAAGTGTAGATTAGCACATAACATAATTTTTTAATGTCAGTTTTGGATATATTCATGAGTTTTACCTGAATCTCAATAGATGCACTTTCTGGTGAAGTGTCTCTTTTCCTCTTGTATGTGAATAAATTCCAAAATCGTCTCCATAGGATGGATGCAACCAAACACACACTACCTACAATCCAGAAGTCCTTATCCTGCAAGAAGTTCTCCATGGCAACTACATTCACACCAAGCAAGGCTTCTTACAACCGTAGCTTTTTCTTTTTTTAAACTCCTTAACTTTGTTTTAGTAGCCCGTTTAGCTCTCTCTCTCTCTGTCTCTCTTTCTTTTAACGCCGATCCGGTTGTTGACATCAGCTGTCCAGGCGAGCTACAGATTACGAAAGGTGGGCTGTGACAGCAAAGGAGAGACATGGGTAAACGGGAGAGAGAACGCTCCCCCTCTTACGTATGAGCAAAACATCTGTCAGTCAGCGAGACGAGAGGCGGACAGGTGGAACTCTGGCTCCACGGCAACAGTTAGCAGAACTCGGTGTATCCTTTAACGTTAGACACAGCACTTAAAGTGCTCACTCACACACACTCACAATGGGGTGAATGACACGTGGCCTGTATAATCTGACACATCACATAAGACAGCAGCATACTCAGCCTATCTCAGGTCCACTGATAGCCTACTTCAGAACATTTTAAAGAGAAACGGCAACTTGTCATGGGTTCTCAGCATGTGTGACTACTATAATCAGACTAGAGATATGCGCACGTGCACGCTGACATTCAAGCACACACTCACAGCTATTCAAAAGACCAAGGCTGTGCACTCAAACTCATAAAGTGATAAGAGACATGTTGTCGGGGGGGGGGGGGGGGGGGGGGGGGGGGGTATAAAATATACACTTAGGCTATATATATATATTCAGTCTATATGGTCCCATTTAACCATAAGTGAACTGTAATCTGACACATCCCACACAGCCCTAGCATAATCTGTATGTATAGGGCTGTCAAAATTAACACATTAACGTATGTGGTTAACTATTATTATTATTATTCAGTTTAATGAGTTAAACAATTGAACGCATCTGTTTCATGCGCACAGAAAGTTGCTTCAGACAGCGCGCCGGCCGCACTGAGTTATCGTTCGTTCTTGAAAGGACAAAACTAAAATAAAAATAGTCAAATTGCATGTAGTAGGCTACAGTACAGTCCAAATAACGGTCCACAATGAAAAGAAAAGCTATTAAAACTGAACATCCCAAAGGACCCCACTAAGGCAAAAGAAAAAAAAACATTTGCAACATTGCGAAAACATTGCGAGAGACAAGATTCCTTTACATGCTCACATTCAGTGAAAGAATTGTGTGAAAACTGATGTCAAATCAACCACACACGAAAGTATTAAATAAATAAAATACAGTATAGGCTACATACATTGTTAAAATAGCAAATGGATAGATGATATATAAGCCTATATTACCACATATATAGATTATAGATTTTGGTCTCAAACATGATCATTCATACTTTATAAGAAATGTCTTAAGTGTAGTCACTTAAGACATACTGTTAGATTTCTAAGCCCTAGTCAGCAAGCAATGCAGTAAAATATTTCATGAACTGTCGCCCCCTCCTGGACGGTCAGTAAGCATTCACAGTGCCACAGTGTTTATTGTACATGACCTTGGTACTTTTTTTGAAAGTTGATCAACGTTTTTGTGTGTGCAGGCATGTGTCTGTTGGACTGTGTGTCAAAGTGTTCTTGTGCAATCTCTAAAAAAATTCCCATGGATCAGGGAGTAAGTGAAAAAGCATAAAACTTGATAGTTATTTTCAAATTAAATGCATGCTGTCAAATACCCCAGACAAACAATGTGTCATCAGTTTGCAAACAGAAACAGAAAATGTCTTCAGTTAATGGGTGTGATCCATGATGATACAGCCCCCTCTATGGGCACATTTAAAACAGTACAACACAACTAGCTGAAATAATGTGCAAACAATTAGCAATTTCACCCTGGCTTATACACTACCAGTTACACAATTTTGAGGTTGGAAAGATTTTATTATGTTTTTGAAATAAATATCTTATGCTTACCAAAGCTCAATCTATTTGATCAAAAACAGTCATATTGTGAAATTAATTCTTGTAATTGTAGTCATTTTATTACAATTTAAAATTACTGTTCTCTATGAGTACATTTTAAAATGTATTTTTTTCCTGCGATTGCAAAGCTGAATTTTTAACATTACAGTCATTACAGTGTCACATGATCCTTCCTTCTAATATGCTGATTTGGTTCTCAAGAAACATTTCTTATTATTATCCGTCCTTCTTCTACCGCTTATCTGGGGCCGGGTCACGGGGGCAATTATCTAAGCAGAGTCGCCCACACGACCCTCTCCCTAGACACTTCCTCCAGCTCTTCCGGGGGAATACAGAGGCGTTCCCAGGTCAGCTGGGAGACATAATCCCCCCAGTGTGTCCCATTGGTGGGACGCACCAGGAACACCTCCCTGGGAAGGCCTCCAGGAGGCATCCGGAACAGATGCCCGAGCCACCTCAGCTGGCTCCTCTCGATGTGGAGGAGCAGCGGCTCTACTCTGAGCTCCTCCTGAGACCGAGCTCCTCACCCTATCTCTAGAAAGCGGAGAAAGCTCATTTCGGCTGTCTGTATCCAGGATCTTCTCCATTCGGTCATGACCATAGGTGAGAGTAGGAACGTAGATCAACCGGTAAATCGAGAGCTTCACCTTGCAGCTCAGCTCCTTCTTCACCATGACAGACCGGTACATCGACCGCATTATTGTTGAAGCTGCAGTCATCTGTCGATCTCCCATTCCATCCTCCCCACACTAGTGAACAAGACCCCAAGATAATTCACCCTCCTCCACTTGAGGCAGGAACTCTCCACTAACTGAAGCGAGCAAGCTACCCTTTTCCGATTGAGAACCATGGCCTCGGACTTGGAGGTGCTGATTCTCATCCCAGCCGCTTCACACTTGGTTGCAAACCGTCCCAGTGCATTCTGAAGGTCCTGGTCTGACGAGGCCAACATGACAACATCATCCGCAAAAGCCCTGGCTGCGCCTAGAAACTCTGTCCATAAAAATTATGAACAAAACCAGTGACAAAGGGCAGCCCTGCCGGAGTCCAACATGCACCGGGAACTCTGACTTACTGCCACCGAGGAGCTTCTTAACCTTTTAAGACCGAAGGGAGCGTCGGCACTCCCGTTTGCACGTCTCTGTTTAAGAGCCGTTAGAAACTGAAACCAAATGGCTAGCTCGATAATTCTTTTTGCATACAAAACCAGAGACGTTACAGTTTCAGATCAAGCCTCCAACATGCTCCTGTTGCGTTGTTTTCACCCTCTAATGAGTCTGTACAAATTGCGTAATATGCGTTTACAACAAAAACACTCAAATGCATTGCAAGTCTTTGCACACATGTTCTATAGATCTGCGATTGAGTTACGTCTTCCGATGGCTCATAAAACGTTCTGTGCACTATGACCTCAGGGTTTGTCGTATGTAGTGACGTCACAAGCTGTGACATTTGACTCCCATTTGCTGTATATGCTTCTCTGCTGTGTTCTACTTTTGTTATTGTCTCTTTTTATCATTGCTTTTATAATTTTGACTCCACATTGCACTGTTTATAAAAATTAGTGTCTCTTACAAACTAATTTATGTAAACAGTTCAAATCAATTGTGTGTAGTTTTAAAGTGTTTTATGCACGTTTTTGACATTGACAAGTTTGAGGTTGACATTTGTGATATTTCTGTATGTAATAAAATATTTAGAAAAAAAACTATTTAAATTTTTTTTTATTGCACTTTTGAGCTATTTATCTAGTTACTATGATTTATTACATACATAGCCTTCCAATTGGAGGTGTAAGGATTGTTTTGATGTATGGCATATGAAAATGCTCAAAAGAATGACAGCACAGCATGTAAAAATACTAAGATATACTCTGGCTGAATTGTTCTATGGCAGGTCATAAAGGGTTAACTAGCTTGGTGATTTCAGCTTGGGTGATGGACGAGTCCCCCTCTGAGCCCTCTTCCTCTGCTTCCTCAATGGAAGACGTGTCGGTCGGATTGAGGAGATCCTCAAAGTATTGCTTCCACCGTATCCCCAGTTACAGTCAACAGCTGCCCACCTCCACTGTAAACAGTGTTTAAGGAACTGCTTCCCCCTCCTGAGGCACCAGACGGTTTGCCAGAATCTCTTCGAGTCCTTCTCCATGGGCTCACCGAACTCCTCCCAGGCCAAATTTTTTGCCTCAACAACCACCCAGGCTGCAGTCCACTTGGCCTGCCGGTACCCGTCAGCTACCTCAGGAGTCCCACAAGCCAGCCAGGCCTGATAGGACTCCTTCTTCAGCTTGACGGCATCCCTTACTTCCAGTGTCCACCACCGGGTTCGGGGATTGCCACCTCGACAGGCACCGGAGACCTTACGGCCACAGCTCAGAGTGGCCACGTCGACAATGGAGGTGGAGAACATGGTCCACTCGGACTCAATGTCTCCAGACTCCCTCGGGATCCGGTTGAAACTCCGCCGGAGGTGGCATCTCTCTGACAGGGGACTCGACCAAACATTCCCAACAGACCCTCACAGTACGTCTGGGTCTGCCGAGTCTGTCCAGCTTCCTCCACCGCCATCGGATCCAACTAACCACCAGGTGGTGATCATTTGACAGCTCCGCCCCTCACTTCACCTGAGTGTCCAAGACATACGGCCAGAGGTCGGATGAAACGACCACAAAGTCGATCATCAACCTCCGGCCTAGGGTGTTCTGGTGCCACGTTCACTGATGCACACCCTAATGCTTGAACATGGTGTTCGTTATGGTCAAACTGTGATTAGCACAGAAGTCCAATAACAGAATGCCGCTCAGATCAGATCTGGGGGGCCGTTCCTCCCAATCACGCCCCTCCAGGTGTAACTGTCGCTGCCCACGTGGGCGTTGAAGTCCCCCAGTAGAATGATGGACTCTCACCATGGGCAACTCCAGAGTGGTAGAGAGTCCAGCCTCTCTCAAGGAGTGTGGTTCCAGAGCCCAAGCTGTGCGTGGAGGTGAGGCCTAATATTTCTAGTCGGTGCCTCTCAACCTCCTGCATAAACCCGTCACCTAGGACCTGTTTGTCTTGGGAGACCCTACCAGGGGCATATAGCCCCGGACAACATAGTTCCTAGGATCAATGATAAAAACAGTTGTGATGCTTAATACGTTTGAGGAAACAGTAATCATTTTTTTCAGGATTCTTTTATGGTTAGAAACATCAAAAGAACAGCATTTATTTTAAATATAAAACAACCAAATTGCACTTTTGATCAATTGAATGTTATTTCTTTTAAAAAATCTTTCTGACCCCAAACTTTTAAACGGTAGTGTGTACACCTATGACGTGTGTGTCTAACATATCTGTTGGAATTACCTGCTCTAGAGTCTCTAGTTGGACATGTTTGAGTTCCCAGTAGCAACGCATTCTTTCTACTCGTTCAAGGTGCCCAAAAACGGCAAGTTGACCCACATCAAGCTCCTTGACACGTGATTCCTCCCCATCCATGGCTCTGTTGTTAAGAAATGCAGTGCATGGGCAGTGGTGGTTTAATTGGACCTAACACACCCCTCTTCCTGTCAGCAGTAAACTTGGTATTGTCTTCTGAGCTGAAAATAGAAGAAGAATAAAAATAACATTTTTGGAATAAAAAATAGTAACAAATCAGTACAAGGGCTAAGAATACAGACAAAACTACACTGTGACTGATGTTAATTTTAGTAACCTAAATTTTACAATGTTGCAAACAGGGAACCATTTTAGCTGGTGAATTATCATTAAGGATTAATTGGTCCATCGAATGCAATTTAGAATCTCGCCAGAAGAAGTAGGTCATCAGTGTACTTTTTGCCTACTCTTTTATGAGTACCGTGAATTTGGACATACTTCAGTGTTTCACCTATAGAGGGAAGTATGCGATTATGTATGCTAGTACATGAAGTTGAGTGGTGCAGGAATTACGTATTTTTTGTAGGCCAACCCTGAGTTATCAGCTGTCCAGCAAACACATTTACGTTGTGCTCGCAACATTGTAACAACGTAGAAACATTGTAACGACGTAAGATGCGGCAGGGCTGTAGCAACATTGTTGCGCGACATTCAGCAACTGAGAGACGACGTTCTGACAATTAAATTTTTTAATATGCTAGATATATCCCCCATTTAGCATGTTATGTTTTCTGGTTAATTTTTTATTAGTCATTATGTTAGATAATTATATACTTTTTAAATATTGTTTATCCTTATTATTATTTATGGGCCCAACAGTAAATTAATTGTAATCAACACCTGCAAGTGTAGCTAGGCTACAGTTTGAAGAGTAAAAAATTACATAGAAGGTTAGCTAATTCAACTTTATTAAGCATATGGTAATCAAATTGCACTTCCAAAAGTCATGCATTTGTGAGAAAATAAAACAGGTTAGTAAGAAAAATAAACAGGTGTGCAAGCGGTTACAACAATAAAAAATGTCTTTGCGTTTCCACAAAAAAAAAACAGGAAAAAACATTAACGTTCAACAAGTAACTTACGCGCTTAAGTCGCTGCCTGTTCAAGGAGTGCTGAAATCAATTACTCATCATTAAAATCATTTTGGCTTCATTATGGTTTATAACTTTTGGCATAAAGTTAAATATTTGTCATACCTGACCAGACGTTCAAATAAATATCACATTAGACAAGGAAGTTGTGGTGTTTGTATAATTCCGTATCTTATTTAGCTGAGGTAAATTAAATGCAATTATCACGTATAGCCAATCCTTGCTTGATGATGAATGAGACTGAACTTTTAAAGGCTGATTTTCGCGCTTCAGGGCGGTGACGAGTACAGTACATGTTGTCCAGTGGTTGTCCGTTGTCCAGACACTCTAGGCACAACCTTAAGCAATGGGCCTGAATGGTGGTTCAGTGTCAACATTGTGACAACGCTGTAACAACCTTGACCAGACATTGTAGTTATAGCAACCTTTTGGCCATGTTGTTAAAACGTTGTTAGAAGGTTGGGTACGTTGTACCAACGTTCTGTGTTTGCTGGGTTGTTCCCTCGACAATAACCCAATAGGATTTTTCAAGTGGCATTCGGAGAAAATAAGGTCTGTAACTAACTTAAGCTTATGATTCATACAAATTTTGTTCAACATGATAATCTTTACAAATGAACACAACTTTTATCAATTTTGAAGCGTAAATGCAATCGGGAGAATTCAAAAGCTAAATGTAGGCAATCAATAAACGAACACAGTTGCACGATAACTTCAACGTCACCGCCACTAAGCTTCAGACAACTCTTTCTGTCTTCGTTTAAAAACATTTGACCATTTTAGTTGTAATAGTTTGCAAGAACACGATTATAAACACAACGAGTATATGAATGTACTGTTTGGCTGATTTAGTTCCATTAATGCCGGGGACCAGAGGTGTAAAATCCAGGGGTCAGAAAGTAAAAGTCCTGCCATATGTTTATTCCACCCATGAACTCAGCCAGCTGATTTCACTAATTAGTTCTATCTCCTGGCTGAAAAACGGTGCTAATTAGCAAATACAGGTGATTGGAACAAAATACTGAAGAGGACTTTTACTTTCTGAACCTGGACTTTACACCTCTGCCGGGGTGAACACATACGACTAGCTGAAACATTCGAATACTGAACTGAACACATTTACAGACTTTTCAATGAATGGAGAAGATTTTAAACACCCAGGGGCCCTATCATACACCCGGCGCAATGCAGCACCAAGCGCGACGCAAGTGTTCTCCGGGACGGACACACAGATACTCTGGCAATGGGACTCCGTGGAGACTCCGTCACAGACACACGGAAACTCTGTCACAGACACTCCGGTACGGACACTCGCAGACTCTGTCACAGACACAACGGCACGGACACACGGAGACTCCGGCACGGACACTCCGGGACAGACACACAGAGACTGTCACGGACACTCCAGCACGGACACACGGAGACTGCATCACAGACACTCCGGCACAGAAACACAGAGTCTCCGGCATGGACTCTGGCACGGAAACGGACAATACAACACTGCGGAAATGAACACTCCGGCACGGACACACGGAGACTCTGGCACGGACACTCTGTGGAGAGTCCATCAGGGACACTCCGGGCATGGAAACTGACACTCCGGCACGGACACACAGAGACTCCGGCATGGACACTCTGGCACAGACTCCAGCATGGAAACGGACAATACAACACTGCGGAAACGGACACTCCAGCACGGACACACGGAGACTCCGGCACGGACACATGAACACTCCGGCACGGACACACGGAGACTCCAGCACGGACACTCCGGCACGGACACATGGAGATTCCAGCACGGAAACGGACACTCCAGTACGGACACACAGAGACTCCGGCATGGACACTCTGGCACAGACTCCAGCATGGAAACGGACAATACAACACTGCGGAAACGGACACTCCAGCACGGACACACGGAGACTCCGGCACGGACACATGAACACTCCGGCACGGACACACGGAGACTCCAGCACGGACACTCCGGCACGGACACATGGAGATTCCAGCACGGAAACAGACACTCCAGTACGGTCATACGGAGACGGACACACGGAAACTCTGTCACAGACACTGCGGTACGGACACTCGCAGACTCTGTCACAGACACAACGGCACGGACACACAGAGACTCCGGCACGGACACTCCGGCACGGACACATGGAGATTCCAGCACGGAAACGGACACTCCAGTACGGACACACAGAGACTCCGGCATGGACACTCTGGCACAGACTCCAGCATGGAAACGGACAATACAACACTGCGGAAACGGACACTCCAGCACGGACACACGGAGACTCCGGCACGGACACATGAACACTCCGGCACGGACACATGGAGATTCCAGCACGGAAACAGACACTCCAGTACGGTCATACGGAGACGGACACACGGAAACTCTGTCACAGACACTGCGGTACGGACACTCGCAGACTCTGTCACAGACACAACGGCACGGACACACAGAGACTCCGGCACGGACACTCCGGGACAGACACACAGAAACTGTCACGGACACTCCAGCATGGACAGACGGAGACTCCATCACAGACACTCCGGCACAGACACACGGAGACTCCGGCATGGACACTCTGGCACGGACTCCAGCACGGAAACGGAGACTCCGGCACGGACACACGGAGACTCCGGCATGGAAACGGACACTACGACACTCCGGAGACTCCATGTGTCCGAGCTGGAGTGTCTGTGAAAGCATGGACACACGGAGACTCCGCCACAGACACACCAGCATGGACACACGGAGACTCCGGCACGGACACATGGACACTCTGGCACAGACACACAGAGTCTCCGGCACGGACACATGGAGACTCCGGCATGGAAACGGACACTCCAGCACGGACACACGGAGACTCTGGCACGGACACATGGACAATCCGGCATGGACACACTGAGACTCCAGCACGGACACTCCGGCACGGACACTCCGGCACGGACACACGAAGACTTCGGCACGGAAACGGACACTCCAGCACGGACACACGGAGACTCCGGCACGGACACATGGACACTCCGGCACGGACACATGGAGACTCCGGCACGGAAACGGACACTCCAGCACGGACACACGGAGACTCTGGCACGGACACACGGAGACTTCGGCACAGACACAAGGAGACTCCGGCACGGAGACTTTGGCACGGACACATGGAGACTCCGGCACGGACACTTTGGCACGGACACTCCGGCACGGACACACGGAGACTTCGGCACGGACACATGGAGACTCCAGCACGGACACACGGAGCACATATATATATACTGTGACTCCAAAAGACTCTTTTCACATAACTTAATTTATGCACTATATCTGTCACCAATGATCCAAGCTGCATTTAGACATCAGCTCTAGCTCAACATACTCTGATAGGAACTAAGCACGTTGTTCTGTTTCCAAGGGATCATTTGAATGCCATTCTGTGCATAGCATGTTGATCCATCTGCATGCCCTGGGGTAACAGAAAGTCATTGAGTGGAGTGATTCCCCTGGGGCTGGGACACCCCAACAACAAGAGAAACGCTCTATTTTCAAACCAGACACAAGCCTCAATCAGCTCTGGCGCCTGTGGTCAAGCATTATTCCCTAGAATGACATAAGAATGTTGGTTCTGACTGTGTCCTCTCTATTAGTATGGGATACCTAATGTCACACTGTATTTTAGGTTCACTTTAGGTCTCTTTCTATAATAATTTGATATAGAGCCAAACAAATCCCATAAAAACTTTATGATTTGGATTTGTTCTAAAAAAAAAAAGTATTGCTGACTTAAACTAAAACATTTAAAATATATATATTTTCTTTTTTCCCCCAGTTATGTTCATATAGTGGACAATTTTGTTTGGTGTTTGGTCCTGTACGGATCAATGAGTGCGTGACTATGTACTGTGGTCTTAGCCTTGCTTTCATATTCTCTGGTGCAGTGTTACAGAGTCTCAATTAAAGGGCTTTGAATGGCTTAGTGATGAAAGGCAAACTCTTTGACTCTCTCTCAGAACATCCCGAGATAATAACCAAACAAAATAATATTTGTGCCAGCATTTATCATTTGTATAATATTATGTTGTTGTTTTTGTTTTGTTTAACTCTTTAAATAGTGATATAGGGTAGGCTATTTTATGAAAATAGTACTGAAAAAACTATACTCTCTGAAAGATATCACTGAAATAACTGTCCAGAGATATCACACCGACCATAGCCCTATCTTTTGTGAACGGTAAAATGACAAGTGATCAGATTCGTTGTGATCAATCAAGCCATTCAGGTTTTTGAGATGCTTTCTGCCTGGCAGTCCATAAGCTGAGAGTGTCATATTGTATTTCAGTGGGTTTCAAAAAAAATTTTTTTACTTAAAACAAAAACTCTGACTAGTACTAAATAATTTAACAAAAAATAATAAAAACGGAAAAAAATGTTTTATTGATATACGTGCAATGAAAAACACATACAGTTTACTTTAAAGGTAAAATATGTACGATTTTTGTAATAAAATATTAAAAAACCACTCGCACAGTGTGATATATTTCATGCAGTTGTGTAATTACATTATTCCAAAAGTTCCCATAGATTTGTAAATCCAGAGAAGTTCCAGTTTTAAAAAAATGGCTCGTCCCTTGTCATTGTCGCATATCAACCATGTAATATCCGCGCTATCCTCGGTTTCCGCTTGTAGAAAACATAGAATAATACATAGATGACTCTTTAGCACTAGCAGCCGTTTCAATGAAACGCTATGAGCAATCTATCTATGATACAATATCGCGCAGGCCGCTGTTGTGTCGTTCAGTCATGGTTCACGATTATTGATTGGCGAGTACAACAAAAAAAAATCCAGAAAAAAGTAAACGTAGATCAACTGACGCAAGCATGGCTTTGAAAAACAAACAAACAATTGGATCAATATTGGTGTGGTGGTTTCGAGATGGAGATCTTCACGAAAAACTTGGACTTGACAGAGACTCTGCTCTCGCATGTGTTTTAATCTCGCATGTGTTTTCCTGAGTCTTTTAAGCATGCTTCTGTACAGCCCCTGCTAAAAAGATCTAACCTTGATCCATCTGTTCTTAGTAACTACCGGCCAATTTCTAAACTCCCATTTATTTCAAAGGTTTTAGAGAAAGCAGTGCTCTCACAGTTTACCTCTTACTTAGATGCTTTTAACATTTTGGATAAGTTCCAATCTGGTTTCAGAGCACTTCACAGTACAGAGTCAGCCTTGCTTAAAGTTACGAATGATCTATTGTTGTCTGCGGATTCAGGGTCATCTGTCATTCTGTTACTACTAGATCTGAGTTCGGCTTTTGATACTATTGACCATGACATCCTCTTGAAAAGACTTCAATATACAGTAGGGGTTCAAGGTACAGCACTACAATGGTTCAACTCTTATTTAAAGGGTAGGACGTTTTCAGTTAATATCGGGTCGTTTACTTCACCTACTGCACCCGTCCCTTATGGTGTTCCCCAGGGTTCTATTCTTGGTCCTTTGTTGTTTTCACTCTACATGCTCCCCCTGGGCTCCATTCTCCAGAAACATGGCATAAACTATCACTGCTATGCCGATGACCTACAACTTTACCTTCCAATCAAGCTTGAAAATGATTTTTCCATACAACTCCTTCTCTTATGTCTTGATGACGTAAAAACTTGGATGGCAAACAATTTCCTGCAACTAAACACTGACAAAACTGAAGTTCTTCTGCTAGGCCCTGCCGCACTCAATACTACTCTGACAAGTAGGTTAGGTTCCCTTAGTGATAGCTTACAACCCTATGTAAAAAATCTAGGGGTCCATTTCGACCCTTCACTACATTTTGACAAACAGGTAAACACAGTTGTAAAGAGTAGCTTCTTCCACCTCAGATCTGTTGCGAAGGTAAAACATTTTCTTTCTCAAAAAGATCTTGAAATTGTCATCCACGCACTAATCTCTTCTAGACTCGACTATTGTAATTCTCTGTATGTCGGTCTTCCTCAAAGCACTCTATCTCGGCTTCAGATGGTCCAAAATGCGGCAGCCAGACTGCTGACAGGAACAAAAAAACGGGAGCATATCACTCCTGTTCTTGCTTCATTGCACTGGCTCCCTATTAAATTCAGAGTTGATTTTAAGGTCCTCCTTTTTGTATACAAGGCTCTACAAAAATCAGCCCCGGATTACCTCTGTGAACTCATCCAGCCATATACAACCTCTAGGTCATTAAGATCCGGTGACCACCTTCTTTTATCAGTCCCTCGCTCACGTTGCAAATCCAAAGGCGACCGAGCTTTCGCGGTTGCTGCACCTAAACTTTGGAACAGCTTACCCCTTGATATCAGGGCCTCTCCATCGCTCAACATTTTTAAATCTAGCTTAAAGACTCACTTTTATACTCTTGCGTTTGAGTGACGCTGTGTACGGTACACTGTGTATATGTACGTAGAAATGTTCTTTTATTAGTTCATTACTATTAATAGTTTTCTCCATTTACTTTTATTACTGTTATTATTATTGTTTTGTTTTTTCTTGACCGTCTGTAAAGCACTCTGGATCAACAAAAGTTGTGTTTATGTTGTGCTCTATAAATAAATTGGCTTGACTTGACTTTAATAGACAGGTAAACAAATAGGCCTATATATTATTTATTGTACAGTTATATTTAACCTTCTTTGTACTTCAGTAATGCTTTTTATCAAGTCTGGTGACCAAGTAGCCTATATGGCAGTGAAATTAAATACGTATGTGTTTCACAAAAATATTTAGCCATTACTTGCAAATACTGTTTTCAAATGTACTTTTAGTACGATTGTTTTAAACGTTTAAAACAGCGCAGCATTAACCCACCAAATCATTCGACAAATGGTCACATAGTAAAAGGCTAACGTTTCATGTGCCTTGCAGCTAATTAATTACGATGACATAAAAAAGTGTGATCAAACGTAGGCTACAGGTAATACAAAAACTAATACAGTTGATAATTTATATGAATCGTGAATTCCAACTCTTGATAATGAAAACGACATCTCCCATAGTTCTACCAGAAAGACTCGGGAAAGAAGATACTGTACAATTATGCATTTTATTAACAGCCCAGCAAGCAATATATGCAATAAAAGTTCTTTGGCGTAGGCCCCCGTCCATATAACTCGCGATCCGAGGCTACGGATTCTGCATTTCCTGCCTGAAGATGAAGGAGCTCAAACGTTTAGAATTTGTGATAAGTCAATCTTCCCGATTGAGATCAGGCATATATATAGGTTGCTGCATTCAGTATAAGCACATGTACGATTTTGATTAACAGCACACGCGTCCTCCGTCTCTGTTGTAAACAAACACAGCGTCAGCTCACATGTGAGTTTGCTCCCGCGCATACGTCATTTTGCGACAGGAAACTTCAAACTCATGCTTTGAATGCGCTCAGGGCCGTTTGCCGAGACTGTGGATTACAGGTAATAATGTTGTAATAACTAATGGTTAGTTTCTTGCACAAACAGATCGGTTCGCCTGTAGCATTTTTGACTCTCAATGTGACGGTATTGGCTTGCATTATACGAATCACCATCAGCTAAAAACTTCTTTACTCTTCAACTGAAGAAGAAAAAATGACCTACACATTGGATGGCCTGAGGGTGGATAAATTAACTGCAAATTTTCATTTTTGGGTGAACTATCCATTTAAGTTATTTTTTTTATTCAGCAAATTACATCTCTATAGGGAATTTGTCCTAAATTAGATAGGCCTACTAATTAGTCTAGAGTTAAGATGTTCTTTTGATGTGGCCCTATGAGAATATATCATTACATTAATCCCCAACCAGCCAAGAACTCAGTGAGATTTTTGGCAGGGTGTTTCTTGGAACATTGCTTCTTTGACGTCACTTCTTCTTAATTATTTTTGACTGACAGTTTTCACTTGATAACATATGTTAGGGGAAACATTTGAGTTTTGAAGCCAGGGCCTTTTGCTTTAAAGCTTAGCTTCCAAACACCAAGATCAGTAGATGTAACTTCAGCACAAATAAAGGATATTTCACATTGGGTTTAATCTATGTTGGTCAGGAACCTGTAATAATCTTAGTAAATTCAGAAGGAATGTAACAATAAATATGATGACTATAAAGTTTCTGGAGCCATTTTGTCCTCATACACAGACGTACCAGGGAACATTTAATCTCAGATCTTGTATCAACACCATCACTTTTGCAGCTGCCTCACGGTAATAACAGTGCAGTGTAAAATTGCACATACTACAATGCACTATCCACTTACACCAATAGATTAAACACGAACATTTATTGACACAAATGCATCTTGATAGTTCATTATTCATTAGGCATGCTATATGTACAGGCTTGTTAATGCAACGTTACAGCATCTGTTCATTCAATTAAAGCATATTTCATTACAGTATTGTAGCATATTTAGAATATCACACTGATACCATACAAAATGTAATTTGTTTTCCACTTACATTCGATGAGGCGGTCAACAAGTCACTCTCAAGTCACAAGTCGGCTTTTCCTTTTTTCTTCCTTTTGTTGTAAAACACATTCTATATACTCTATTTCAAGAATGTTTATCCATAAATCTGTGAACAGCCTAAGACATGGTGTCTTGTCTCCATAGTATACAATGTATAAGTGGCACAAAGTCAAGTAAGGAAGGAGAGAGAGTCTGTGGGATGTGGAAACGGGTCAGCAAAGTCAGAGACAAGTCAAAGTGTAAATGTGAGGTGGGGGTGGAGGGCTGTGGGGGCTAAGAGAAGGCCAGGGAGTGGGAAGGGGGTTAAACATGTTATTGTAGAGGGTGTGGAATTTCAGTGCCATGTGTTCCCCTTTCTTGTGTGTGTGCTTGTGCAGTTCATGAGTAAAGGCAATTTCATGACCGTAAAAGCCAAAAAAAACAAACAAAGAACAAAATCTTAGAGTAAAGATATCCAGTGTACTTATTTTAAAAAACATATCAATTCATAACAAAAATACCCCATAAATACTTACATTTTTGATTAATCAAATGGCATGAGGATGGTGAAGGAATTTACTGACCAGAAGTGAAGTCAGTGCTAGTTTGAATAAAATGAGTATTTGTAAGTAGCCTATTAACTGAAATGTGTAATGGCAATAATTTTTTCCTCTTCTAAATTTAGAGAAAATTCAGTCTAAAGCACCTGCTCTCTAGCTTTGTGAAGTCTAACAAACCTTTGTCTTTGTCACTCATATTATTTATAGACCTTATGCGCCAGAGAAACGAGGGCGCCGCCATCTTTAGAATATAGTCTTTGAACTTCCATTTTTGCAGTCACTCTGTATATCTCTATGGTATTGCTGTCCATGAGTAATTAGCTTTTGAAGTGGATTTACTTATTGTAAAGTTAACGAAAGTTATAATGAGCATTGTAATGTTTATCATAAGCATTGTAAAGCAGTAACGGTCGCTGTGAAAATACAGACCGGAAGTCAAAAGACAACAAGCACAGCGCTGAAAAGTGGCGGGGCTACATAAGGTCTATATAGCCTTTAGCTGTGATTGAAAGTGAAACGTCAGTGTGAAGTCTAGGGCCACGAACTGCAGCTAAATTCGGTTATCAGTTCACCCTTTAGTGCTTAATCCTGTTCTGTACACACAGTTCAGCAATTTACAGGAGTGCATTAAGCTACTAAAAATCTATGCAGTGTGTACCGAACCGAACTAGTTAATGATGTATGACGAGATTTATGAGAGACGCATCTATGATGAACGTTAAAATACGTGTATCTCTCGTCTGTATGTGCAGTGCAATAAGAAATCACAGGGAAAGTAGCACATGAGCCTTGACTCATTCGTGTTGCTAGATCTTGCAAGCAAATCAGCGAACAAGTACAAGCCCATAAAAAAATGAAATAAACGGAAATTCTTTGTGTTGAAAACAAGACAGAGATATCACGACCCGCACCTGCTCACTTTAATAACTTCATAAACTGGATAGATTTTAATGCTTAAAGGAACACTCCACTTTTTTGGAAATAGGCTCATTTTCCAACTCTTTTCCATCACTTTTAGCATAGCTTAGCATAGATCATTGAATCTGATTAGACCGTTAGCATCTCTCAAAAAAATGACCAAAGATTTTCGATATTTTTCCTATTTAAAACTTGGCTCTTCTGTAGTTACATCGTCTACTAAGACCAATGGGAAATTAAAAGTTGCGATTTTCTAGGGCAATATGGCTAGGAACTATACTCTCATTCATTGCGTTATAATCAAGGAACCATGCTGCGTAATATCATTGTGCCTGCTGCACCCATGGTACGGCAGCAAAGTTCCTTGATTATTACGCAGGAATGAGAGTATAGTTCCTAGCCATATCGGCCTACAAAATCGCAACTTTAAATTTTTCTTAATTCAAGTTTTAAATAGGAAAAATAACTAAACTCTTTGGTCATTTTTTTGAGAGAGATGCTAACGGTCTAATCAGATTCAATGATCTATGCTAAGCTATTGCTAAAAGTGCTACCGCCAGACCCAGAGATCGGCTGAATGGATTCAAAAACGGCAAAACTCAACTGTTTAACTCTAGGGAAGTTGGAAAATTAGCCTATTTCTAAAAAAAGTGGAGTGTTCCTTTAAACAACAAGCCCAAAAACGCAATAAGAGGAAATGGCAACATTTCAAGAGCGCGCTCTGTGAAGCAGCCTTTACAAACAAAACACGACGCCTCAGTCGACAGTAGCCTACTTTAGTTAATGTTAATGTTTAGTTAATGTCCCTGTAATATTACTTTGTCAGAATAGGATACCAAACACGCAAGACGCCAGAACTTTGCCATGGTTACCACCACTGTGTCAATCATCGCAGTTTCGGGAGTGAGTTCTTGTTCTGTACACACATGGAACGATAATTCATTACCCCATTTAAATGTGGTTGTCATCACTCCAGCAACTTAACAGTGTGAACGTGGCTTAAATCTTAAGTGTGCACTTTTTTTTCTCCAAAAATGCTGTTTCAATAATGCTGTTCAAGGTTTAACACCAGTGGTCAAATTTAGTCAATATGGCAGATCCACATAAATAGTAAATAATAATTTTGAGAATGGAAAATCTAGTACAATGAAAAGGGACAGACCAACAGACAGAAGAACCATGTCAAATTCTGTTCTCCTTGGCTTAAGACAGTCGATGATCTCTTCTTACTTGGTGTTTGTGGTTAAAGCTATAAAGATTCCTTTATTGTGCTGTAATATAGGTTAGCTATGCTATGAGCTTGCACTTATGCTGTTGTATATGATGGATTGTGCTCTCATTGAAAATAGCAGGATCAAAGCCAAACTGCAGCTGCTCGTGTCCTTTCATAAACCTGTTTGAGCATGTAATGCATTTAAAAAGGTTCTAAAGTTTCACGGCCACATGCTTTTATAAACATAACAGAAAACTAAAAATAATTAATTGATATTTATATAATGTATATATTGTTTCATTATTTATGATTTAATAATTATTATTATAATTGCAACATAATCTCTTCAGTTGTTTTGGGAATGAGGTCAAGGAAAGTGCATGTGTCAGAGTTTATCTCTGTCTGTCTGTGTGTTGGTGGGGTAAGTGTTTCAGTACATTTGCAGATGTTTGGAAGCTGATGTGTATGTTTGTGCCTGCCTGTCTGTCAGCCACTGAGCAATGTTACATACAGTATTTTCATGGCCAACCATTCCTCCCTCACTTCCAGGGAGCCAAATTATACCCTTTAGTCTCTCCTGACTAATTCTCTCTCCTCTCACATGTGTATAGCCTACACATTTAGTTAGCTATTTAAATGAGGACATACTGTAGATTGCTATTGTTTTATATTAAGCTTATTATTACACATTAAAATTTTTCCAAAACTTAAATCTAGCAGAAAATATTTTGTATCATCAGAGAAAAACATAATTTGCTTTATTTATGAATCAGTTTTCTAATTGGGGATGTCCCAAAAGGGATGTTGTCATAATTAGCTGACTTCTGAGGACACACTATATGGCTAATTAATGCCACACACACACACACACACACACACACACACACACACACGTGTTGTGTTTTCATTATGCAAGACATAATTTTTATACTGCACAAACTGTATTTTATATTCCCTTTCACTAACCCTACCTCTAAATACCCATCACAGACAACTATCTGCATTTTTACATTTTCAAAAAACATCACTTAGTATGAGTTTAAAGCTGTTTTCCTCATTGGGACCAAAATATGTCCCCATAAGGTCAAGGATTTTGAATATTGCCATTTTGTGGGGACATTTTGTCCCCATAATAGGGTTAACCAGGCCACACACACTCATACACTCTGGAGAAAGTATGCATGCAGTGTGAGGTGTGGAAACAGCAAACCATGGTGCTGACAAGATGAGTTTTATTTAAACCTCATTCTGACGTCCAAGTAAGTGCTGCTGTCTGTGTAATTTAAGAGCAGCAATGGTTTGTGTTTGTATGTGTGTGTGTGTGCGTGTGTGTGTGTGTGTGTGTGTGTGTGTGTTTGTGAGTGAATGATTGTCTGCCTGCGTACAAAACATCTACAGTGGTTGGATGAAACGGAAACACCTGGTTTTAGAACTCAATACTTTATTAGTATGGTGAAGGGCCTCCTTTTGCAGCCAATACAGCATCAACTCGCCTTGGGAATGACCGTCCTTAACAGTGGCCAGAGGGATTTTGAAGCATTCCTTTTCCAGAACAGTGGCCAGGTCACTATGTGATGCTGGTGGAGGAAAAACATTTCTGACTCACTGCTCAAAAATATCCCAAAGTGGTTAATCCTTTTTTTTTCTTTTTTTTTTCTGTGCAGGCCATTGGACATGTTCAACTGTCACAAGTCTCACAAGGGGGTGCTGTGTATCATCATGATAATGCACCAATACACAGCACCCCCTTTAGGGTACAATGTTTGAACCATTAGCTAGCTGCACATGGTCCGAATAGTTTGGTAGCCTTTGGCAGTGAAGCGGCCATCGAGCATAATAGGGAATGCCATGATAGTGCAGCCCAAACCATCACTGATCCCCCGTGCTTTCATTTTGAGCAGCAACAGTGCGGGTGTTAAGCCTCTTTGGTGCTTCTCCACATCAAAACACAGACCATGAATATTGAGCTCCCTGTGGACTTCCCGATTAACTGTTTTAATGGAAACAGGAGAGGCGAAGTGCGCATTTAATTCTGCAGTGAGTTGGGCAGCTGTGGTTTTTATGTTTTTTGGATACAATCCGGGTTAGTACCTGAACATCCCTTTCAGACATGTTCCTCTTACGTCGACAGTTACACCTGTTGGATGGGGTTCGTTGAACATGGAGGTATGCCGACATTACCTTGCCACCAGAGTAGATCTCCATACACCACAATGACTTGCTGTCCTGGTCACAGATGAGCCAGCGAGACGCGCACCAACAATTTGTCCTCTTTTGAACTCTGATATGTCTCTCATTATGTTCTGTGGATTACAATAGTTTATGTACAGCTGTGCTATTGCTCTGCTAATACAACCTTCACACTCTGCTCTTACTGATGGAATATAAAATCAGTGAAGATTGGCTACCAGGCTACGCATGTATATGTGTGAAACCTCCAACACTATATTGGCCAGTGTTTCAGTTTCCTGTAGGCCTACATCGAGTCCAGCACATAACTTGATATTCCACATGTTTTGGATATCCTGAATTAGGGTTTTGCAGTAAACTTAGGTAAAACAAGTTCTTATTTACAGTAAAATTAAAAGGAAAAAATTGTGTGTTTTAATTTTCAAAAATATAGTAGATAATACTTTATAATAGAAACACCCGCGTGCTACAAAAAGTGAGTTATTCTGCCATCTAGTTGCTAACAAATGTCATTGTGCAGAGAAATTGTGCAAAATGCTGTTCTTGTGTTTGCTGTGTGACTTAAAGGTTTAGTTCACCCCAAAATGAAATTTGTGTTATTAATAACTCACCCTCATGTCGTTCCAAACATTAAAAAACAGTAAACCGTAAAAACAGTGATAATATGTCTAGCGTCACATGCATGATCCTTCAGAAATCGTTGTACTACTGATTTGGTGCTCAATAAACATTTCTTCTTATTATCAATATTGAAAACCATTGTGCTGCTGAATGTTTTTGTTTATTTTTATTTTTTTTGAGGATGTATTGATAAATATAAAAAGAACTGCAATTAGTTAAAATATAAATATTTTGTTGCATTATAATCATATTTCACTTTAGATCAATTTAATGCGACCTTGCTGAATTAAACTTAATTTCTATAAAAAAATGTATCTTACATTACTGAGCAATTATACAGTCTAATAAACAAAACAGCTGAAAACCCTTTGATTGTGAACAATAATTATTTTTAAGAGCTGAGTAGACGAAGTAGGCTACTGTAATTTAAATAGCCAACATATTTAATATGCAAAGTAGCACAAAATGCTTGAGGACTGAACAGCAGCACATAAATTAGCCTACAGTGTAAGGAAAATAAATTATAAGGGATTAGGCTTACTGCGATAGTCAGTGTTGCCGGTGTTACCGATGCTCAGCCAAAACACTGATTACAACACTTGCCCACACCGCCCTCCAAAATCTCTACGCTGTTGACGTAGTGTAAACAGCGCAGAACTTCCAAGTTCTACGTCAGAACGCTGCTTCATATTGGCCGACGGTGGTCACGTGAGCACCACAACACATACGTGTGATCATAGACATAATACATAGACGCCCTATTGGCCGCTTTGGACCGTTGCTGCGATACGTCAACGCGTCCGCCATTTTGCTGAGGGCAAGACTGCACTGTAATCAAATGCAAAAAATGTTTTTACATTTATCAACCGATTTCATTGGTTTGTATGTGGTGTACAAAAAGTTCCATCTCTAGTTATTTAAAATCTCGATAGACTTATAAAATATTCTTTTAATAAGGAATTGTCAAAGCTCAGGCTTGTCATCTGGCTTTTTATTATTGGATAAGAATGGCGAAGACCCCCATACTGAGATATAATTTAATTTTCACATTAAATTAAATAAAGTTTTCTTATTCTGGAAAAAACATTTTCTGTGATTGACCTGATTTTAGCAATAACAAAGATAATTGATGGATCCTTTATGGGAATAAATATGATATGGTACAACTACAGTGCAATGCAAATAGTAAATATAAGATAAAGTGAGAAGTAATAGATAGTTTAGTCAATAAAATAAACAAACAAACAGTATACAGCAAATGCAATAGTAATGAATAGTACAATTATATAATATCATAAGTACATTAATACAATCATAAACATATTGATAATAGCATATAGTTTATATATAATACTATAATAATAGCAATCGAATAAGAAATATCAATTACAGAATATAGACAAAAAAAAAAGTTAAATAGTGACTTATATTTAATATTTAACTTTTTGTTAAATTTCAGTTTTATTGCTAAAACTGATTAACAGTAATAGTCATTATAACCTAAAAGGTATAAGAAGCTATACAAGACAAGAAATAAAGTAAATGATTCAGTCAAACATACAGCAGGATACAACGTTAAAGGTGCTATATGTAACTTTTAGCGGCCTCTAGCGGTGATGTTTCAGATTGCAACCAATTTTTTCAAGAGCGCTCGTGCTCGAACTCAAGAGCGAGCACTCAGGGTACCGGTGTACCCTGAGTGCCAAATTATTACCCCCCTCGTTGAAGTCAGTACCTGATTGCCTAATCCTAAACCCACCGCATATAAAGTTATAAAGTTATGAAACTTCACCTTGACCTCCAGAACAATTTGCCAGGAAAGAAATGATAGATTAATGAGATCAAATATCGCCCGTTAGATATACACAAGACGAATTATATATCATGTTTAACCAATAGACAAGAGATATCAGAGCCAGCGGCAAATGTCAGAAGCGCTAGCTGAGGTAAGGCTGTTCCAGGCGGGGTACATGAGCGCTGAGCGCCCGGTGATCGCCTGAATCTCACAATTCAAATCAAATCAAAGATCAAAATTTTAAAAGGCGTTATCTTTATAAATAAACCACAGATTTGAGATTTAAATAACTACATTGTCGACTGAAAAACTATTAAAACTACATTTCGTGACACAATAACAGTAGTATTTTTAAATTTCACGGCCTTTTTCCTCTGAACGTTACTATTACTAATTATATCACGACCAAATACAACCAGAAACAAATGTTCAGTCTTGCTTGTGAAAGGTAATTCCTCGAGAGCTGTTTTCAATTGCGTGGCGATTTATACAGCCCCAAGCAGCACACGAAACGGGCATTTTTCTCAATTCACGTTATGAGAGATATGGGAAAGTTGCCCGCAGCAATATGGCGGCGCCGTTAACGTACGTTCCAGCGGCCAATAGACCTTGTAGCCCCGCCCCTTTTCAGCGCTGCGCTCGTTGTCTTTTGACTTCCGGTCTGTATTTTTACAGCGATCTTGCGTAGTTATGAATGAACGGCTCGTTTAAAAAATTTCCTGGTCGACATTTGTTAAGACATCTGCTTTACAAGGCTTATGATAAACATTACAATGCTCATTATAACTTTCGTTAACTCTACAATAAGTAAATCCACTTCACCAGCTAATTACTCCTCGTCCTCGACAGCGATGCCATAGAAATATACAGAGCGACTGCAAAAACGGAAGTTCAAAGACAATATTCTAAAGATGGCGGCGCCCTCGTTTCTCTAGTGCATAAGGTCTAGGCGGGCGTCTATGTATTTATTATGTTGCAGCCGTCGTGTGTGCTGACGCGCCAAGTACACTGCAGCCGTTAACGCCGGACAGAAGGGGAGTCACACCCTCATATGGAAAGAAGCGTAAATGGATGGAAAAGCATAGTTTACTGTAAAGCTACGTCTTAGTGTTGCTTATCTTGGCGAAAGCCGAGTACAAATCAGCATGAAGTTTTAACATCTACTCTCGTGTAATGGAAATCATGAAGATCTGGATACGTCCAGTGACTGTGGTGAATAGTGCTGCTGGCAACAAGGGAAAGACCTTGTGACAGCCTGGAGAGACAGCTGACAGGAGGAAATAGACCCCAATGGGGCTGGTAAGGGTTAGCTACCCTTGTCGGCAGTATCCAGCTTCGTGTTTACAGGATGCTGGAGACACCCGCCCAAGGCTTCTATGAAATTAAAGAGAAAAATACCCCTAGAGTCTGCGAGAGCGGGGGCGGAAGATGACTCGATGTTGGACAACATGGTTAACGACTTAGGAATGGAAACGGATATGAGTATGGAGAGTAAGACTAGTTCAAGATCTGCAGTTAGTAAAGTCATTGAACTCCAGGTTTGTGTCTGTGGCTGGAGCAAGGCGACAACGGTCAGGGGTTTGAAGGTTCATCAAGGGAAAATGAAATGCTTGAGGGAGAAGGGACAAGGGCCTCGCATTGATCAGTACTTCTTACGAAGTCAGTCAAGTCAGTCGAATGAAATCCAGCGACAGGAAGCAAACCACAGCTCGCAGGATATCAGCACCCCTGTCATAGAGGAGAGGAGGGCTTGCACAGTTAGTGATGAACATATTCATACTTGTGAAACCGGTCAGACTAACCAGCATAAGAGAGAAAAGAACCTCAACGGGCATAGGCCTGGAGTTAGATGGCCAAGAGCTTGTGAGAAAACTGCATGGGATACGGTAAACACAGATCTATGCTTTGCATTGGAAAGATTAACTGGTACAGTTGAAAAGAAGCTGGATAAATTTGGGGACATCATTTACGCATATGGAAGTGAGAGGTTTGGTGTGGAAAAAAGGAAGGAAAAAGTACAAACTGCTCCTGGAATGTCTAGACGGCAGCAGAAAATTGAAGGGTTAGTTAGAGAAAGGAGACAGCTGAGGAAGCAATGGAAAAGAGCAGAACAAAGTCAGAAGGAGGGACTCAATCTCTTACAAAGGGACATAAAAGATAAGCTGGCAACATTACGCAGAGCTGAGCGTCTACGGAAACGCTACAAAAAGAAGGAACGTGCGAGGGCTAATTTCTATAAAGACCCATTCAAATTCGTAAAGAAGTTATTCACCAGTGAGAAGAATGGCACTTTAAAAGCATCTAGAGTTGAGCTAGAGAGATATTTGGAGGAAACGCATACAGATGCAAAAAGGCATGAGCATATGTCAATTCCATCAGACATACCACCTATCAACCCACCAGAATACCAAATGGAGGTCTGTGCACCTAAGTGGAAAGAGGTAGAGCAGGCTGTGAGAAAGGCAAGGGCTTCGTCATCTCCAGGGCCTAATGGAGTTCCGTACAGAGTGTACAAGAGTGCTTCAGGAGTTCTGCGAATTCTGTGGAAATTGTTAAAAGTGGCATGGGAAAAACAGGTTGTACCTAGAGCATGGCGCAGAGCAGGTGGAGTCTTTATACCTAAAGAAAAAGATGCTACAAGCATCAGTCAGTTTCGTCCTATTTCACTATTAAACGTTGAAGGTAAGATTTTCTTCAGCATTATTGCCCAGAGATTGTCCACCTACCTATTAAAGAATGGCTTCATTGACACTTCAGTTCAAAAAGCGGGCATTCCAGGGTTCTCAGGATGCTTAGAACACATCAATGTTATCTGGCAACGAATTCAGTCAGCAAAAAAGGAGAGGAAGGAGCTCCATGTGACATTCCTGGATTTGGCCAATGCATATGGTTCAGTGCCACATGAGCTTCTTTGGGCAGCATTTGATTTTTTCAGAGTACCAATGTCAATAACAAATTTAGTGAAAGCCTATTTTGGAGATTTGCAATTTAGTTTCTCAACTCCAAAATTCAGCACTGCATGGCAATGCTTAGAGGTTGGAATAATGGCAGGATGCACAATTTCTCCACTGGCTTTTACCATGGCAATGGAAGTAATCATTAGGGCATCAAGATGGGTAGTAGGAGGAGAGCGCTTGGCTTCTGGGTTGCGACTACCACCAATCAGAGCATACATGGATGACATGACAACCATGACTACAACAGTAGCCTGCACTAATCGGTTATTGGGGAAGTTAACAGATAATATTGAATGGGCACGAATGCAATTTAAGCCCTCTAAATCAAGGAGCATCTCCATAGTTAAAGGAAAGGTAGTAGATAAAACATTCTTCATTAATGGTGAGGCAATACCAACAGTTTCTGAGAAGCCAGTGAAAAGTCTTGGGAGATGGTACGATGGAGATCTAAAGGACACAGTTCGAGTGGGAGAAGTTAGACGACAAGCAGTGGAAGGGTTGAAGAGCATAAACAGCTGTGCTCTACCAGGCAAACTAAAACTCTGGTGCTTTCAGTTTGGTCTACTGCCGAGGTTGCTGTGGCCACTGACTGTGTACGAGGTTTCTTTGACAACAGTGGATAAGCTGGAAGCGTTAATAAGTTCATACATCAGGAAATGGTTGGGAGTTCCACGCTGCCTCAGCAGAGTGGGACTTTATAGTAAAGGAATATTGCAGCTGCCAGTCTCTGCTTTAACCGAGGAGTTTAAGTGTGCCAAGGTCAGACTGGAAATGACATTAGTAGAGTCACGTGACAAATGTGTAAGGGAGGCAGCCCCTGTGTTAAAAACTGGTAGAAAGTGGTCAGCAAAGAAATCTGTAGTAGAGGCAAAGGCTGACCTTCAAATAGGGGATATCGTGGGACAGGTACAGCATGGAAGAGGGGGTTTTGGGCTCAGTTTAGCTCCTCCTAAATGGCACAAGGCAGGCCCAGCTCAAAGGAGGAAGCTGGTAGTCAACGAGGTGCGAAAGCAGGAGGAGAGGATGAGGAGTATAAAGGCCATTTCCCAGGCCAAGCAGGGAGAGTGGATGAGATGGGAGAGTGTGGAACAACGCAAAATGGGCTGGCAAGACCTTTGGTCAATGGAAGAGAGTAGGATCAGTTTCCTTATTAGGTCAACATATGATGTTCTCCCATCACCGCAGAACCTAAACCTCTGGGTAGGAGAGGA
Organism: Semotilus atromaculatus; assembly: GCA_031834385.1. NCBI lineage: Eukaryota > Metazoa > Chordata > Actinopteri > Cypriniformes > Leuciscidae > Semotilus > Semotilus atromaculatus. The sequence continues at coordinate 15,323,094 of JAULUF010000010.1, read as the reverse complement.
TCCCTCTTGTCCTTTGTGTTCATCACCTGCCACATTAAGGCACATTTTGACAGGATGTAAGGTGGCTCTTAGCCAAGGTCGGTTTACTTGGCGCCATGACCAAGTACTGAGATGTTTGGCTTTAGCATTGGAAGGCAAGCGTAGTATGACCAATAAGTTGCCGCATGTTCTAGCAAAACATTACACGCAGAAGACAACATTCCTCCGCCCAGGCGAGCAACCACCAAGAAAAGGTGTTAACACCAATTCTCGGCCAGGACAACTGGAAGCTGCTAGGGACTGGAAGATGCTGGCTGATCTTGATCAACGGCTTATTTTTCCACCTGAGATTGCCACCACTAACCTACGACCAGACATTGTTTTGTGGTCTGGATCAGCACGCATTGTTCAACTGATAGAGTTGACAGTGCCATGGGAGGATGCTGTAGATGAGGCATATGAGAGGAAGAAACTGCGGTATGCTCATTTGGCCACTGAAGCAGAACAGCGAGGATGGAGAGTCCAGGTTTATCCAGTGGAAGTGGGTTGTCGAGGTTTTGTGGCACACTCTACAACCCGGTTCCTCAGAGACGTCGGATTCAGCGGCCAAGAGTTGCGTCGCACAGTAAAGAACTTATCTGAAGCAGCAGAAAGGAGCAGCAACTGGCTGTGGTTGAGACGGAAAGATTCTAGCTGGCAAGGTACAGGCCGCCACGCTACGGTTTCGTAGAATTCTTGAAAAACTTGAAGAGTCTGTTGGTTTATTTGTATAGGTTGTATAGTATAGGTTGTATAGTATACTATACAATTTGTATAGGTTGTATAGTATAGAATGACGGGTGGTTGGGCAGATATTGTGTTTTGCGGTAGGTGGTATGCCATACGGAACCGTTGCCACTGTAACTGCTTTAACGCACCAGTGGGGCTCGACAGCCTTAGTCAATCGGGTTGGCGCGTATGGTTGGGTTGCGGAGAGATAGTGAGATTGTGGTTAGGTCTCAGCAGCAGGAGGGATGTAGAGGTCAGTAAGCTGGGCTGAGTTGAGTGGGGGACGGAGGGGGGTGACTCTGGGACGCCAGAGTCATTGTCGAGCCCTCTTGAGGTGTCGTGGGCTAGTCGACGAAACACTGAGGACGGAAGGTGCCCACTTGAAGACCCTAGAGATGTCCCCTACTCGGCTCAATCCAGACGGTTGTCGTGTTGGTCCACTAGGGAGACCACACTGTAGTTGCAGCCGTCGTGTGTGCTGACGCGCCAAGTACACTGCAGCCGTTAACGCCGGACAGAAGGGGAGTCACACCCTCATATGGAAAGAAGCGTAAATGGATGGAGAAGCATAGTTTACTGTAAAGCTACGTCTTAGTGTTGCTTATCTTGGCGAAAGGCGAGTACAAATCAGCATGAAGTTTTAACATCTACTCTCGTGTAATGGAAATTATGTCTATGCGTAGGATGCTGACGCAGGAGCTAGCCAATAGTGAGGCGGTGTTCTGACATAGAACCTGGAAGTTATTCCCTGTTTACACTACGTCAACAGCGCAGGACAATTACGTGGAAGAGAAGAGATTGTTGAATAAAGTCATGATTTTATAAACTTTAGGGTAAGGGTTCGGGTTAGGCAGTTAGTTGTATGGGTTAGGGTAAGGAGGAGCAAGAAATGGTATTGTGTCAATGAATGTTGATCTACAAAAAGAGATCTACAAGAATGTGGTGTGTGTGTGTATAGGTCCAACCTTAAGTTAACAGAGCAATGTCCAATTTTCAGTTGCTCAATTGTGCATTAATAGTGAGGTCAACTCATTCATTCTTCCTTATCTTGCCAAATGATTGGTGTTATATCTTAAGGGAAACCTCGGGTATCCTGAATAAAAAAATAGTCTATGCCCATTAGATCAATAAAAAATAAAAAATAAATTTTTTTGATAGGCTACAGACAAACACTTGACGGAAGAAGCATTTGACGAACACATCAGCTTGTGAAAGGCCTTTGGTGGTTTCATTGCCCAGAACCTCTGATCCAACTGTGTGACTCAGCCTTTATGCACAAAGTCCAACTGATTAGTCCAGAGCTGTCACATTCATTGAATGCATCTGCGTTGTGTTGCTGACAAAACATAACGTCTATTTCCTATTGTCCACTCTCTCGCTCTCGCTCTCTTTCTGTCTCTCTCCAAAGAAAGCACACAACCATTCCAATGTTTTATTCACGTTTGAACTTGACTGGACATCATGCAGTAAAATAGGGGAAGCATATGCAAAGGTAATAAAAGGGCGGGTGAGTGTGAGACTGACTCACCTGTTATATGTTTAACTTAACTTCTGCAGTTTGCTTGTCTAGTTTTTTCTGCTCATTATGGGCGTTGCTGATCATTTATATCGCATGACTCTGGGGCAGGTTTCTCTCACACAGACGTACGTTTGGGACAAGCATCTTTCATAAAATGTAAGTAATAGGCTACTTAATCAATACACTTATGTGTGTCTAAAAAAACGACGCACAGAACTGAAGTTTTGATTCAATGAACACTAATGTAGCCGTCTTTGCGACTTCCGCGTTTCTTTGACTGACATGTAGTAGGTTAATTGTTCATCGTTTCAGTAGCTATTTTAACGATGGGATAAATTATGGCGCTATCATAATGCTTGGGCTCTTTTTGCAGTGTCATCATCAGTCATGGAGGGTCTCGCTCGTGCTAACAGTCAATTCGCTCTGGATCTCTATCGGGCTCTGAGCGCGAGTAACGCTGAGGGAAACATGTTCTTTTCCCCGTTGAGCATCAGCGCAGCGCTCAGCATGGTTTACTTAGGAGCCCGAGGTGACACATCCAAAGAAATGGCAAAGGTATGATGTATAAGTGGCAGGAGAACAAGCAAGGGCATGGTTTCCAATTAATTTGTGTAAATTGTGAATCTAAAAGTTATTAGCCTGCGCAAAATCGGTGACTGGAAAAACCTGCTTGAAAACAAAACACAACCCAAAACAAGAAAGAGAAAAACAACCCTATGATTGAAAAATGGGGTGAGTCCCAGATTTCATAAGATTAAACACTTGCTCATTGTTTGAGCTTAGTACAGAGATGCATTTATCATATACAATGGCACACAGTTATGCAATGGCAGTGAGTTTAAGCTAGATTTTGTGGGTGTGGGGCGTGGGGGTTTCATTCTCATAGAGCCTGAGAATTATTTTTAAAATGATTTGAGAATGCTTTCATTAATAAATTAATTTACATTTTAGTGTTGAGAAAACATTACGGCAGTTTAACATTTAACATTCTGTGTAACTTTGAGTTTCTTTTCATGTCATTTCAGTTCATCATTCATGTTGATGTGGCCATCTCATTACAATTTCCAAAGCAAACAGTGCTCTTTTTCAGAATAACCTATTCTCATTCAGTTTAAATGAGTTCAGTTCCCTACTATAAGCTAATAAATTAATGATAGAAGTATTTGGTAAGAACTAGTCACTGTAGTTACATGTTAACTGCATATTATAATGTTCTTTGCATGAACTCAGCAGTATGCTGACTGAATACATTGTCAATAAGATGTTTTTAGTCTTTTAGAAAGTTGTTGAATATGCTTAGACTGCAATTCACTTCAATACTGAATGCAAAGTATTAACTTTTATAGATTGATTAGATACAGCAGTACATTTTATTAGCCAAAGAGTGCATGCAGATTGTGATACAACCAGTGAGCCACTGGTGAAGTATGTAAACAAATGTAAACTAATGATAACAGCTGCTCTCTCACTCTCTACCAGTGGCTCTTTTAGAAGAAGCTTACATTTCAAGTAAATGCCTCAAAATACTAAAGAAAAACCAACTAAAATGAACCTAGAATAAAATGTTCCAGATTGTAGCCACAAAGGCCAACTTGTGCCTACCCTGAGCATGCATGTATTTGTTTTAATTACAGACTCATTTAGATAATACATTCCTGGCTTGACAACGGACCTTAATGACAATAATGAAATCCTTGATTTAGTTTTATTCCTTGCAATATATGTGCTCAGTACAGGCTCTTCAGTCCACACTCGTAGCATAGTCTTCCCACAGGCATGGTTTTGTTTTTCCTTTGAATAAAAGAGAAATCTATGATAATTTGCCAGTATTGTAAAATATTTGCAAAGCCTCTCCTGTGTAAACAAACAGTTTAATATACATGTGCTGAAAAACTTTTACACTCATACTATTGGCATAAATCACAATGCAAAAATTGTGTATTATTATTTTTAAATTATTTCTCTGTGCAGGTTTTGTCTTTCAGTTCTGTATCTGATGTTCACTCTCATTTTGAGACCCTCACCTCATCGATCAACAGTCCATCAGCCTCCTACATCCTCAAACTGGCCAACCGCCTCTATGGAGAGAAAACCTTCAGCTTCTTGCCTGTGAGTCCATTCTGCCTTTAACAATAAGACATTTTGAGGCTAATCCAAGATATATGTAACATTTTGGCTCCATTATTTTAACTTTCTAATCTCGAGGTCTTTCTTGAGGCCTCTTTTTTGCTGAATGTGTTGTCATGTGTCCTGCAGGAGTATTTGGAGTCCACCCTGAAGCTGTACCACGCTGACCTTCAGGCTGTGGACTTCATTGGAGCATCGGACAAGTCAAGACAGCTCATTAACAAATGGGTTGAAGAGCAGACTGAGAGTGAGAAAAACAATTATGCAGTTGCATTTTGGATAAAAGAATCCATTTGGACCTGTTGCTAGAAAACCTTTTTAAAAAGTCACAGATGTGAAGTCAGAAACACAAACTTGTGTTTTTCAGATAAAATCAGAGATCTTCTCAAACCAGGAATGGTGACCGGAATGACCAGACTAGCTCTGGTTAATGCCATCTACTTCAAAGGGAACTGGCTACAGAGATTTAATGCTCAAGACACTAAAGAAATGCCATTTAAAATAAAAAAGGTGCAATTCTTATTTCACACAGAAACATTTCTGTGATAAATCAAAATCAAAGTATGTTTGCAAAATATTGTACAACTGCAGTTGTACGTCCTTACACTTGATGTACTACATTATACCTACTTGACAGAGAATTCAATTCTTCCTGTTCACTCTTTCATTTGCATCAGAATGAGAGCCGACCAGTGCAAATGATGTACCAGAAGAAAAAGTTCCCCTTCAACTACATCTATGAGCACCGCTTGCAAGTGCTGGAGTTGCCATACGTAAAGGAGGAGCTCAGCATGTTGATCCTTCTTCCTGAGGAAACTCAGGATGGCTCTGACTCTCTTCTGAAGGTTGGCAAAATGTTTTTGTACTGATCTTCTTGATTATATTTGGTATCTTGTATGTTCAGAGACTCAACAGTATTTGTATATGTGTGTTTGACAGCTGGAGAGTGAGTTGACCCTTGACAAGCTTCATGAATGGACCAACAGAAACAATATGGACACCCAGACAGATATCATAGTCCATTTGCCAAAGTTCAAACTGGAGGTTGAGAGCTCCTTAGCAGAAACATTGATGGGGATGGGGATGACTTCTGTGTTTCAGGACGGAAAGGCTGATCTGACAGGCATGAGCAGTCAGGGTGGCCTCTCCATTTCAGCGGTGGCCCACAAGGCATTTGTTGATGTGAATGAAGAAGGCACAGAGGCGGCAGCAGCTACAGCAGCCATTGTGGCCTTCTGTATGTTTCGAGAAGAGCACTTCATGGCAGATCACCCGTTCTTATTCTACATCAGGCACAACCCCACCAACAGCATCCTCTTCTTTGGTAGATTCAGAGGATCATCTTAAATGTGTGATGTTTGTCTTAACACCAAAGTATAAGCAATAAATACTATTATTAAATAATTCACATTTTGTGTGTTCGTTTTTTAAGAGGAAGCACCACAACACAAAGATAATGGATTTACTAGAAATACACACATTTAGAAATTAACACTTTCTATGGAAAATGATGGCTCACAATTCAATACATTTTCAACACATTTTTGATAATGCTTTTAAGACTATCAAAGTAACCCCGCCTCTTTTCGTTTAAACTTTAAACATATAAATATGGTCCAGGTGTAACCCCTCCACCCGGGTCCCACTCGACCCGCTCCGAGCGGGCCTCGAACCCGGGTCTCCGGCATGAGAGTCAGGCGCTCTAACAAGGAGGCTAAAGACTGCAGCCCCTAGCATCTGTCGCTAGAGAGGGGGGAGTGAGGTTTTACTCGCACAGCAACTACTAGCTGGCCTCCGTTACACATCAAAAGTGGCCTAACAGCCATTTTGCGCATTCCTTGCCACTCTTTAAGAAAGTCAATACAAAATGCATGTTTTTTTTGATGAGTGCTTTGTGATGTGTCTTTACATTAGATCTTCTAAGCGACAATTCGTTTCCAAATGACACAAACTACAGATCTAGATCGCTCAGAAAATAGCCTAATAGCTCACGATAGCCTACTTGTTAAAGGGGTCATATAATGCCATTTTTAATGTTAATTTCAACATTTACTACTACATTATTAAAATCAAATGTTGTATTTGTGAACATTAGTTAATGCTCTGTGAATTTTTTTATGTGAAAGGATTTTACTATTCTTAACGTGTAATAATAATAATAATGAAATGTTTCAAGAGTATTTCCTTTTTTGATTTATGGATTGAACAAAATATTTTATTAATTAATTAGTTATTTTGGATAGCCTGGATGCCAGCCGAACTTAGCCCCGCCCACAACATTTGAGGATGGGAAGTTCAGTCTGGACTTGATCCGTTGTGAAGCAAGTAGCCTATGCCCGAACCAAAGCTGTTCGGACCAATCAAATTGTCAGGGCGGGCTTTATAAGATGAGGGACAGATGATCAACCGTAACGTAATTATCCACGTCATTAAAGAGCCCTTGGGTTGAATTAGTGTACAACAAAGAATGGCTGCCGCTGGAGAATTTAGATGTGTAGATCAGCCATCACGTCTGTTATAGAAGATGTAGACAGCGCATTCATTTTAAAAGAGGAACAGAGAACCGCAATCAAGGGGAGGCAGCATGAAGCAGAACACTCCTGATCCCCTGTCAATGATTGACCTACAGCCTGACATGAACACTGCTTTGACTGCTTTGTGGAACTACCACAAAATCTGAGGCAATGCTCACGATTATGAGCCATGCAGCAAAGCATAAAATAACTGGTTGCCAGTTACATGATTTACTGCAGTTGATAAATAAATTGTTTTGGCAAGAGGTTGTACCTCGATCCAAGTATCTTTTTAACAGAGTGTTTAAAAACAGTTGTGAGGAAGTAGAATTTCAGTTCTACTGTGAAACTTGTTACATAAACATAGGAACAGTCCAGGAAATCAGTGACACTTTTGATTCTGGTTCTATGAATGGTGGTAACAACTTCTTTATCAATGTTCCTCTTGCCCCACAAATTCAGACTCTGCTTGAAAGTACAGATACGAGTGCCCATTTGAATTATAGGTTTGATAGGCAAAAGAGTCATGATGAGATGTTGTCAGACATCTATGATGGGGAGAAGTACAGACATTTGTCTGGCCCAAATCAGATCCTCTCAGATTCTCACAACCTATCATACATATTTAACTCAGATGGAAGCCCTGTCTTTAATTCCTCAAAGTTCTCTATATGGCCCATCCACATAATGATCAATGAGCTTCCCCCTGAACTTAGGTTTAAGAATGTATTGCTTGCTGGCCTTTGGTTTGGGCCAAAAGAGCCTGTGATGGAAATTTTTCTGAAGTAATTTGTGGACCAGGCCAAGACCCTAGCTGACACTGGTGTCACATGGCATAATATTTGGAAATAATCTAAATATTTGGGCTCTGTTGTAGTGTTGATTCCAAGGTGAAACCACTGATGCAAAACAGTTTAATGGATATTATGGCTGTGGATTCTGTCTGCATCCTGGGAAGCTGGTTGATAGGGTAGTAAAGTATCCAGTTTCGGCAGAAGAATATTGTGACAGAATAATTGAGGAAATGGTTAGGGATATGGAGTTGGCTGTAGAAGGTGGGATATTAGGGGCGTAAATGGTCCTTCTCCACTAATCAACTTGCCATACTTTGATGTTTGAATTTTGTCCCAGACTACATGCATGCAGTCTTACTGGGGGTTTCAAGACCGATGACTATAGACTCCTGGTTGAAAGTTCTTCATCCACCGAGCCATATTATGTAGGCAGTCCTGCCACTTTGAGAGAGATCGTTGCAAGAATTGTTGGTATCCAACCTCCACACCTGATAACTCGACTGCCAAGGGTTGTCAGATAAGGTGTACTGGAAAGCCTCAGAGTGGCGATCCTGGCTTCTGTTCTACAGCCTACCATGTCTTGAAGGATTTCTTCCCAAAAAGTACTTGCAACATCGTGGCCTACTTGTATCAGCCATTTATCTGCTGCTGAAGGATGAACTAAAACCTTGTGAAATCAACAGAGCTGAGATCTTGTTGCTTGACTTCATGTTTCAGATTTTATATGGCGAGTCACAGATGACATTTAACATTCACCTTCTCAGTCATCTTGCCAAGTCAGTCAAGTTGTGGGGCCCATTGTGGACACATTCTGCATTTCCTTTCGAGAACGCAAATGGCAAACTCCTGACTTTGGTAAAAGGAACAAAAGGAGTGGCTAATCAGATAGTTATCAAGTTTCTTCTGTTTAGATAAATTCCTTACTTCTCATCCAAGTACACGGTGAAAGAAGAGGTGTTACGGTTCTGTTCTGATTTGAACAAGTACCCAAGGATCCAAAATGCTTGTCAAATGTGAAAATACTACGCGACTTGACAATGGGAGCGTGCATATTGTTACACAGGAAGAACGGGCTGCCTTCTGTGCCTCTCGTGTGTGCATACCTGATGAAGTTGTAGTGCACAAACGTTTGATCAAAGAAGGTCTGGTGTATAGTAGCAGAGACTGCACAGAGAATGCACAGCATTTGATCTTTATCACTGAATAGCCTATTAAGCCACATTAAGCTTTTTCTTTATTATAAGGGTTTTCTATGGGAGGAAAACGCTAAGCCTAATGTGCAATTAAACGCAATGTTCTATTCTGGGTTCATCTGCTAATCTTTAGGCTACACTAACACAGGCTTGTAGAACAGAACTCAAGCAAATCTACCAAAGTAAAATTCAAAGGAACAAATATGAAACAGGAGAATTTGGTCAAAGTGCTTTTAATTGGACTTCACAGCACACATCTGTGCAAACATCGCATTGGATCGTCACAACAAATGATGAACATATTAAATACTACTGATATAAAAACTCATATATTATATTATATAAATACCGAATTCCTCTTAACTCCTGAAATAAGCCGTGTTCATGTCAGATCTGCAGCAGCAGGGCGACGCCGGCGAGGGTCCACTTGGACGGGCTGTCTTTGGTCTTCAGGTTGAAGGTCCACACGTAGGTGGGCCCGCGCTGCCGGGTCTTGTAGACGGGGCACTGGTACAGGCTGCGCAGGTCCTGCTTGTCCACCGGGATGGCCTTGATGAAGATCACAGGCATCGCAGGCGTCAGCTCCTTCAGACGGGCGTCCACCATGATCCCAGCCTGCAGGACACACACACGCGCATGCACACCACACCCACGCACGCACACGCAGACACAGACACACACACACACATATTGTTGGTGCAACTACATTATGAGGACTCTCCATAGGCATAATGGTTTTTATACTGTACAAACTGTATATTCTATCCCCTTACACTGCCCCTATCCCTAAACCTACCCATCACAGGAAACATTCTACATTTTTACATTTTTAATAAAACATTGTTTTTTAAGCTATTTAAATTACGAGGACTCATGAAATGTCCTCATAAACCACGTTTAAGTTGTAATACCAGTGTAATACACGTCATTATACAAATTTGTGTCCTCATAAATCACATAAACAAGCACACACACACACACACACTTCAGATCAGCACTTCAGATTTAAAAAACATTTTTTATTTAATTTAAATAATGTTTTATGATTATTTAATTTTTTATTATTATTATTATTATTAAGATTATTTATGTTTTGCTCCAAACGGTGCACATATAGTATGGAAAATGTCAATTTAAATACAGAAATGCATTGCCATTTTGCATATTACATTTCAAATTGAATACTGCTACCCATAAGCTTCCATAATGTTTTTTTGCATTAAAAGCATTTTCGAATTGCGACATGATAAATGTGTTTTTCTTATATCTGAATCACACACAGCTGTATATTAAGGAGGCGATATTAATATCCCGGTTATAAGCACATCTTCACTAGCTAGAATGGTGGCGATAGCTTTATCACTCTCTCATTTTACAATCAACACTTGGATCTAGAACGCAAACTTGCTTGTCAACACAGAGCCAGTGAGGGTAACCCTGATCAGAGCTAGTGAGGGTAACCCTGATCAGAGCCAGTGAGGGTAACCCTGATCAGAGCCAGTGAGGGTAACCCTGTACCTGTGGTTCCCAGCGTGCTCCCTCCATGAAGAGCCCGTGGATGTAGGCTCCCTCTCTGGGCGGCGTGCTGAACTCCTCCCGGCTCTTCTTGGTCACGTCACACTGCAGGCTCATGCGGTCCAGGGGCCACTCGTTGCGCCGGGCCATGGACTGCATGATGGCTGTGAGGAAGGACTGCGGGTTAAAGAAGCCGGCGAGCCACACCACCGCCGGCAGACTGAAGTCCGAGGTCCAGGTCTCCAGCTCGCGGATGCGGGTCAGCAGGTCCATGAACCAAATGCCCAGGCCACACATGGACGGGTACGCTCGCTTGGTCCAGGAGTCCGGCACCTGGTCCAGGTACATCGCGTTCTGGAGGTTTTCCATGTCGTTGGTCATTGTGAGCTCGCCCTGTGAGAGGAACACGTCAAACAGTGCAGTCCCCTTCCTTTATACAGCGCTTTAACAGTAGTGATTATTTCAAAGCAGCTTTACAGTGATAACAGGAAATTACAGTAACAGAGATTGTTTGGCTTTACAGCAGCTATAGAATAAAGTTAATGTCCAGATAAAGTTAGTTTTGATGTTGTTCGCCAAAATGGACCTGAATCATTCAAATAAAAAAATGTTAAAAATCACAGCTTCTTCGGAATGGTCCGAAATTTGGTGACTTTGTTGGTATTTGGTATATGAACACCCCAAAAAATTGGGGACAGGATGTGAACAGTCTAAGTGGTTGTAAAAAAAATAGTCACACTCAGGACCTTCGGGTCCAAATGGACCCCCATAGAAAATGAATGGGAAATTGGCAAAAATTTGAAAAAAACAGAGTTTTTTGGTGCGTACAATCTACAAATCAGCCACAATCCATAAAAAAAGCACACAACAGTGAAGGGGTGAATCTATAAAACATCAAGAGTGCAAAACAGACACATCCACACACACACACACACACACATGTTGGTGCAACAGCATTATGAGGACTCTCCATAGGCGTAATGTTTTTTATACTGTACAAACTATATATTCTATCCCCTTACACTGCCCCTGTCCCTAAACCTACCCATCACAGGAGACATGCTGCATTTTAAAATTTTTAATAAAACATTGTTTTTTATGTTTTTTAAGCCATTTGATTTATTGAATGAGGACTTTTGAAGTGTCCTCATAAACCACCCATAAGTTGTAATACCAGTGTAGTACACATGTCATTATACAAATTTGTGTCCTCATAAATCACATAAACCAACCAACCCACACACACACACACACACACACACACACACACTTTTATACACATACACACTCATAAATTCAGATTACAAAAATCTGTTTTGAATTTTAAGAAATCACAGCTTAATCGGAAAGTTACAAAACTAGGTGACTTTTATGGTATTAGGTATGTGAACACACAAAAAAATTGGGGACAGGATCTGAATAGTCTAAGTGGTTGTAAAAAAAATAGTCACACTCAGGACCTTCGGGTCCAAATGGACCCCCATAGGAAATGAATGTGAAATTGTCAAAAATATGAAAACACAGATTATTCAATATGAAAACACAGACTATTCAAATAGAATAGTCTATTTGAATAGTCTAAGTGGTTGTAAAAAAATAATAAAAAATACTCACACTCACACTCACAAATGACCCCCATTGGAAATGAATGGGAAATTGTCAAAAATATGAAAACAGTTTTTTTGTGCATACAATATACAAATCAGCCAGAATGCAGAAAAAATGACTCAACGGTGAAGGGGTGAATCTCTAAAACATCAAGAGTGCAAAACAGACACACACACACACACACACACACACACACACACACACACACACACACACACACACTGTATTATAAGTAAGGAATAATTGACGACAGGCCGTTGAATTATTATAAAAATAATGCACACCCGAGGTGGTAATGCGGTCACGACGCGAAGCGGAGTGGCCGTTACACCTCGGTGTGCATTATTTTTATAATAATTCAACGGCCTGAAGTCAATTATTCCGCTTATACTACAGTTACCACACCTCGAAACATTGTTCAAATGATGTATTTCAAGACGTTTGTAAAGTTTTTGTCATTAAAACGCTCTTGTATGTAGAACTAATTTCCTGCGCATCTAATCCCATGCCTCCGTTGCTAATTCCAAAACGTCATTTTAGAGTTAGTAACGGAAGTGTCCCCAGCATTAGTCTGCTTCTCTGCTATCACTCAACGACTGGCTGAAACATTCTTTGACTGTTTCCATTGACTGCAGCAGATGTTAAACCCAGACTGCGATCACAGACTGAACGCGCTAAACACGCGCGTTTGGGCATGATCAATCATAATAAATTACATTCATAAAGGGCCTTACAGTAGGCCTATAAGTGTGTCCCCGGCTTTATGCAGTTATTAGAGAGAGAGAGAGAGAGAGAGAGAGAGGGAGAGAAGCATAGGCTATGTGCGTCAATATTATTATTTATTTATTAATTAAATTCGTTTTAATTAGTTCGTTCATGTTTTTTGTTTTTTTTTCTAATATTGACAGTAGACTAGCCTAATAAATGAAACACAAAGTCCTTTTAACAAGTATAGGCCTATCAATAATCATTTATTTGTTATAGCCTATTATCTGCAATAATTACGAAAACCCGTGCAGCAGGACTATCAATTTATTATAGGCTAGGCCTAGGCTATTCAGTTTAATTTTCTATTGATTATAGATAGGACTATACTTTATTTATTAAAATTAAACTGCATGTTTCCAATTATTGTGAAGTTAGACATCGAAAATGGCAGATCAAGCGCATGTGGCTACATGTTTTTCTTGTTATGAATTGTATCCTATTTTCCGTTATTACAGTTGACTACGCGAAGTGATATGGAACTGTAATGCGGTCAAGACCTGCTGGAACTACTTTAGCCGTGCGTTTCCCTGAAAATAATTGCACACCTTAGAACGTTCTCAACCAATCAGAATCAAGCATTCAACAGCCCTGTAGTATAAATTTATAATAATCTGTATTATAAAGTAAAACTGGCACTTCAAATTACCATTTAAACCAACCAAACAAACAAAAAACAAGACAAAAATAGTCTTTGAGAATCTGTTGTTATATTTTGAAAATCAACAAACTGAAAAAAAATTGGTATATATTTGCAAAAATCACTAGAATCCCCAAGCCTTTCTACAGAGAGCTGTAAATCCACTAGTGGTAAAAATGTGCTATTGCGTGATAAAAATGCTCAGTGTGACCACCAGATGGCATCTATATTTTTTCAAAAATTGCTTTCATGAGGCCTAGGCTTCACTCTAAAATGTAATACAGCTTTGATAAAAAAATAAAAATAAAAAATAAAAATTTCTATTATGTTCAATGGGAAAAAATGGGTCATAATTATTGCATAAATATTAATTATAAATCATAAAATATCTCAAAACACCAAAAAAGAAAAGTTTTTTTTTTAATAAAAAACAAGTAAAAAAAAAACATTATGATTTTTTTTTTAAATATGAATCCTGCCCTTTGGGTCCATTTGGACCCGAACACCCCAAGTGTGACTGTTAAACGAACAACCCCAGAGGGTTAAATTCCGTTGCAAAGATCATTAGTGATTAACTTAGGGGCCGCTAACAGAAAACCCTTTACGCGTTCCGGCTCATGGCACAACAGTGTCTGGTGCTCGAGAACACAAACCCTGAAATAGATTCCGGTGCAGCTGAGTTTAAATGTTAAAAAGCAATCCTAAATAACAAATGAACTGATTGTTTCCAAGTAAACAAATCATCAAAATGAAGCCTTCCTGAGATCATCTTAGTGTGTGTATGGATAACAGCATTCTGCTCATCATTTACAGTAGATTAAACAGATGCAAGCCTGTACAATGATTCAACTAAAGAACACTATTAATGGGGTCTAATAATATTTTTATTCCTTGAGGTCCTGAAATTATGGATGTTGTTTCTGATCACTCAATAGGCATCATCGCAAAGTTTCAGTGTTACTGTTGCCTTTGAGACGATTTTGCTGCTTAGTTTAAAAGCGTTACATTTTTAATTTTCAAGAACTCAAATGTGACTCTTCATGACGATATCAGACTAAAAACTCTCCATCCAAGAATATAACATTATTGTCTTTAATGAACAAGTCACAGCTGAATATAAAGACACATGATGCAAAAACAAAGATGCATGTAAAATGTTTACTCTCATCTAAAAATCTCTGTCAGATTGCCATCTCTTCGATGCATCATTTTTATTCTTTAGTTTTTATCATTATAATATTTGCCACAATGCAATGTGTCAAGTAATGTGCATAATTTCGATAACTTGAATGTTTTGTCATGTTAGTAAAGGACTTCAGTCATTTGAGAAGGTGAATCTGTACAGGAACATCATCTCAGTAACTGTTAAATCAACCCATATTCTGCCAAGGCCAGAACCCTGCACTGGTTATTAGTCGTGTTTTCCTCATAAAGCTTGACATCGTTCAGGGATTTAATGCAGTTAAAATAGGTCTGAAAAGAGCAACACAATCTCTCGCCTAGCGATTTATTTTCTCCTGTTACTAAGCACCAGAAAGATGCCGTGTCATTTTAGCAGCTGTGCAAAGAAAGCAATAACTGACTGCATATCAGATTTTTTATAATATGGCATAAAAAGGCAAAAGGTTTATTAGGAGTATTATATTAGGAGTATTACAGGTGTGTGTGTGTGTGTGTGTGTGTGTCTAACCTTCAGGCCCAGACTGAGCTCCTTCAGAGAGCGTTTGATCTCTTGCGTGAGGACGTTCATGCGCTCGCACTCCTGGACTGCCACGACGATATATGGCGTTCTCTCCTCCACCTTCCCCATCATCTCAGTCATATTGAACTCTTCTGGAAGCTTCTCCAGAATCTCATCAAGCACGGCTTTAACCTGGACACAGAAACACACGCCAGATGAAGTCAGAAATAAATATTTATATATCCGTGGCAAAAGTCTTATGGCGGCCAAAAATGATACAGAATGTTAATCAGTCATTTTGGCCATTTTTCCATTAGCTCGGCTTAAAGCCAAGTCATCTTCCTTGACTGATAATTTACTGAGGTATGATTATTGGTAAATCAGCAGGAAATGGATTAATCTAATAATGTAATTGATGACGCTGTCACTGCTTAAAGGACAGAGGAGCACAGAAACACAGTTTGGATGGTAGGGTTTCAATATACTAATTAATAATACTAATAAAAAAACAATAATAATAACCATAAAACATATTAAACATGACAAGCTAACAAAGTATGATGTGCACAAAGACTTTAAAGTAAGGCATATATTAGAAAGCACATGCATGTGATGTTGTTTCCATTCCCATCAGCGTCTGCATTACAGTACACAAGGAGCGAGTGGATGATTTCAGGCACAGCATGTGGATGTGAAACTGGGCCATTTAATCAAATTGCTCTCAGTAAATCTATTAGTCTTTGTCAGATACATGAGGAGTTAATGCAAAGCAGTCATTGCTAACAAATCCCAATCTCTTAAAACTTAAAAAGGTCAGCTGTCATAATGCATTTGAGCACTCTTACACGGCTCTCATATCTAATGGTTTAAATGGCCTCCAAACCAGCGTCTTTCCCCTCTCGGACACAAGGGCCTTGCAGTGTCCGTCTCAGAACCACCGTCACCCTTTCTGGGAGTTTAATGAGGTTTAATGTAACACATACAGTCAAACCAGAATTTATTCAGACACCTTCAACGTTTCTCACATTTTCACAGTTTATTCTCTATAGTTTAGAAAATGGTAATAAAAAATTTGTAGAACTCAGCGTTATCAGATCAGTTGATATTTCACTGGTTTTGTCCATCCTTCTGTTAGACTGTCTCACACATGAATTATGTTGAATATCTGTCAGCTGTTAAATTTAACTACACAATTAGATAATACCAGTTTAGCTCAACCAATTACCAAGCAATGCTTCATGTTGTTCAGTCTGTGGTCAGTAAAAAGGTTGCAATAACAATTAAAGAAAAAACACTTAAGAAAACATGGCCAGGTCAAAGTGTCTGAATAATTTGTCCCAAATTTGTAATAAATGTTACTGGTAGTCACTGTATGAAGAATGTTTGGGTATAATATGTCACAGTCCTCACTCTATAGTGTGGTGTCCTGCTATAGTGTCCTGCAGACACCAGTAAAAAAAATATCAAAAATGATATCTGGTGTCTGAATAATGTTTGGTTTGACTGTAGCTGAACTAGACAGATGTGCTCGTCCTCATTCAGGAAACAGCTGCTACAGACAACAGCAATAATGTCCCTGAGTAAGGTCAATACAGGTACAATAATATGGAGCTAAAATAGTCTCAATAAAGATAAATGCACACACTACATTCACATATGCACACACAGGATACATACATGCACACACATGATTCATACACACACAGGATACACAAATGCACACAAAATTCATAAATACACACAATTCAGAAATGCAAACAAAATGTACAAATGCACACAAGATTCAGAAATGCACAGGACAAGATTCAGAAATGTATTTCTGATGCACACACAAATATATCTTGATTTACAAACTGTTTGGTGTCTGTGAACTTCACTGCGCTGTGTGAACGAGTTCATGCGATTGGCTTATAAGTAAACAATCCCCCACGTGGGGTGCGTTCTTGTGATTGGCTAAAACAAGGGAGATATCTGATTGGTTGCAGATCATTCCCTGTTTAAGAAAAGGCATTTGTGTGTCGAGCCAAGTCAGGGGAGTCTCAAAATTCACTCACAAATGCAGTGAAGTTCACAGACCGCAAACAGTTTGTAATTCAAGATATATTTGTGTGTGCATCAGAAATACATTTCTGAATCTTGTCCTGTGGATTTGTGAATCTTGTCCTGTGCATTTCTGAATCTTGTGTGCATTTGTAAATTTTGTTTGCATTTCTGAATTGTGTGTGTATTTCTGAATTTTGTGTGCATTTATGAATTTTTGTATGCATTTGTGAATTTTGTGCGCATTTGTGTATCCTGTGTGTGTATTTATGAATCATGTGTGTGCATGTATGAATCCTGTGTGTGCATATGTGAATGTAGTGTGTGCATTTATCTTTATTGAGACTCTTTTAGCTCCATACATTAGGGTCTCTGTAGGCGAGGGCTGGTGAGCTGTGCCTGCTAACGTCACGCAGTACCACAACTTCCAATAGGAAAATTCAACTGCAGTAGCCACCGTTCAACCTGAAGAGGGCAGCACTCAGATATTTTTACATATATATACCCCCCCCCCTCAAATGTCCCAATTATGCTGAATTAAACCTAATTATTTTTGCTGTGAGGACATCAATGTGGTATCATGAGGTAAATTCTAAATTTTTCTCCTCTTTACAAATGGTACTAAATAATGTGGGAAGAGCTTTAGGTTTGAGTGTGTGTTATATACAGTATTGAGTCCAGAACCTTGTCGTCTCGTGAGCCGGACACCCCCTCTCCGGATCCCCCGTCTCTGGGCTGCATCTCCAGCACGGTTCTGAAGAGCTTCTCCGAGGTCTGTGTGAGGAACCCGATTTCTGCATTCGGGTGCAGGCCGTACAGGTACGGGGACTCGGCCGGGAGAGCCGTATCGATGTACTGAAACACATCCAGAGAGAGTCCTGAGTGCTGAGGAGCCGTGGGACTCATAATCCAACTCAATAAAATATGTTTGAATGTTCAAAACATCTAGTTTATTAAATGTAAAAAAAATAAAAATCTTGATTATGTAAACACTAAGGGACCATTTCATTGTATCATTATTCAAATATAATGGGAATGTTATTTTTAAACGTTCTGAAATAAGTAGCAACATTTAAAAAACGTTAGACGAACTCCAACTAAAACGTTTCAGGTAAAAACACTCCATAAATAATGTATAAATAATGTTTTTGTGCTGATGTTTTGAGAACATTATTAAAGACTAGATTACTTTTAACAAATGTTCAATTGATATTACTAGAAGAACATTTCCTTGTCAGAACGTAAGCTAAAGTCCTGAGAACTGTTCCCTGATCATCATTAGACAAGGAGTGAGCTTGAGTGAGTCCACTGGGTCTCTCGTCTGCTGTGAAGCTTCTAAAGCAGAGCCGATGACAGAGATTGAGCCTCAGGAACACCGCAGGCATCCTGACTACTTACACACGCACACAACAAACACAAACTCAACACTACACACACAAGAAACACAAACACAACACTACATATACGAACACAAGAAACACAAACACTACACCCTAATGATGAAATCTAGCATGTAAGTCTCTGCCATGAGAGCCAAAATATTCCCCATGCATGACCAGCATCCCAGAGACCTGAATGTATCAGACAGAAATGAGTCTTAATTAATTAGCTGGGCTTTAGACACATGCAGAAGATGCATGGAGAGCGGAATGTGCTTTGAAAAAAACTAAAACGCTGTGGTAGAATTCATGCATTCACAGTCTAAATAGGATCAGTCCAGTCGAGTCACACTTCCACAGATAATCCTCCTTTAATCAGGTGACTCTGACATCACACGGTACTCACCATTATGAAGCTCCAAACTCGCAAGGCTTTTGGAACAGAATAGGAGTTATTATCAAACAGTGAAGCTGATGATCACTGACTAGCTGGTTAAAGCATGTCAGGTTCCCTTTGAGGGAACTCGCACTGCGTCGATGACGACGCTATGGGGAACGCCTCTTGGCGTAACGCGTGTGAAGTATTAATGAAACTAATCCAATCCTATTGGCGTTGCGTGATTACGTAGCGTGTGACGCCATACACAGAAGCTACAAAGGGACGCCGGCACACCACAGCATTAGCTTTCGCTCTTCAGCAAGTGCTCTCTGTTGTGTATCTTGTCTATTTGGTGTTGTCTGTGATATATAGAATATATCGAAATGGGCAAGTGAGCAGTTTAAGAAGTGTGTGCATCCCTGCCCTCGCTTTATCACGGAACTGTGTGTGTAGTGCTCCCGCCTGGCTATATTTGATGAAGCCAGCCAGGCTCGCGCTCCCCGCGGTTTGGGTCCGATCAGATCGTGGGGCTCGAAGAGAGAGCTCGCAGAGGGGATCGAGACTGCTTCGGCACTTTCTTTGTCTTCATCTGATAGCTCAGATCCTTTCACTCCCCGTGTGGAAGCCCGCCCCGCTGTTTCTTTAACTCGGGTTAAGAGCCCGGTGCTGCAGCGGTCTGATTCTGATATAGACGTGCTTAGCATCACGGCGGGGGATCTGGATGAATCCCATTTCAGACTGCACCCGTGTATGAGGAGCCAAATTAAACATCAGTTGTCCACAAGAGAGGCAGGAAGCACAGGCTAGTTGAGTGCTTTCTGCAGCACTGTTCACAGCCTTCACGCCGGGGTTTGCCGTTCTTTCCAGACTTACACAATGAGTTGTGAGCTCTGACGAGTTTCCTGCCAGACCTCAATGGTCACCACATTCTTGTGAGAACAGACAATATGTCAGTAGTGTCCTATCTAAATTATCTAAATCATCAGAGGTGGTCTGAGATCACGCCCTCTATGAGGCGGTGGAGTTGATATGCGAGAGGTTCAGCCCAGTGGAAGTGGATCTGTTCGTGTCTCAAGAGGCAACACACTGTCCACTGTGGTTCTCCCTCATGCATCCAGCCCCGCTGGGGTTGATTGCCATGGTGAAGGCGTGGCAGAGGCGGCGTCTGTACGCGTTTTCCCTGATAGCTCCCGGGAGAAATCTGGAGAGGGCTCGTCGGGGCAGGGGTCTGACTACTGCAAGTAGCCCTATTGTGGCCAAAGGCCAAAGCTATGGAAACTGTGGGTCTGGCCCCTGAGGGGGCACCGTACCGAGAGGCTGGCCTGTCACTAAGAGTAGTCGAGTTAACTGCCCGGGGGCTTCAGTGCTGGAATTCCTCCAAGATCGCTTCACAGCTGGACTTACCCCGTCCACACTCAAGGTGTGTGTGGCTGCCATTGCGGCTTTCCACACTGCTCTGCGTGATGGGCCTCTGAGGAGACATCAGCTGGTCGTACGATTCCTCAGTGGGGCTTGGGGGCCTGAAAATCAGACCAGAGTTCCCACATAGGACCTGGCAGTGGTTCTCGAAGGGCTGGTCGAGACCCACTTCAAACCTCTGGAGTCGGCTGAGGCCAAGAACCTGTCACTTAAGGTGGTATTTCTCCTTGCCATCACATCTCTTAATAGGGGAGGGGATCTCCAGGCGCTCTCCATATCTCCACAGTGCTTGGAGTTTGCTCCTGGGAGAATTAAAGCCATCTTGCACCCCAGACCGGGCTATGTCCCTAAGGTACCGTCAAATATGGCGTTCTACAGGTGTTTCCTCCCCCACCTCATGTGACGGCAGAAGATGGGAGACTTAATTTACTCTGCCCTGTCAGAGCACTAAACATCTATGTTCAGAGGTCTTCTCAGTCGAGGAAAGTAGACCAGTTGCTGGTGTGTTTTGGGTCACCCAAGAAGGGGCTTCCCGCCTCTAAACAGACCATCAACAACTGGATAGTTCAGGCTATTTCCCTGGCCAATCAGGTGCACTGTTTGCCTTCACCTTTGCCCGTGAGGGCTCACTCTACCAGAGGCATGGTGTCCTCTAGAGCCCTCCTCGCAGGGGCACCTATTCAGGACCTCCCCTCTACACCCGGTGCATGAGTGCTCTCGTCCTAGTTGTGCCTGAGACAGCTTCACACTGGGACAGCCAGGTTTCGTTGTGACCTGGGTATTCCTTCCCCATAGTGTCATCATCGACACGATTTCCCTCAAAAGGGAACGTCTTGGTTTATGACTGTAACCCTTGTTCCCTAAGAAGGGAACGAGACACTGCCTCCCTTTGGCATGCCTCCTCCTACTGCCTGGGACTGACGTGCTTCATCGTGAAGCTAACGCTGTGGTGTGCCGGTGTCCCTTTATAGCTTCCGTGTATGCTGTCACACGCTATGTCATCACGCAACACCAATAGTTCAATTCATACTTCAGACGCGTTACGACAAAAGGCGTTCCCCAAAGTGTCGCCATCGACGCAGTGCGATTTCTCTTCTCAGAGAACAAGGGTTACAGTCGTAACCAGAGAATTTCCCTTTCGAGGGAACTCGCACTGTGTCGTTTTGTAATCAGGGCATCTACAGCATATCTAGTTCACCTAGTTCAGGGGTTTCACAGATATATGTTTTGAGAAAGTCTGAGAAAAATAATTTTTAGAAAAGTGTAATATAATAATAAAATGTTGTTTCCAATACTAAATAATTAGCTTTTATATTGGCACTGTACTAAAGTCAAAATTAATCATGAAAATGTTAAATTTTAAGCCCTAAAAAAAACATTTTTTTCTTTTATTCTATATTTTCCACACAACCCAGTCTGACCCCTGACCTGGTGAACCGGAACTGGCTTTACATCCAGCAGATGATCTGCAGTTGTCCTCATCACGTAATCAAATATGATTATGCAGGCTGAGAAGTGATTCTCTCTTGTACCTGATGATAGCCGTTGTAGTCGTTGTTCCCCGGCAGACGGAAGCCGTGTGCGAGGTACAGCTCCCCGTCCATCATCTCGGGCTTGATGTACTCCTCCAGGTACGTCCTGCAGAGCCTGCGGTCCCAGTCATCAGTGATGTGACCCCCATACATGATCTCCCCGAAGAGGTACCGCAGGTCATCGAAGGGCACCTGGAGGAAGAGAGTGTGTGTGAGAGTGAGTGAGTGAGTGAGTGCTTAAAGAAGGACCTGCAACCATCTGACCAGCAGGCCTGAACCACCACACCGCAGCACTTACAACCCATGATTAACTCCCAACTAACATTCAGTGTTGCTCCCTAGAGTGCATTAGAGGTATATGAGACTAATCTGTTTTCTACAGCTTAGATCTACAACCGTTACACTGAGAGTTGCAGATATACAAACCGTAAACAAAGCAGGGCTTGCTTATTTTGAATATCAATGATGAGTTTCTTGACTTTTGATGACTTATGATGTCTTTCTTCATTTCAGTTGGCTCATGTTATTATGAAAATATTCTTGCATTTTAATGCTCAGGTAAGAGAAAAATTACAACAGCCTTTTGTCTGCACTATCTTGACTTCTTTGGTTTGGTTTGGTTTCATTACTTTTATTCTCGTGCACGGACTCATTCGCTAATGCCGGGACACTAGCGACTAGCTGAAACATTCTGAGACTGACTCAACACACTTACAGACTGTTTCCAACGGACTGCAGCAGACTTTAAACACAGACTGAACGCAGTGATTTATTTATTTCATTTATACTTTTAAGCTCCTAAACAAGACCTACAGTTGTCTTCTGAATCCAGACAGAAATGTAAGTCATTGCTTTGGAGTCATGTTGGCTACTTTGAATTTAGAGTAAATGAGGAAGAGGAAATAATGCATAATTTTGGGTGAACTATCCCTTTAAACCAATAGATGTTCAATATCCAACACTGAATTACAGCTGGTCTTCTTTCTCTAACAGTGATTGCTGTTGCCTTCTTATTGCATATTTACCCATTTACAGCTGATTCACAGCGCTTGAGTGAAACTGACTGAAACATGACAATGGCTTTAACATTTTATCATTTCATTTACACTGAAGCACTGTTGAATGGGTAACTCGCGCACACACACACACACACAACACACAACACACAACACACAACACACAACACACAACACACAACACACACACACACACACACACACACACACACACACACACACACACTCTCTCTCTCTCACCTTGCTGTTGGCCTCCAGGTAGTTGTAGAGCACATTGACGGAGATGGTCAGGTCCCCGGTGTTGAACGGGTAACTCCTGTTCCACCCCTGAGGGCCGAACTTACGCCGCTCCGCCACTACGGCGTGGAAGTAGCACAGGGCGAATAAGATGCTCTTAAACTCGAGCTCACGCGCACACAGTTCCAGCGTATCCTGTCAATCAACACACATCAATCACATCGGCATCACACTTCACATTCTACAACAACATCCGACATGACAGAGAAACCATTGAAAGTGAAGCCTTTGCTGCTCGTTCATTGTCAGGGTCCCAGTGGACATCAGCCATTACGACAGACTTAAAGAACGGCTCTGTTCCAATATATTTAGGAACTGAGACTGATTTGTAATTGTCACTGCTTGTCAGAGCTTTCATCATTTCAAAGCCCTTCATTGAGTGTGAGGGATTGAGGGACTGAAGGTGCAGAGCCTCATGGGATTCGTTTGTTTGTACAAGCAAACCAATAACGTCATTAAACACATATCCTGCGCTTATGGAAGCCCTTATACAGCAGGTCGATCTGGTGCCACTGGACACCGGGCATGCTTATTTTATTGCTTTTTTTTCAAATTAATAATAAATTAGGTATCATTCAAAAGCTTAAACACTTAGAAAGCGTTTTGAAATCGGACATTGCTTTTACTATGAAAATGATACTTTAAAACCTTAGTGTTAAAACCAAGTAACTTGGTTAGACATACGGCTTTGATTTTCTAGCAATCCAAGATAAAAGCATAAAAGCAATCCAATAACATCATTAAACAAATATCCTCTGCTTATTTTTAAGTGAGTGACATTTGAAGGCCAAGTATGGAAACCCATTTTGTCCTCTGCATTTAACCCATCCAAGTTAGTGCGCACACACACTGAGGCGTATGTAGTAGTTTGTGCTGGTGCAGCTTTAATAATAGGAGGAGTTAAAGCCCTGATCCAGCATTAACATTCAGCACTCGCATCAGTACCAACACACATCTATGAGCTTCCATGATCTCCAGGTTTATGATCTCCATAGCGATGTGTCACAAGCTTGTCACAATCAAACCCATCACCAGGAGTTAAAAATCATTTGAAGTTGACGACACAAAGCACTGCTCTTTGCTCGGACACCTGAAAAGGTCAATATGAAAGTGTCTGTCATTTTCTAGATTACTGCTGCTTACTAGAGTTTGAGCTGTTTAGGCCTTTTCTCTGTCATTGATTTACTCTCAAGGTGTGTACGAGACTAGAATGTGACTCGTTCTGCAGAGAAGACCTGCCACAGATCGGGCTTCATCCAGAACACGAGCACAACTGCACTGCAAAGGCACTCGCTCACTGAGACTCTCTCACAGTGCCGGATCAGCCCACAGAGAACATGACTCAGGAAATTACACTCTAGTATTCAGAATTGCATTAGAAATGCAATTTACACATACAGTAACTTAAACACCTCTTCTATGAAGGACATATTGAGATTAATTTTTATTTTTAGATTTAAATAAATGTATAAAAATAAATAAAATAAATGTATTTATTGGATGGCATGAAGTCAAAAACTTCAGGCTGATCCAACTCTGATTGTCACCAAAAACAATGATATTTATGAATTAATAGACCAACAATTCAGGCTAATATGAATATAAAGAGTATTTTTTTTTTCTAAATGGCTGACACTGTTAAACTCAAAGCGACTCACATACTAAAGAGGTTTAATCCCATTTTATATACTATCAAAACTATATATATAATATGCCAGAATAGTTTCTGTGCACTGTAAATCATAGCTTGAAAACAGCATATAGGAGTGTGTCAGGAAATTACAAAAAGTTTAAATTTGAGTGTTTTTTTTGGCCAAATATTGCACAGCATAATTATAGTGTTGTGTGCTTGCTGAAGCCTGTGGTGGTCAGGGGTCCCGCACCTGGTTGAAGTTGTCCAAGGCTTTGTGCAGGTTGGCATGCATGCCCATGGGCGGCTCGTTGGTGATCTTGATGGAGTTCTCCAGGATGCCCTGAGGAATGATGTGGCCGTCGGGCGAGGACGACGGCTCTGCGCTGACGAACACCCTGAAGCTCGGGTGACTGCCCTCCGCATGCTGCTCCAGCTTCTTCTCCAGCGTGCCCAGCCACTTCGACACCAGGTGGATATTCTACAGCACACACACATTCAGCAGGAACATTTAAACACCCTTCAGTGATTATAGGATGTAAAAATCCTTCTACAATCTTCTACACAAGTGTCATCTTCAGATGACGCAAACTCTGGATCAACATGCACCAATGCTACATTTTTCTAAATCTCATTATTATTTGTTAATAAACAAGTATTCATTACTTCAATGAGCTCATTGTTTCTGCATTAAATTAATACATTGTTCAAATGAATAAACGTTTTGCTAACTGTGATTTCTGGAATGCATAACTTCCTCTGATTACAGATCACTCTGAACTGTAATGACTCAAGCATTTTCTGTAAAGTTGCTTTGAAACGATGTGTATTGAATATTGTCTTTTGTACTGTCTAATGCTCTAAAATGCAATGTTTCTCATTGTATTAAAAATGTAATAACAAAAAGTGAAATTCTGGAAACAAAGATGACAATAACTGACTGATAATGCAAGAGCACAAGCCCCATCTCCTCCATGTCATCATCTGCACAATATAATACTGAATTCAGAGAGTTTTCTTGACATATTGATCACGGTTTTATCTATATGTGTGGGTCTGCTGGAGGACATCCAGACTCGTGTGTAATGAGACGCTGTGGTGGGAGAGACACTGGGTGTAATGGACTCATTAGTGGAGTGTGGCGTCCAGACGGCAGAGCAACCGGGCATTAATCAGCGAGAGCGGAGAGACACTCACACTTACTGTGCTAAAGTACAGGTCACATCCATCAGCTGAGACACGCTACAGTCATGCCACACACACTCTCACACACTCTCAGCTGAGACACGCTACAGTCATGCCACACACACTCTCACACACACACTCTCAGCTGAGACACGCTACACTCATGCCACACAAACTCTCACACACTCTCAGCTGAGACACGCTACAGTCATGCCACACACACACACACTCTCACACACACTCTCTCAGCTGAGACACGCTACACTCATGCCACACACACTCTCACATACATTCTCAGCTGAGACACGCTACAGTCATGCCACACACACACACTCTCACACACACTCTCTCAGCTGAGACACGCTACACTCATGCCACACACACTCTCACACACTCTCAGCTGAGACACGCTACAGTCATGCCACACACACTCTCACACACACACTCTCAGCTGAGACACGCTACACTCATGCCACACAAACTCTCACACACTCTCAGCTGAGACACGCTACAGTCATGCCACACACACACACACTCTCACACACACTCTCTCAGCTGAGACACGCTACACTCATGCCACACACACTCTCACATACATTCTCAGCTGAGACACGCTACAGTCATGCCACACACACACACTCTCACACACACTCTCTCAGCTGAGACACGCTACACTCATGCCACACACACTCTCACACACTCTCAGCTGAGACACGCTACAGTCATGCCACACACACACACACTCTCACACACACTCTCTCAGCTGAGACACGCTACACTCATGCCACACACACTCTCACATACATTCTCAGCTGAGACACGCTACAGTCATGCCACACACACACTCTCACACACACTCTCTCAGCTGAGACACGCTACACTCATGCCACACACACTCTCACATACATTCTCAGCTGAGACACGCTACAGTCATGCCACACACACTCTCACACTCACTCACACACACTCTCACACACTATCAGCTGAGAAACGCTACAGTCATGCCACACACACTCTCAGCGCTCACACACTCTCAGCAGAGACACGCTACAGTCAAGCCACACAGCATTCACACACTCACACACACTCTCAGCGCTCACACACACTCAGCTGAGACACACTACAGTCATGCCACACACACTCTCAGCCTTCACACACACTCTCAGCCCTCACACACACTCTCAGCCCTCACACACACTCTCAGCCCTCACACACACTCTCAGCGCTCACACACACTCTCAGCGCTCACACACACTCTCAGTGCTCACACACACTCTCAGCGCTCACACACACTCTCAATGCTGCACACACAGGCTGTGTGTGAGACATGCTACAGTCATGCCACACACACTCAGCATTTACACACTCAGCGTTCACACACACTCACAGCGTTCACACACACTCATTATTCAGATCAATTCAGTTCAAGGTTTGTTCTCATCTGAATCGAATCAATACATTTTTTTCATGTATTAGTAAATGTCGAAATTAATGAAGATAAACATGTTAGAATTACTTTACATTATAAGTTCATGTTAACTCATGTAGTTCACTAAATTTAACAAATGAACCCTTTTTATAAAGTGTTACCAATACAAATGGAGTAAATGGGCATCAGTGCTCTACAGACCCCTGGACTCAGGGTGATCTCGCGTGAATATGTGAGTGTGTATTTACCTGTAGAATCACCCAGTGTCCCTCTCGGGCTGCCGTATCCAGAGCCTGCTCTGCCACCACCTCCTGACCCTGGCCCAGAGACACGTTGTGGAAATTCTTGTTGTCGAAGGTGAATCCCAGCTTTCTTCCTGTAGGGTGTTATTAAAGGCTCAGATTACAGATGAAGCGGCGGAGGTGTTTCGTGAGCCCTTGTGTGTGTTTAATCTGATCCCTCACATGACTATCAGTAAACCTCAAATCTGCCTTAGAGGAGAAGAACAGGGTCTGGATACAATAATCAGCTCTGACAGTCTATCCCACACACACCAACGCTAGGTTCAGGACATCATGCACAGAATCACTGGCCATGAGAGCAGGTATCCACTGATCTTTAGGGGTAATTTGGAAAATACCAAAATGCCAGCTAAGCTTTAAATCACTGCAGCATTGTGGGTAAATGTCGTAGCTGGTCAGTACCGTGTTTCTCCACGTCCTTCAGCGGGTCGACTCCGGGAGACAGGATGAAGAACATGGGAGTGGCGGCTCCCGACTCCTCGTACGACACCGCGAAGTCCAGGGAGCGGCTCACAACGTATCTACTGCCTAGCTTCTCCTCCACAAAATCCCTGAAGGAGAACCAGTTCGTTACTGGGCTTTTACAGACTCATTATTAAGACACTGTGATTATGAAGAGCTTATGTTCCCAGTGAACAGTGTTTATTAT
This sequence comes from Semotilus atromaculatus, assembly GCA_031834385.1. Classification (NCBI taxonomy): domain Eukaryota; kingdom Metazoa; phylum Chordata; class Actinopteri; order Cypriniformes; family Leuciscidae; genus Semotilus; species Semotilus atromaculatus. Next base: position 15,294,735 of record JAULUF010000010.1, on the reverse strand, counting down.
TATATCGTATATTATATCAACACTGTGTCGCCTTCCTAAAGGCCCCCGATCACACACTCGACTGCAGGAACTCCACTAACTCTTGACCAATGGCAGACAGCGCTCGCTATAAAGGGGTTGGGAATATAACGCCTTTATTCACGGAAAGGGTTGTCAGAAGATTTTGGCACAAATTAGAATTATGATATTAGTTTGATTCAGTCTGACAAATTAATCACTTAATGAATGAGTCCATCAGAGCGGTTCCTGAATCACTATTCGACTCACTTATTGAACGGCAACTATCTGTGTCGTTACTAACCGGCTGGTCATACGGCAATGAGTGGATCTGCAGTTTTTTTCTGCACATTTTTAATTTGTAAATAAATATGAAATCAGCCTGTTAGCTGTCAGTCACACTTGGCGCATGCTAACATACACTCACCGGCCACTTTATTAGGTACACCTGTCCAACTGCTCGTTAACACTTAATTTCTAAGCAGCCAATCACATGGCGGCAACTCAGTGCATTTAGGCATGTAGACATGGTCAAGACAATCTCCTGCAGTTCAAACCGAGCATCAGTATGGGGAAGAAAGGTGATTTGAGTGACTTTGAACGTGGCATGATTGTTGGTGCCAGAAGGGCTGGTCTGAGTATTTCAGAAACTGCTAATCTACTGGGATTTTCACGCACAACCATCTCTAGGGTTTACAGAGAATGGTCCGAAAAAGAAAAAACATCCAGTGAGCGGCAGTTCTGTGGGCGGAAATGCCTTGTTGATGCCAGAGGTCAGAGGAGAATGGCCAGACTGGTTCGAGCTGATAGAAGGGCAACAGTGACTCAAATAACCACCCGTTACAACCAGGGCTTAATTTGAGCCGGAACACGCCGGAACATGTTCCGGCACCTCTGACGTTGGATCCGGAACCTTTTTTACTGGATCCGGCACCTCCTGTCACTATGGAAAAATTAGTCGCCTAAATGAAAAAAATTACTGTTTGTGTAGTGTTCAATGTTGTTATCTGTCTTGTTAGTATTTATTCTCCATTGAAGTTCCACAAAAATCTTGTGTTTGCAGTTTCGATGCGAGGTGAACTTTCAGGGTAAAATGGGTCGCGGCGAGAAGCGCAGCGCCGGGCGAACACATTATTCTCTATGAGTACAGTAGCGCCATTCGGCGTCGTTAATGTAACTTATACACTATCTGACTTCACCCTGTGGTGCAATATACATTTAGTTTTACACTCATTTACATAAATCAGTTGCTTGAAAGAAAATTGCTGATATTATCGGATTTTCATGAATGATTCTCAATTCATTTCATTCAGTTAACGGACGCTCTGAGGTAAAGTTCAGAGTCTGCAGACCAATTGTATTTAATTGTACAGTACAATCATAACATAATACAGACATTATCTTAAATTCATAATGTCCTTAAACATAAGATTATTGCTGGCCTTAAACTGAGAAAGTGCGCGTCCGGTGAGCGATAACCTACCTCGAGACTCGAGTTGTCCTAGACGCGACGCTTCTCCGTCCGGTGTGACAGAAGGGGGAGAGGGAGCGGAGGCACTTCAAGTGACAAATGCGCAAGTAGTGCTGGTTGAGATTGCTGTTAGCCTCGTTTCACTCAGGGGAAAAATGTCAAAAAGACAACAAAGTTTGCTTAACTATTTCCAAATACGCTGCTCAGATCCCAAACAAGCAAAAATTTCGCACCTATGCAGTGCATGTTCTGAAATTAAAATAAACATTGCCCTGTTACACACACAGCTTTGTTACGTTTTTTTTTTTTTTTTTTGTCAGAGAAGCTACATAGCTTCTCTGACTAAAAAAACATTAACAACGCTGTGTGTGTGTATAGGCAGTGTAAAAAAAATTTCGTTCCGTTACCTCCAAACCCCGTTTTGAGTCGCCGGATCCACCCCCCCTCTGCGCTCCGGGACCTCCCACTTTACAAATTAAGCACTGGTTACAACCAAGGTGGGCAGAAGAGCATCTCTGAACGCACAGTACGTCGAACTTTGAGGCAGATGGGCTACAGCAGCAGAAGACCACACCGGGTGCCACTCCTTTCAGCTAAGAACAGGAAACTGAGGCTACAATTTGCACAAGCTCATCGAAATTGGACAATAGAAGATTGGAAAAACGTTGCCTGGTCTGATGAGTCTCGATTTCTGCTGCGACATTCGGATGGTAGGGTCAGAATTTGGCGTCTACAACATGAAAGCATGGATCCATCCTGCCTTGTATCAACGGTTCAGGCTGGTGGTGGTGGTGTCATGGTGTGGGGAATATTTTCTTGGCACTCTTTGGGCCCCTTGGTACCAATTGAGCATCGTTGCAACGCCACAGCCTACCTGAGTATTGTTGCTGACCATGTCCATCCCTTTATGACCACAATGTACCCAACTTCTGATGGCTACTTTCAGCAGGATAATGCGCCATGTCATAAAGCTGGAATCATCTCAGACTGGTTTCTTGAACATGACAATGAGTTCGCTGTACTCAAATGGCCTCCACAGTCACCAGATCTCAATCCAATAGAGCATCTTTGGGATGTGGTGGAACGGGAGATTCGCATCATGGATGTGCAGCCGACAAATCTGCGGCAACTGTGTGATGCCATCATGTCAATATGGACCAAACTCCCTGAGGAATGCTTCCAGCACCTTGTTGAATCTATGCCACGAAGAATTGAGGCAGTTCTGAAGGCAAAAGGGGGTCCAACCCGTTACTAGCATGGGGTACCTAATAAAGTGGCCGGTGAGTGTATTTTAATAATCATCATATATTAGGCATTATTGGAAAGCTTAAACACTCAAAATGCATCCTTTAACAAATATTTTGAAATCAGACATTGCGTTACCATGGAAATGGTACTTTAAAATCGTTTAGCTACTAATTTTTTGGTGGAATCGTTTAGACATATGGCTTTGAAGCCAACTTATTCTGTAAAAAAAAAATTTTTAGGTCAGCAAAAAACGTTTGCTTCACAGTAATCTTAAAGTTCTGTAACATTCACTAACAATCAGCCGAGTGTCTTCAAACAGAGACTATGAGGAGTTCATGAACCACAACCGCTTGAGTCCAGACAGTAATATGTAAAGCCTGGTGATAAAGCAGTACAGGTGTGTCTGACCTGACGGCGTAGGTCATTCTGTCGGGCCGCAGGGCTCTCATCATACACAGTCTCTGCAGAGACGTCTTGCTCTTCCACTCCTGAGGGAACTTCTCCTTCTCAGGACACTCAGACTCAGCAAACTTCTTCCAGCGCTTAGCCGAGCCTTCAATGTCCCGGTCCAGGTTATGGAACTCCTCTAAGGCAGAGAGAGACTGAAACCACACAATAATGTCACCAATCTTTCATTGATCATTAGGAAGATAAAATACTGATTACAGGTATCATATAAAACCAGCTGAAATTTAAACGGTTCAAAGGGAAGTTGATGCGCAATATGTCCTGCAGTTTAGCAAAATAACTTTTAGAAGTACAACTATTTCATGTCGTCTCAGAATTAATATGAAGTCATAAAAGCTGCATGCAAAATTATTATAAGATAATTAGTCAAAATCTTCGCTGGAGTTTAGCATGTCACACAGCAGGACACGTTTCATGTCAGCGAAGCTTTCATCAATAATACAAGCATGTTTTATTCATGCATTATTTTGCAAGCATGCTGAGTGGACAATATGCAATCTTATCAGAAAGAAGAGACGTTATGATGACAGAAGAGTTCAGATTCAACATTGTCAAGGCGCTAATCAAATCTAACTACAAAGTAAAGCGTCTTTATGCCACAAACTGCTGAGTAAACATGAGTGTGTTTCTTCATAAACCAGAATTCCAGAAGTGCTTAGGCAGCAGAAAAGCAGATTTGCGATGGTGAAGTTATATTTATCTTCTCTGGGAAGAACAACGCTGTGACATACACCGGTCCCTTTCATCCGGCGGGAGAATGATGACTCATAATCCCAGAAAGCCTCGCTTATGGGAAACACTACGTCCTAATGGCAGATTTCAGCACATTACGGACTCTCAAATGAGATCAGATTTACATTCTCAGCGCTGACAGTAACTGCAGGAGACCAGCGGCGTCCGAGTCAGGGGTTTAGTGAGCGCTTTACAGGACAGAAGAGAATAGATGGAAACTGGTAGATGTAGTACACTGAAACCACGAGCTAACCGTGGGTTGTGTAGAGTTAGCGGCCGTTTCCTATTGCTTTTCAGTGTAAAAAACGGCTCTTATTATTAATTTGGTCATTTTGAATTCCTAACTGTATCTATCTATGATGAAGTGATTGTGAAAAACAAATTGTAATATTATAATAAGGACAGTTCACTCCAAAAAAGACGACAACAATAACAACCACAATGATAAAATTATTTAAAGCCAATATTTACTGTATACAGTTAAAGTATAAGACATTAATAGTTTGCGGGCCCACATCATTCAAGGCTCGTTTACACCCAGGAAGATAACTATTATAATAACGATACAAATACAGTTCTAAAAATCACTCTAAAGAATATCAGAGTCCATAGCACAACTGTAACGATAACGACACAGAGGAACGGCATCATTGGAATCACTTTCAGAACAATTCTTTCCAGCTGATGAACAATAGAAACACTGACAGCCAATCAGAATCCATCCTGCTTTAAGAGCTTGAGCGTTTAAAGAGACAGACGCCAAACCTGAAAATAAACAGAGCGATACCGTGCGCTGGTTTGGACGCTGATATAGCTATAGTTATCTTTATGGTTCTTGGTCTGAACGGGCCTTCACTATCATGGTGTTTTAATTTTCTTTCTAATGTGAATCACACACTTATGTCGAATATCCAAGGTTATGTTTTTCATACAGTGAACATAGATGGTGATTTATACAACAAACTACAAAGCAGAAACATAAAAGTATCATGTCCTCGGCTTAAACTCAAAATCTTTCCTGATTTTAAAGCTCATCTTGGTTCTGAATTGATTTGACAATAAATTATTAAGATATAATGAGCACAGTTTCAAATAAATAAATGCTAGAACGAGACTCACTTTAATGCCGCCCCAGGAGTGATCGGACAGGAAGTCCACCGGTGATGTCACTCCAGGAAGCACTGGGTAACGCAACAGGAAGTCCAGCTCTCGGGGATTAATCTCTTTACTCATGAGCAACACCTGCAGGAGAGATGAAGAGTGTGTTTAGGTGTGTGTGTGTGTGTGTGTGTGTGTGTGTGTGTGTGTGTGTGTGTGTGTGTGTGTGTGTGTGTGTGTGTAAGAGAGAGTGAGATGCTCACCTGGAAGGCCAGCTGGGCAGTGTATGTGAGCTTGTCACACTCGAAGAGCCCGCGGGTCGTGTACTGGAACACCGATGATGTGATGCTGTCGATCAGATTTAAGACTCGCTGCTTCAAGCTCTCATCGGCCTCAGCTTTCAGTACAGCCTTCTGAAACACCACGCTGAACGCCTGGACCACACACACGCGCGCACACACACACACACGCACACCACACCACACCACACACACCCACACACAGGAGAACAATGAGGAGACACAGAGACGGACAACCAACTAATGAGTTTCTCTCTAATGAGACGTTTCTGTAACTAGTGCTGAGGAACATCAACATTTCTCTGCATACATTTGTACACAAAACAAGCAGCAATTATTTTGATATCTGTAGATTGTATCTTGTCTGCATGATGGCTGATAACACAAGAAAGTGTGAACACACACAAATTAACTATGCATTCATAATCTATTTATGTCTGCAAAGCTGTTCTTCAGAACAGTAAAAATAATGTCTTAAATAATTCAGTGCTGCCGTTATGGAGAATCTGGGTTAATCAGTGTTGATTCACTACTGGTTCAAACTCAGAGTGTAAGATTCTTTATGAATCGTTAAATTAATAGAACACACTGATGATGATAGCGGTGTGTTTGCAGCCAGCGAAGACGTCATGGCTGTTTATGATCTCTATAAGCCTGTGTTATTAGCTAGTGCTGTAATACACTGAAGAGCACTACACTGCGTGCTGTAACTTCACCGCTGAACAGCCATCAGGGACGATGACACACACACCATACCTTCAGAGAGAACTGGTACATGGGGTGTATTTTATTGAGGTCGTTCATGATGAAGTAGAGGAGCGAGGCTCGGGCCGCCGCTGGACGGTAGTGTTCTCTGGCGTTGTTGATCTCGGCCTCCGTCACCTTCGCCTCCTTCACCTGTAGCGCACACACACGCGTCACTGTTCATCTAACAATACAGGGTTCGAGAATGGCTGACAGATGCTGGATTTAACTACTCGTGCTCTTGAAACATCACAGAATAATAGCAGAAGCGTGTCATATACCACACCACAAAAACTAATATAAACTAGTAAACAAATTTGAGCATTTCAGAAACACAAGCATATGGATAAGTGTCCATCTCACCACGTTGAGTATTTGTGCTGTTTTTATCAACTTACTCTTATATTCTTACTGTAGATCACAAATGAGACCGGATTGATTAAAACTACATTCATTGGTGGATTTTAACATCATGTTTTAATTCATCATAATTAATTGAAATCCTGTATGTAACGCAAGCACTTATATGAATGGTAACAGAACAAAATTGGGTAAAAGTCTCATTTGTTAACATTAGTTAATGCAATAACTAAAATGAACTAACAATAAGCAATATATTTTTACAGCATTTACTAAGTTTTATTAATGATAGTAAATACAAATGTGAATATTAGTTTACAGTGTGTTAAATAAAATTATCAGCAAACGTTGAGATTAACATTAATATTATTAAATGCTGTAGAATTATAGTTGTTAGTTGTTAATGTTAACCAAGTTTAACAAATGAAAACTTATTGTAAAGTGTTTAATTATATATATACTTATACTTAGAAGCACAACAGTTCAAGTATATCAAACTGTGAACTGTGGCACTTTCTACTGCATGCATTATTGTGCAGCACGTGTGTTCTGGTGTCAGTCGTGAAACACAGAAACACACCTTGACTTCAATCTCTGCCGCTGTTCGTTTGGTGATCTCCAAGTTCTCCACCAGCTCAATGTCCCCGAGGAAGTTCCCGGACGCCGAGGACAAGCGTGAGAGCAGGTTGTCCTCCAGAGTTTTCAAAGTGATTTTGAAGCCGTTCTGCTGCTTTGTGAGGTTTGACTACAAAGTAAAAGACACAGAAAGACATGTGAGATAAAAACAAGAGCCACGGGGCAAAGTCAGGCACATCAGTGGGCATCTGAGAGATCAATATATGCGGTCGTCTTTGCATGGATTAACAGACTTCCTCTCGCCAAACACATCAAAAACGTTTTTATCATCGTCTACAAATAACAGCACTAGAGAAAAATCACAAGAGCTTGGGTCAAAGATCTGGACCATGCCGTGCGCCGGCTCATCAGAGAGGAGGAAAACAGGTTAGGGAAACTAGCCCTTCCTAATGAGTCAGTCATTAATTATTACATTTGCACTGGCATCTTGTGTGTCCAATTACCCTGGAGCTGAAAAACAAACAATTAACTAGCAGCTGAGAGCCTTACTGTGAAGAAACTTAGTGCACTTACAATTTCACCTGAGCAACAGACAGTGAGTTAGGTTGATCTGAGAAGAGCAGATTCTCCTGCTCATTAGTGAGACTGATGCGTGATCACAGTGGCATTTACTTACTCTCCCTCAAGTCATCCTAGGTGTATATGACATTCTTCTATCAGGCAAAAACAATCTGAGTTATATTAAAAAATGTCCTGGCTCTTCCAAGCTTTATAATGGCAGTGAATGGCCGTTTGTGTTTTGAAGTCCATAAAAGTGGATCTATCCATCATAAAAGTGCATCTATCCATCATAAAAGTGCATCCACCCATCATAAATGTGCACCTATTCATCATAAAAGTGCATCCATCCTTCATAAAGTGCTCCACAGGCTCCGGGGGGTTAATAAAGGCCTTCTGAAGCGAAGCGATGCATTTGTGTAAGAAAAACATTCATATTTAACATGTTACTTACGCCTAAAGTGCAACTTACACAACTCATGACGTCAGACGTAGTGTAAATATCAGCAGTACGTCGCATTACTCTGACATTTTTTAATATAACTCTGATTGTATTCGTCTGACAGAAGCATGTCATATACACCTAGGGTTTGTGTGCGCTGTCCCTCAGAGGGTGATCACCTTGAGCTCCTCCAGGTCGGGTCTCTCCATGCTGACGACTGCTGCCAGGAGCTGGTCCTCCAAACCGTCCCGGGTCACGGTGAAGTTCACCAGCGTACACTGAGCCTGCAGCTCCGGCTGGTAGTGGGGGTTCGCCAGCTTCGTGTGCAGGATCAGCCGGAAACTGGGGTTGTACTCGCACTCCTTGTCACCAATCTTTATGTAGCTGTTGCAGATTAAAAACGAGAATTAGCTCATTATTTACTGCAGGGGCCGTAATGATGTTCCACATCTGCAGGACTTTCTTTCTTTCATGCAACATCAAAGGAGAAGAAAGTTAGAAACGGTCAAACTCAAACATATGGAGCATAATATCTCTTGTGTTTAAAAACACACAAACACACACACACACACACACACACACACACACACACACACACACAAAAACATCATACAGGTTTGGACAGACGTGACGTGAATAAACAACAATAATCATTTTAAACAACAACAACAACAGAAAAACCTTCATGCAACGGTGTTTTAAGGCAAGACACTACAGGCAAACCAGTGATTTTTCATGCATCTTCAGTGTTGAGCTCTATTCTGCTTCTTTCAGACTAGTGGAAAGAAATCATTTAAGTGTTTCTTTTATTACACTTTAGCGTCTGTAGATTTCAAACTCAATGCCCATCTTTTCAGGCAGCGAGTTTGAGTCACAAATCTTCACTTCAGCAGCTAACCAGTTTCATTCATATCTATATTCTGAAGGTTTGCTCTTATTATCATTGACCTGATTTATACAACATTTCAATCCTAAAAAACATGGTGAAAATGTATTTGTTTCCTGTCTGTTGACAGTATTTTCTGATTTATGGAGTGACAAAAAGAGAAAACCATTTCGTAAAAACCTTTAACTGTAATATGTCAACAAAATCAAACAAGAATTATGAACCTGCGGCCAGATTCACAAAAACCTTCTTAAGAAATAAGTTAAAAAAAGTCTTAAGAAGATTTTTTGGGAATACAAAATATTCTTATCTTTTTCCTGCAGTTAAGAAGAATTTTATTCTTAAGAATGTTTTGTGAATCCGGCCCCTGGTTTTATCCAATATTCAGACGAATGTGCTTTAGTGCCTAATAAGGTCATTAAAATACTCTCACCGTCCTTTCTTTATAGTTTCCCGGCCGAGCAGCGGCCCGAGCACCGGATCCACCGCCTCCTCTAGGTTCTCGATCAGGACAACTTCTCCCACAGATAAAGCCCTCTCGATGGAGTCCAGATATCTGTGTGGGACAGTGATCAGCTGTGAGAATGACAAAAGCAGATTCAGCAAGGGCTGTTGTGAGCGTAGAGTGTGTACCCTCTCTGGCCGATCCTGATGATGCGCAGGTCCTCCCCGTACCGGTGTTTGATCCACTTGATGCCCTGGAGCTGCGGGTCCACCATGAGGGGCCAGCGCTCGCAGCTGGTGAGGATCGTGGCGTTCTCCGTGGACATGCGGTCTGCCGGAAGCCCCTCGTTCTGCCAGGTGGCGATGTCGGCGTCGTCCGTGAGCATGGTGAGCGGGTCCAGGCCGGGAGTCACCGGGATCGGCACCTGTGGAACAACAGGCAGTGACTAGCGGATCTAAGACCTTGTCCACATTAATGTTTGTGTAATGCATCGGTTTCTCTCCGTTTGGACTGAGACACCGGTCTTATTAATGAAGCCAAAGGTTTTTGAAAACACTTTTTTGTTGGTGTTGTAGTGTGGACTATGAAAACTGAGGTATTTGAAAACAATGCCGTAAGTTTAGTTTAGTCATGTGACGCATATTGTAGCAATAAATATGTTTATAGCGGTATTGTGGCTGTTATGTGCTGTTCACTTTCACACAGCAGCTAAAATATGTCTGTTATGTCCTGTAGTGTTTTGGGAGGGTTGTTTTTTTGTTTCCTCTCTCTCTCTCTGCTATTTTCTCACAGGTCCAGTGATTGGATGGTGTTCCTGCCAGTCATCGAGTTCACCAGACACCCCGAGAACCAATCAGAGACTAGTGGGCGCGTATAAAGACCCGGATATGATGCGAGAGCGGGAGAGCGTTTACGTTTCTCCTTAGTTTTGCTCTCTTGTATTTTTCGTGGTTATTTGCTCTTGTTTGTATTTGCTTAGTTTTGTGTGTTAAAGTTTACTCTATTGAAACTGAACATTTAGTAACGCTGTTTTACTGCGTTTATGCTGTGATCCGGCTCTTGATTTTTCCCTGAGCTCATGTTCGATGCACAGTGATGGGACCAGGTTAGTACATCACGTGATTTACATTCTCACAACACGTAGAGTAAAATTGTTTGCGGGTGCTAACCTATGTATTTGTGTTTGTTAGATAGTGTAGTTAGTGGCGTCTACGCTGAAGATTATTTCTTTCTCTTGTTTTCTTTACTTGAGTTTAGTGTTTGTACTGGGGTTTAGTTAACGTGTTTGTTTTGTTTATTTATTTTCTTTTAGCACCACTCTTGTCTCTCACTTTGTATTCGTTAATCTTTTATGTTGTATATAATTTGTAAATAGATGTTTGTTGTTTGGAAGTATATCTGATTCACGGTTTATTGTGTTATTGGGTGTCTTGTTACATCCAACTAAATTACTTACTAAAAAGTACAAATTCAGTTTGGTCTCTGTCTGTTTCTTAATTTATCACATCACATTTCCTCAATAGAGTAAATATATATATATATATATTACTTTAAGCATTTCTATTGGAATTTTTTTAATGTTTTTTATTGTATGTGGCGTACCATATCCTCTAGATGCCAAGTATATTATGTGGACGTAACAATGTCACTTCACACACTCTTCACATCACAGTCCTGCACAGATGACAGAATTCACTCGCATTTGCTGCGGTAAAACATGAGAACAGTTTTGTTTCAGAAGAACATATAATGGTGAGTGAGAGCGGCCTGGACGATCAGGGAATGCTGAGATATTGGCTGAATAAAATGATACTGCCAGAAGAATTGATAATAACTTGATTATTTATTTTCCCATTTGTGTCATCTCAGTGAGCTTTTGTGAGGGTTTAACCCTTTAGCTGTCACCCCCCTTTTTGAGAATGGGGGTTAAAATGCACTATTCAAACTCAAATGGTTGTAATTCAAGAATGCTTTGGAATATATACCCAAGTTTGGTCTTGTTTTAAAGAAAACACTCAGCAGATTATTGCTGAAGTGAAAACACTTCAAAATTAAAGTATGAAAAAGTTATGGAAGTTTAAATTTACAGTAAATCAAATATACTGTACTATATATTTTTATTTATATAAAATATATATTTTACAAAATATTTTTTACTCTAAAATTACTATAAAACCAAAGCCATATATCTAACCAAGTTATGTTCCAAATTTGAAGTTGATATCACAAAAATTGAAGTTCCCATGAGATTTTGTTTAGGCGTAGTACCAAAAATAGCCACCGGGTGCCATTGAATTCCATTGAATTTAGTTGTATATATTCTGCCTTAACAAATTAATAATTTTCTGTCCAAATATCAATTCTGTCACACAATTCTGTCACCTTTCTGACAATATGTGTTTTGTCAAGATTAGAAAAGGTTTTGATCATAAATTATGAAATATAATGATGCCCAAAAGGGGAGGAGCCTGATAAAATAATTTAGAGTACCGTTTCTATGGTAACGCAATGTTCAATTATAAAACGGTTTTCACAGGATGAATTCTGAGTTTGTAAGCTTTCAAATGATACCTAATTTATGATAACTACTAAAATATGTGATATAATAAAAAAAGGCGATAAAAAAATATATTATATTTTAGAGGATAATATATATATTATAATTTTTAGAGGATAATATTATATTATAATTTTTTATTGAAAAATACTAGATTATATGTTTTATTATGAACTTTTAGTATGAAAACCCAAAGTTTCAATTATTAAAGGTGTGTGCGTCAACTTTTTGTGACAAAGGTCAGAACTCCTGTTATGGTGCAGATTTTTTTGAGGCGCACTCTTGTCAAAAAAACATCGGTTACTCTTCTTACATAATTTGTAGCAAAAAACAGCAGTCAAATATCTATTTAGCAGACTTAGACCTTTCCAACGATATATAGTTTGTCATGACTAGATTAGGATTTAATAGTATTATAGTGAAGTAAATTTAGATTGCCCGTATACGGGCAAGTGACAGTTAAGGGTTAAGCACTGTACGGTGAATTCATGAAGCGTTTTCTGCCGTTTCAGTGTGGATGAGAACATTTTGGAGAATGCCTGGAAACGCTTGTGTGGCCGAGAGCACTTTTTTAAGTGAAAACACCATTTCAAATGTATCCGGATTAATGTAGACATAGCCTCAGTCTGTCTTTATGAACCCTTTTTACTTTATAAATTTTAACCGATTGAAGTCACCATGAAATCAAAATGGATAATTCTGTCACTCACATGAGATCAGCCAATAGCAAACCACAACCATCCAATTCATTCCCCACGGACACAATCAAGCCCCGCCCACATGTGTTCTTGTTCCAGAAGCATTTCACTCGATATACGGCACAAAAGGGAAGCAATTATGCTTGTAGATTGCCACATTGACCTTAATCAAACATGCAAATGTTCTTGTTGAAATGAAAGCTGTTGAATGTTTATCAGTGCTAGTTTAAATCAAGCTAATGTGAGCAGACCTTGAGCTGCCTGAGGTACGGCCTCCAGGTGTTGTCCATCAGATCCAGGCGGTAGCGTTTGGTGAAATATCCCAGATACGAGACGAATGCCGTGATGAGGAGCACGTCTCCACACAGAGTCTCCTCCTGACCCTTGAAGGTCTTCACCGCTTCGGCCCAGCGCACGTTCTCAGACGCCAGACCCCCAACCTGACACACACAGATCAGAACAAGATCACTCAAGATACTCACAGAAAGCACTCATTAAAATTCAAAGTAATATACAGTATATATTAGTGATGCACCGAAATGAAAATTCTGGGCCGAAAACCGAAACCGAAAATTTTTCATTTCTTACTTTAAATTATTTTTTTTGTAGAATTGTATTATTAAACCTTTTAATTAAATGTAATAATTGAAAGAATCAGAATTAACCCAATAAAATAAAATAACCACACTTTTATTTCAAGTAACAAAAATTTGACAGAAAATAGGCATATATTTAATTTTAAATACTATTAAATATCAATGTATTAATATCAATATTCAATATTATTTGTCATTCAGGTCTATGCAGCAGAATAAGATTTAACAGATTTATTTTTTCACCTATTATCAAAGTAAAGTAGTCCTACAAAGCGGGGCGGGGCGGGCATATTTTCTGGCTTTTTTCTCTTTCGGACAAAAAACGAAAATGCCAAAATTTCGGTGCATCCCTAGTATATATATACATACATATATATATATATATTTTTTTTTTGAAAGTATAAATATTTTCTAAAAGACTCTACTAGCTAGAAATTCAGAATTGCAGTACTTCTGACATCTGTGGCCTGCGTGTTTCTTCTAAAATTATGCTGTTTCTAGTAACACAGACAGTGGTAATTACTATTTGCTGGTAATGGTGTGGAAATGACACACTTCACCTTTAACCCCTCACACACTGCGGGGGTCACAATCATTCCCAGATCAAACAATGGTGTATATGTGTGCTTCAGGCAAACTCTAACTCTGCTACGTGTGTGTGTGTGTGTTTGTGTGATTTACTGCTGACTAGAAGAGCTGCACGCTTGGGTGCACAGCAGAAATGACTTATTCTGGGGGTTTGCTGCATTTTAATTATAATTCCTATGTTTTTCTGTTTGCCTTGCTCATCTATTTCTCCATAATGAAGGCTGCATCAGCATCAGGGCTCTGATTGGCTCACCAGGCGGTTAGCAAGTGCGATGGTGAGCGCTGTGGTCTCGGCCTGCTGTTGGCACCGCAGCTTGTCTGTCGTGGCCTTCTCAAACTTAGCCATCAGCTTCGCCAAGTTCTCATTCAGTTGCTGTCGAGAGAAGAAGGCCGGCAGAGGGTGTTATACAAATGTAAACCCATATGCTGAACTCAGCAAGAGCTGATGACGTGTGTTTGTGAGGACATACCTAAAGACTGTGTGTTGTTTTAACACAATCAAACTGATCTGTAGTCAAAGAGTATATAGAATACAAATAATGTGAAGTAATTAAAAATTAAAAATGTACAGTAGGCTACACAAATGTAAATGGGTAAAAAATCTTAGGTCAAGCTTTTATGCTCTTCAACACTTTCCACTGTTTCCCTTCTATAGCTCATTTTAAACAATACTGTGGTGTCAAATTCATTTTATCTCAATTAATACAAGGCCATTGAAGCTGTATGCATAACAATAAAAGTTTGATACATTACAATGTTAAAAATGCTCAGTATAGCATTTTTTATATACATATAGCATACTTTCCAAAAAAACACACTTGTCAGCAACCTATATAAGTGTGTTGATACTGGCTATTTTACAGCTCTGAATGTGTCTCTTCCAATCAAATATCAGTTTCCTGCTTGTCACTGTTGTTGATCAGAAACACAAACGTTACTCACGTTGATCTTAGCCTTGATGACGGAGAGCTTGTTCTGCGCGGTGGCCAGGTCAGTGTTAGCTTTGGTCAGGGCTTGTCTCTTGGGCTCCACCTCACAGTAAACCTCATAAAACTTGACGATGTTGACGACCCACGAGCACAGGCCCGCGGCTGCGTTAGATTTGGCAGCAATGAGCTCCGGCTGGAATTCTGGGTCCTGCAGGTACGGCTTGATGGCTTTGAGACAGTTCTCGTGAATGTTTTCCTTTTTGAAATTGATCAGCGAATCGAGGAAGGCGTCGACCTTCGCCATCATCACTTTGGCTGCCTTCCAGCTGCGGTCTTTGGGCACGCGGCCGCCGGGAGCCGTTAGCACCATCACAGCGGCCGTGACGTTAGTCACCGCGGCTACAGGCGCACCGAACGACTTCAGCTCCGTCAAGTTGTTCTGGAAACAAGAACAAAAGGGGCAAAACAAGATAAATATACAGTGAGCAAACCTTCTAGAAAACTACAGTATATAGTTATACATACATACACTACCAGTCTAAAGTTTTGGATCGGTAATATTTTTAATGTTTTTAAAAGAAGTCTCTTCTGCTCACCAAGACAGCATTTATTTGATTAAAAATACACAAAACAACTGTACTTTTGGTAAATATTATTAGAATGTAAAACAGCTGTTTTCTATGTGAATATATAGTAAAGTGTAATTTATTCCTGTGATCAAAGCTGAACTTTCAGCATAATTACTCCAGTCTTCAGTGTCACATGATCCTTCAGAAATCATTTCTAATATGATGACTTACTGATCAAGAAACATTTATCATTATTGTCAATGTTGAAAACAGTTATTTACATTTTTCAGGATTCTTTGATAAATAGAAAGTTCAAAAGAACAAAATTTATCTGAAATAGAAGCTTTTGTAACATTAAACACTACCGTTCAAAAGTTTGGGGTCAGTAAGAATTCATTTATTGGGGGAAAGAAATAAAATAAATCAATTAATCAAGGATTAATTCAATTGATCAACAGTTACAGACATTTATAATGTTACAAAATATTCTATTTAAAATAAATGCTGTTCTTTTGAACTTTCTATTAATCAAAGAATCCTGAAAAAAATGTGTACACAACTGTTTTCAACATTGATAATAATAATGAATGTTTTTTGAGCATCAAATCATCATATTAGAATGATTTCTGAAGGATGTGACACTGAAGACTGGAGTAATGATGCTGAAAATTCAGCTTTGATCACAAGAATAAATTACATTTGAAAATATATTCAAATAGAAAACAGTGATTTTAAATTCTCATAATATTTAACAATATTACTGTTTTTTTAAGTATTTTTAATCAAATAAATGCAGCCTTGGTGAGCAGAAGAGACTTCTTTTAAAAACATAAAAAATCTCACCGCTCCAAAACCTTTGACTGGTAGTGTGTGTATATTATACAGTGAGATCACAGACCTTGTTGAGAGTGTTGAGAGCCTCTTGAGCCGCTATGAGCGCAGGTTCGGCTTTAGCCAGGTCCTCTTCACAGTCTCTCTGCTTGCGCATCACTTCCTCCGCAATGATGGCCACCTTCCTCTCCTCGTCATCAGCCACGGTCTTCTCCTTTGCCACCTTCTCCGTCTCCACTCCCACGACCTGGATCAGTTTATCAGCGCTCTCGTTCTTCAGCTTCAGCTCCACCTCCTGCGCCGCGAGCTTGGCCTTCAGGTCGTCCACCTGGAGACGACGGAGAGAGGGCACACATCACACATACATCTCTGTGATACAGGCATGCAAAACATTATACAGTCAGACCAACATTTATTCAGACACCTTCAACGTTTCTCACATTATCACAGAATATTCCAAAAATGGTAATAAAGTATGAGCAGAACTCAGAGTTATCAGATCAGTTGATATTTCACTGGTTTTGTCCATCCTTCTGTTAGACTGTCTCACACATGAATTATGTTGAATATCTGTCAGCTGTTCAATTTAACTACACAATTAGATAATACCAGTTTAGCTCAACCAATTACCAAGCAATGCTTCATGTTGTTCAGACTGTGGTGTAAAAAGAGCATTAGCAATTAAAGAAAAACAATTAAGAAAACATGATCAGGTCAAAGTGTCTGAATAATTTTTAGTCCCAAATTTGTATAAATGTTACTGGTAGTCACTGTATGAAAATGTTTTGGGTATAATTTGTCACAGTTTACTTTATTTTGCTCTCCTTACTTACATAAATTAACTATAGTGTCTTGCACCCACTAGTAAAAAAAAAATATATAAAACTGTCTGAATTGTTTTTGGATTGACTGTATATACTACATAATTATAACCCTAATTATAATAAAAACCGAATAAATGCTGTACATGTATATGAACTTATTATAAAGGGGCATCATAATATATGTGCTGTATTTATTATTCAGTATTAAGGTCTGTTGAGGAAGCTAATGAGCTTGCAGTTATCAACTAATTGCATCACCAGTTGTTTTGGTTCAAGTATTAGTGATATTATCAGAGAGTTGAGCACTGGAAGTTTTAATTGATAAATGACATTCACTCGAGGCGGATGAACGTTTGGTAATGAACGTCTTTTTGTTTTTATATGTCATGCAATTTATATTATCATATTATTTATATTATGCAATTGGCACTTATTCTGCGAGGCAAACAGAGTCAGAGTGGGAAAAGCCGATCGGGAGAGAAAATTGGGCGAAATACACAATTAGCTGAAAAACTGTTGTCAGACTCAATCCCAAAGCAAACAAATAGTCAGATGAGGCCCGCCGAAGCTGTTCTCCAGCAATCCCAACCTCCTCTAGAGTCTGCTGCCTTTCTCTAGCTCCTGCTGATCATCCTTCAGAAGCCCACACTGACCTCGGGGAGCAGAACCTACAATGCCCACAAAATCCAGTTGCTATCGTGTGGGTAATTAAACTGATGAATAGGAGGTAAAGATGATGGAGGACAAATTGCCCTGAAAGTCCCTCAAATTGCCCTAAAATTGTCAGAAAGCACACTTCAAGCTCTCGATGGAAGTTTTTCGCTCTCTCTCCTCAAACTACATGAAACGACTGTAATGATTCTCTTCAGTCAATGACGATTCTCGTCTACACAGGCCTTCACAAGCTAGCTTGAATTGATATCCACTATCCACTAATTACATGTTAGCGGGGTCCCACCTCAATAAAGCGGCCAGGAGCTCCATTAATAACCTTTCTGCCTCATTCTAGCCAGGCCGGCTCTCTGCCGTTAATGTAAATAGGTTATTCTGGTGGGCGTCAATCTCTAACAGTATAATAGCGTAAAGTGTGCGTGGATTTTGATTTTACATTTCTTCCCCTCTCGTTCCTAGCAAGTATAATCTCTGCGTTTAAATGAGCTTTCTGATAGCTTTCCATCTACAGGCTGGTGGGAGCGAGGACAGATCCCCAACCCATTACCTGAGGACCTGAAGAGCGTTTCAGCTCTTCACACACAACACACACACATACACACAGTATGCGATCCGTCAGAAGGCATAATGCAGCTCAAACAGAAGAAATAATGTCTCAATCAGAATAAGTTCTGCTCGAGAGAGTCGGGGGGTAAATAAGTCATGTTGCAGTGTGCCGCTGTTGCTTCTGGTCAAGCATATGTTTGTGCTTCTGTTTGATATAATTGTAAAGCGGATATTCTTGTCTTTAACTCCTCCCCGAACTTTCTTGCTCTCTCATTGGCTGTCGGTCATCGCCGATGCAGTTTTCAGTCAGAACACATTCACACCACAGGATTTTGAATTGCCAACAGGTCCAGATATTTAACATGTCAAATATCTCACTCTCATCGTCAATTCTTTGATAACACTCGCGTGACCGAGCAGCGATTTGGCATTTGCCAGATTTTGGAGATGGTCCTCACTGCAGAACATGAAATCCACGGGGAGGAGTCCCACCTTACATATACCTAAACCTACCCAGCTCCACCCCCTGATCCCTAAACCCACCCCTAAACCTACCCAACTCCACCCCTTAATCTTGATCTGACTCCGCCCCCTGGATCTCGTGTACTGCAATGAGGTGCTACTGAGATTTTGGGCATTTGACAGCGATTTTGCGAAACCAGGGCTAAAATCGAGCAGTGTGAACTTGGCATCAGTGGCAATGAGGGATTGTGGGTGATTTACTTTTAACTCAAAAGTGATAGTTGCATAAACTGTTTAGTCTAGTCTAATTTATTTCTTCAAGACTGGTGAAAACTTTAAGCCAGTTACACAAGCGGCCAGTATACAATCAGACCAGGAGCCGGTCTCATCCACTGTAACGTGCCGAGTGTTCACACTGGACGCAGGGTTATGGGAACAAGAAGTGTGAGCAACAGTAACAGTGACATTCTCAAACCACAGAAATTATACGATAGGCCATGAAGCCACACGACTGAAATCAATGGCATTTTCTAAACACAATAACCATACATCATTAGACAGTCATAAGAGCTGTTTTCTGACAGACATCATAAGTCAGCAGTCTGAAGTACTGCGGTGTTTTAGAGATATTGAGCGACCTGTTCTCCTCCCAGAAACACACTATTAGTGTTGACAGGAGAACGACAGGGACAACAATACGTCTGCTGGGAAGAGGCTCATCCTATGCAGCGCGCATTTAAAACACCCGTATAAAAGGCATCAGGCTCCTTAATGTGCTTCATTCACAGTGAAGAGGATCTATTGATGAAAAATATGTGTGTTGACCACTGAAAAAATTTATCAACTAATGGCACATGAATTTATGGCTGCACTCATGCCAATGAAGAATCTCAGCTAATGCTTCTAATGCTCCTGGAATGTGATTATTCTTCAGCATTTCAGCTACAGCCCACCCTTATCTGTAGAAAGACTACACGCCTGCGCAGACATATTCAAACGCACACACCTATGGACTGGACATGTAATACGCATGTGCACGGCGTCAGTGTTTTCACAGATTCATGTTTTTGGGGCTTGTGCGGAGATGATAACGTTTTTCTAAATGTTTCAGCGCTTGCACCTTGGAACCCGTTTCAGGGTTTGCATTCTCGAGAACCAAACACTGTTGTTGTGCGAATGAGCTAATACCTAATGATCTAATAGCTAAGTTAATAACTAATGATCTTTGCAACGCAATCAATCAATCAACTAACTAACTAACTTTAGCTGGACAATAACTTTATTCTAGAGCTGCTGTAAAGCCAAAACAATCTCGGTTACTTTAATTTCCTATTATCACTGTAAAGCTGCTTTGAAACAGTCCATCTTGTTAAAAGCGCTGTATAAATGAAGGTGACTTGACTTACTGTGTAAAACAGCACACTAAAATTGTTTTAAGAACAGAAGAGATAAAGAAACACGCAACATGCACATCAAAGTCATCAGATATTTCTCTCGTCATTTATCCTGCAAGTCAAGTCAGCTTTATTCATACAGCGCTTTTTACAACACAGAGTGTTTCAAAGCAGCTTTACAGAGATAACAGGAAAATAATGCAACAAAGTTTGTTTCCAGAAGAAAATAGCGTCACAGTCCAGCTTAAGTTCAGTGATGGTTCATTTCTGCTGTAAAAAACTTAATTTAGTTAATTTATATATGTAGCCGCTCTGGAGAAACCGTGATGTCATCGTCAGGAAGGTTTCTAAGCCAGGAAGACCTGATTGAGATCACCTGAGCTGTGGTGCTGTTGAGCTTCTCTAGCCCGTTCTCCAGCCGCTCCATCTTGGACGTGAGGTCTCTCCTCTTGAGCGAGAGCAGGTTCCCGTACAGCTTGATCTGCTCCAGGAACGACTTCGGCGTGGTGTAGTTATAACGCCGCTCGTTCGACAGGTAATCCTTCGATGTCTTGTTCACACTCACATGTACGTAAGCCATGAACTTACTCACAGAGTCCTTCATCTCGGGCTACATGTGTGGAAGAATTAACAATGAAATATAATTACCAGCATATTGGAAGAAATGCCATACTACTGGGCCATCACAGCCGTTTCATTTTCCTGAAATATAATGCAGAAAGAGACTGTGCGAACGCTGTGCAATCTAATTATGTTCTTCATGACTTCATGATCATGTTCATGATCTGTAAGAGTAGCTTATCAGCGTGATTGTGATCAGACCTTGTTGATGAAGGTGTGTGTGTGTGTGTGTGTGCGTGCGTCACCTGGATGTGCTCCACGTCCTGCAGGAAGCGCAGACTGACTGACTCCAGCGCCTCCTGTGGCCACTCGTGGAACCAGTCGATGGCAGTGCAGTTCACAACCGCGGGGAACTTTCTGCTGCGCACGCGGAGTTTACTTCCAACCGGAGAGAAGCACAGCGCCACCTGCAGGACACATGTGTGAGTGAACCACTGCTGAACACACACACACACTGAAGGAGTTTATTGCCCACTGGAGAGAAGCACAGCACCACCTGCAGGACACATGTGTGAGTGAACCACTGCTGATTGTGAGGCCAACTGAAGCAGAAATGTGCTTCCTCTTCAAACACACACGCCTCAGCCACTTTTACGCATCAGATGATTAACTACTAAAGTGAAAGCTTTCTGAAGTGATTGGGTAGTGTAGTGAGTAGTGTGTAAAACTGATGTTATGGTAAAGGGCGGGACATTTCACAAACACACTCGAAGCACTCGACCAATCACAACACACTGCTCCAGCCAACCAATCAATCAGAGCACAGTGTGCTTTTCAGAAAGAGGGGCTTCATAGAGACAGGAAGTAAACAGAGCCTTACTGACAGACTGGTAAGAGAGGAGCTGTAACAATGGAGAATGAGGAAAATAATCAACATTCAAGCAGGAAACACACATTTACACACATCAACAAAAATCACATCCGCACACAATCAGCCCTCGGACAGCCTCCCCTGAGACGTCAGGCTTCAACTAGGCATCTAGTTACATTGCGAGAGCTGGAAACTAATTTACAGAGACTGTGGGAGAACAAAGGCAGCCCAGCGAGGCTTCATGAATCATTCCTGCTCACGCACTTTGAGTTGCCTACGGACACGGTCGATGAAGAACTTCCAGCAGTTTTCCCTGGTGTCCATCAGACCCTGACCACGCACTTCATTCCTTAAAGAAGAGATGATGTTCTCAACCTCGTCGTCAGGGAACAGGTCAGGGATTTCACCTGCGATGGAGACAAAGAGCTGATCTCAGTCTCTGACAGATGCAAACATTAGAAACTGGCGATTCATTTCAATCAGATCAATCTTTTTTAACCAAACATTCACTGTGGACAAGAAGAAAATGAAAATGTAAAGGCAAGTACAGTAAAAATCTACATTTACAAATAATTATGGCATGTTTTTCACTGTATGAGCAATATATGGATTGATATAATAAACAGCAATAACTACCTACATAATTGGTTGCCAAAATAAATGCATATTAATCATCACCATCATTTTAATACTGTTATTATTATTGTTGTTTGTTGTTGTTAATAATTATTATTATTATAAAAATTGCTATGTAAATATCTTCATTAACATATGGAAAAGCTATTGTAGCACATCAACATTTTTGTGATGATTTAAAATAATTGAATTGATTTATTGAAACATTTCCAAATGATTCACAGAAATTAATCAAAAAGCTACTGAAGTTTAAATCAATCTCATGCTTGTGAGCAGTGGAAATAATGATTGAGCAATTTGTCTGATGACAGTCTTTAAGAAACATAATGGACACACACACACAGGCTTACCAGATGCTAAAAGGTCGTTCACCAACACTAGGAACTTCTCATCTGCGACCTGGGCGTCTGTCATGAGGAGCACCATGCCAATATTCTTCACGCCAGCTTTAACGTATAACGCGCCCAAATCGGTCTAAGAAAACACAAAACACCAGTCACACGCCACCGGCTCATCTTCACTGGAAAAGTACCAGTAGAACAGTAAGAAATGAAACATATTACAGGCATGAAAGCTGATGAGCTACACACACAATAATGTGCAATATCATATTGTGTTGAAGAGCTCTTTTGTGTACTAGATAATTATTCCATTATTCCTCAGACTTTTGTCTGGAGTTGCACCTAGACGATTTACACTCGGCGAGGAGCATCATGATGAATATTTGATAGGGCCAATAGCAAGCAGCCGCAGTGAGTGATTTAGAGCAATTGTTTTGTGTCAGGCTAATAAACCTTTAGATCAGGGATGCCATATCCCTTCTTCAGCGTGATCTGGAAGACTTCGAGGGAGCTGATGAAGGCCGCCAGTCTCGTCAGGCTCTGCTTGCCACTGCCTCCCACTCCCACCAACAGCGCATTTCCCCGAGGAGACTCCAGGATCCGGTTGATCCGGCAGCTGAGCAGGAGAGAACATGTGAAGCGCTGGGCAGATCAGCTGAGCAATAACTAAATAACCAGTACAGGTTCTTCAATGGCCTGTATACATTATACATAATGATACGTGACGGTGCAATTCAATGAACTCTTATTTTACACCACTCAGTGAACAGATCTGAGAGCATATTTGTTTGCTTATTAAATTGATAATGCTGTTAGTAGAGTTTGGAAAGGGCAAAAGTAAAATATCGACCAATGATTTGCTCTTTCACTACTAGGGATGTGCAAAACATGTACATATTTAAAAAATCAATGAGTTGGTGGGTTGCTAGTCAATTAATTAATTACACTTATTTATAATAAAAAATAAAATAAATTAAAAATAAATTCATAATTTATGATTATTCTCATGATTTCAGTATTTAGAAATCAAAATTAAGTTTTTAATAAAAATTTTTTTTTAATTAAAAACTTAATTTTGCTTTCTAAATACTGAAATCATGAGAATAATCATGATTAACTTTTTGACTTACCTAGTTTTCAAACAGGGAATAAGTCATAATAAAATTTATGTGCATTTAAAAATGGACTACAGTAAACATGACTCGGCGTCTATAAAACACTAGTAGTATTTAAAATGTTTAAAAGCAGGAGAAGACATGGTTTCAGTGCAGTGAGATCCATCTAAACGTGGTTGGCTGTGGAAAAAGGACGAAATACAACATTTCCGAGAAGCTTTCCGTGTGTCTTGTGTAGAAGTCGACTAACTCTTTCTGGTGAAAGCTGCACACTTTAAAGATCTGCAGTGATATCTTACATATGAGACATGGCATCCTCAAAGAGAACCAGGTTCAGAGCCGCGTTGACTTCGTTGTAACCGTCGAGCGCTTCCAGCAGGCTTTTGTTCAGGCTCCCCCAGGACTGCACCGGCATGTATTTGGGTTCCCCGATGCCCGTGGCGAAGTGGCAGAAGATATTCATGGCCGTGGTCTCTTTCAGAGTCTCCTCCATATCCTAGTGGGAATAACAACAGCCTTACAACTCATTAAAGGAGCCGTATGCAAGATTGTGGCCAAAACTCGTCCTGCAATCACTTTCAAATTACTGGCTCGAGGTTGCCAGATAGGCTGCAGGATCCGATTACGGCACTTTATTAGCTGCAGCTGTGGTAACTAGAGCAGAGCTGGCAACCCGAATGCAGCAACACTACTGACTTCGTGATTGGTGGATAGGTGGAGGGTGGAGCTCAGACCAAAACACAATATGACAACATCAACATCAGTTGAGGGCTGCAACTTCACTTTTTAAATGACAATATCCTGGCCGGACTACTGTTGTCAGTGATATAAGTATTTGAAATGAACATGATTTCTTAATGTCTAGTGACATATCAGGGAAAATTTATGATTAATTGAAATAAATTTCTTACATACAGCTCCTTTAAATATTAACTAACGTTCAGTGCTGCTGCCTTGGGAAGGAGCTCAAGTTAAACCAAATGACTGAGAATCAGTTCATGTTCCTCTTAAACCAACATGAACTGTGTGTGTCTGTTCTTCTGCAGGAGTGAGCGTGCGCATGTCAGGTAATTCTCTTCTTCATGGTCTTGCAGAGCGCTCGCTTATGAACCTCAGGAGGAGGGCCGTGGACAGAGAAATTGTAAAAAATCTTTTTTCCCCCGTTTGCTGGATTGACAGGGTTTAGCTGTGATTAGTAGGGATGGTAAGATTCATCGATTCGCATCGGTGCATCGGTATAAAAGCTAACGATGCGATGCATCGATTTAAATAAGTGTGCATCGGATACAAGTTGGCATTTGTATCGCGATGCATCGGTTCTAACATATCTGCATTGGTAAAAAAAAGATTTATTCATATATAATTATTAGTAGATAAACAATCATTTGTGACCATTATGTAACTGCTGCGTTCACACCGGACGCAGATGTAGCGTCTGTAGCGGGAGATTTCCATGTTAAGTCAATGTAAAGACGCGTTGACGCGGGTCTGGAGGTCCTGCGATTTCGCCTCATTTGCGCATCCAGTTCGACTAGATTGATTTCTTCTTTCTAAACTGTTGCTCGGGCGCGTTCTCTCATCACATCACCACTGCTGACGCTGCTGTACGTGAATATGACGTATCACAACACTACGAGTGCGAGGCGTGTCCTGATATCACCTATACATTTAAACCTTAAAGTAGGACATTTAAGTTAATCTGGTTTACAGGAGCCTGTGACTCCAAATAATCATTTTTCATATATATATATGTATATATATATATATATATATATATATATATATATATTTTGAATACAGTTATGAAAGACCTGTCTGTGAAAGTTTCTTTTTATTTTTATTATTGTTTATGTTAAAACAGCACCTGCTTTCTGGTCACTGTTAGCCTACCTGCTGAAATCACATTAGGAACATTTCTTTATTGTTTATCCCTGAGCATCCTTAGATTGTTTCACTGTTAAATGTGTGAGCTGTTAAAAAATGTAACGAGACAGGACAGGAAAAGTATGTCTGTTTTTATTTAGCCTAATCTTGTGTTTGTGAAAGAGCCATGCGTTAAAAGTCAGATATATGGCACTTAAGCTACTTTATGATTTGTTGTATGTCTGAACAGAAGAAATAAAAGTTAACTATCTATACAATATTGAATTGCATGGCATCATATTTTTCTCCATTGGATCGTATTACATTGAATCGCATCGCGTTGAATCGAATCGAAATCGGATCGCACCGAATCGTTAAAGTAGTGAATCGTATCGCATCGCATCGGTAGATGCTTATATGTATCTTTAATGTATCGAATCGTTGGCTGTGCATCGAGATGCGTATCGCATCGGTCTCAGCTATGGAGATGCACATCCCTAGTGATTAGCACTGGCTCTCGCTCTCTCACTGCCGGTGGAACTCTCTCACCTGGTAGTACGTCTTCACCGTGTCTGACTGCAGTTTGTCAAAGAGGGCGAAATCTCTGTCGTCCACCATCTTATCTCGGTAGACCCGGTTGGACTCGTGCAGGTAGATCTTCAGCAGGTCCTGAGGAGTGCGTACACACTCGCCGGTGCAGAACAGGATTCCCTGGAGTGAAACAACAAAAGCGTTAGCATTGCTTCTCCAGCATTTCACATCTAAAAATAATGCACTTTTGCATCTCAATGGCAAAGCAATAAAACAAAGGCAAAAAATTCTGATATCAACTGAGAGAAATGCACAAAAACACTGAACCGATTGACCATTGATGCTTTTGGGAAAGAAGTATATATGGTTCGTCTAATATTATCTTGAATCCTAATCTACTATCCAGCAACCCTGCTATTATCAAGTCAGCTTTATTTCTATAGCGCTTTATACAGTACAGGTTGTTTCAAAGCAGCTTCACAGGACAATAATGATGCAATGATGCAAACACACATCAATTCTGCTGTAAAACAGCTCTAAAAAGACAACAACAAACACTCATCCTTCAGCTCAGCTCAGTGTTGATTCAGTTCTGTTCAATAACTGAGCAAAGTTCATCAATTATGGAATGAGTTCAGTAATAAACTGTGACGTCATCATCAATCAGGTCCGTTCTAAAATTGAACTTTTCTTGGCTGTGGGGCAAATAAGCTGCCTTTTAATTTTTTTAAACCATTCACAAAAACAAAAACTCTCGCTGTAACATGAGACATTCAGTCCTGCGTATCGCCAGCTAATTAAACCAGCTGGAGAAATAGCGGCGCGATCACTGCCGTCTCCTCAGCAGACACACACACTGAGCATGAGCATGCAGTGCTGATACATAAGAGGAAGCTGGGAGCGAGCGCTTTAACAGCACAATAACAAGAGCTGGGACAGAAGAGCCGCAATTAAAAGGTGGACCCTGCCGACTCTGTTTACTTGTGAGAATGGACCACACGCATGTCTGCTGGTTAGAAACAAAAAAGACTTTTAACTAGTGGATGAAATGGATTTGTCTGCATCTGTCAGGGTGTACACATGAAAAGATGCCATGGATGAATTAATTATTCATTTCGCCTGCAAAGAGAAACTAATCAGAAGCTGATCGGTGGGCTTTTGACAGAGAGTCACGCCAACAAGTGCAGTTACATCTGAACCACTATTTTTACTTCAGTTCATCAATACTTACTTAGTCAATAATCTACAGCTCATCTCAAACCACCAGCTTTGCCTTTCAATCATTAGTCATTTGAGACTGAAATTACTCACACGGTTTTCAGAGCTCATGACTTGACTCATGAGTCTGTCATATAAGTGTAATATTACACATAGGAAAGATTATAACTTTCACCAGTTAAAGAGAGCGAGAGACGTTGCTGGCATTCAGAGAGCGGCTGTGAGGGGTTTCTGGGATAAAAGGTTATTGTTTGAGAACCTGGAATATGTTGGAGAGGTCGCGGAGGTTGAAGATGTAGTGGAACTTGATGGCGGTGGGAAGGAAGCTGATGGTGATGCGCTGGTGGAAAGCGAGTGCTAGCGTGACCAGCTGAGCGCTGCTCTTCTGCAGAACCGATGCGAAGCCCTCTCCGCTCAGGTGCTGGTTCAGGATACTG
This sequence comes from Semotilus atromaculatus, assembly GCA_031834385.1. Lineage (NCBI taxonomy): Eukaryota > Metazoa > Chordata > Actinopteri > Cypriniformes > Leuciscidae > Semotilus > Semotilus atromaculatus. The sequence continues at coordinate 15,267,172 of JAULUF010000010.1, read as the reverse complement.
CAGTAGATGGTGTTCAGGGCCTCCACTCCGGGGAACGACAGCGCAAACACCGAGAAATGCCTCTGAGAAACACGTTTCAACAGTTGCACATTAAGCCTTTGCTTCAGCTTTGAGAGGTGACACTATCTGAAACAGTTTCAAAATAATTTATATATACACTATTTGGATCGGTACGATTTTTATGTTCCTTTTGCTCACCAAGGCTGCATTTATTTGATTAAAAAATAATATATACATATATATATAATATATATATATATATATATACATAATATTGTTAAATATTATGACAATTTAAAATGTGTTTTCTTTTTTAATACATTTTAAAATATAGTTTATTCCTGTGATCAAAGCTGAATTTTCAGCATCATTACTCCAGTCTTCAGTGTCACAATTATTCTGAAATTATTCAATTATTCTGTATGTATGTATGCATTTATGTATGTATGTATGTATGTATGTATGTATGTATGCATGTATGCATGTATGCATGCATGCATGCATGTATGTATGTACTGTATGTATGTATCTATCCATGTACAGTGGAGAAAATAAGTATTTGAACACCCTGCTATTTTGCAAGTTCTCCCACTTAGAAATCATGGAGGGGTCGGAAATTTTCATCGTAGGTGCATGTCCACTGTGAGACACATAATCTAAAAAAAAAAATCCAGAAATCACAATGTATGATTTTTTAACTATTTATTTGTAAGATACAGCTGCAAATAAGTATTTGAACACCTGAGAAAATCAATGTTAATATTTGGTACAGTAGCCTTTGTTTGCAATTACAGAGGTCAAACGTTTCCTGTAGTTTTTCACCAGATTTGCACACACTGCAGGAGGGATTTTGGCCCACTGCTCCACACAGATCTTCTCTAGATCAGTCAGGTTTCTGGGCTGTCGCTGAGAAACACAGAGTTTGAGCTCCCTCCAAAGATTCTCTATTGGGTTTAGGTCTGGAGAATGGCTAGGCCATGCCAGAACCTTGATATGCTTCTTACAGAGCCACTCCTTGGTTATCCTGGCTGTGTGCTTCGGGTCATTGTCATGTTGGAAGACCCAGCCTCGACCCATCTTCAATGCTCTAACTGAGGGAAGGAGGTTGTTCCCCAAAATCTCGCAATACATGGCCCCGGTCATCCTCTCCTTAATACAGTGCAGTCGCCCTGTCCCATGTGCAGAAAAACACCCCCAAAGCATGATGCTACCACCCCCATGCTTCACAGTAGGGATGGTGTTCTTGGGATGGTACTCATCATTCTTCTTCCTCCAAACACGGTTAGTGGAATTATGACCAAAAAGTTCTATTTTGGTCTCATCTGACCTCTGGATCATCCAAATGGTCATTGGCAAACTTAAGACGGGCGTTGACATGTGCTGGTTTAAGCAGGGGAACCTTCCGTGTCATGCATGATTTCAAACCATGACGTCTTAGTGTATTACCAACAGTAACCTTGGAAACGGTGGTCCCCGCTCTTCAGGTCATTGACCAGCTCCTCCCGTGTAGTTCTGGGCTGATTTCTCACCTTTCTTAGGATCATTGAGACCCCACGAGGTGAGATCTTGCATGGAGCCCCAGTCCGAGGGAGATTGACAGTCATGTTTAGCTTCTTCCATTTTCTAATGATTGCTCCAACAGTGGACCTTTTTTCCCCAAGCTGCTTGGCAATTTCCACGTAGCCCTTTCCAGCCTTGTGGAGGTGTACAATTTTGTCTCTAGTGTCTTTGGACAGCTCTTTGGTCTTGGCCATGTTAGTAGTTGGATTCTTACTGATTGTATGGGGTGGACAGGGGTCTTTATGCAGCTAAGTGTGGAGTGGAGGTGGACATTTTAAAGGCAGACTAACAGGTCTTTGAGGGTCAGAATTCTAGCTGATAGACAGGAGTTCAAATACTTATTTGCAGCTGTATCTTACAAATAAATAGTTAAAAAATCATACATTGTGATTTCTGGATTTTTTTTTTTTTATTAGGTCTCTCACAGTGGACATGCACCTACGATGACAATTTCAGACCCCTCCATGATTTCTAAGTGGGAGAACTTGCAAAATAGCAGGGTGTTCAAATACTTATTTTCTTCACTGTATGTATGTATGTATGTATGTATCTATGCATTTATGTATGTATGCATGTATGTACGTACGTATGTATGTATGTATGTATGTACTGGTATGCATGCATATATGTATGTATGTAAGCATGCCTGTATGTATGTATGCTTGTATGTATGCATGTATGTATGCATGCATGCATGCAGTGACAGTAAACAGTGCTCTTGTGTGTTGAGCTGACACTGATAGTGAGCACCTGCAGGCGAGGGTTGATGGTGAAGCTGCCGGCGGTGGGGTTCATGCAGGACACGTACTGCACATTGTGGATCTCCTTCAACTGCAGCTTGCTCCTGTCGTACCTGAGGGAGGACACAGCGTTACGTCAGAAACACACACACAAGCTCTGTATGCACACCTCGTCCTGCACTAAAGTCATTGCGGCTCAGAGAAATACACCGTGTTCAGCTGTTCTTCTGCTTGCTCCGATCTAATAAACACAGCAGAGACACTGAGAAACCAACAGGAGACATGCTCTCTTTCAGTGACAAAACACTGACATCCTGACAAAAGAGACAGAACCTCTTCAGGCCTTGAGCACTGGACGATCTTAAAGGACAAGTTCGGTATTTTACAATTAAAGCCCTGTTTTAAGATCGTTTCTGATGAAATAGAACGGTTAAGATTGTAATTTGGACAGATGTTGCTGTCCCGAGACATTTAGGTTTTTGTGGTAGCACCCCCCACCTCCACAATGGTTTCATAGGTGCACTGAAAGATTCATTCATAAAACGCATTAAACTTTAGTTTACAAAGACGTGAAACTCACCGAGTGGTCTGGGGTGTTCACTGATAAGCTCACACAAAAATCGCTGCAAAATATGTTTTCCAACAGGTGTTTTACCATTCGTTGTAAAACTGTGGACCTATTTTTCCAAACGCCTCACACCCGTAAATTCTTCCGTTGAGAGCTTGAATAATAGACACTCCAGCCCAGTTGGTGGCGATAATGTACCTTTGTCAATTGCAAAGAATACAAACAACCCCATTTCCGTTTACGGTGGCGGAGTAATACCGTACCTCACAGAACATACAGCACAAGTCATTGGAGTTGGACAAAAACTACGATAAAACCTGTTGGAAAGCATCTTTGGCAGCGATTTTTGTGTGAGCATATCAGTGAACACCCCAGACCACACGGTGAGTTTCACGTCTTTGTAAACTAAAGTTTAATGCGTTTTATGAATGATTCTTTCAGTGCACCTATGAAACCATTGTGGAGGTGGGGGGTGCTACCACAAAAACCTAAATTTCTCGGGACAGCAGCATCTGTCCAAATTTCAATCTTAACCGTTCTATTTAATCAGAAACGATCTTAAAACAGGGCTTTAATTGTAAAATACCAAACTTGTCCTTTAACAACATAAAACAAAATACATTATCCATAAATTGTACACCTAAGCAAACGTAGCAAGGCAACACATTCATGATGGGCTTGTCTACTGTGTTAAATGGCCATGAGGATCAGCTTGAGCATATCATGGAATCAGAACAGAAACTACACTTTAAAGAGGACATATTATGCCCTTCTACAAAGTCTTGATGTTGTTTTCAGGCTCTACTAGAGCAGATTTTCATGCTTGAATGTTGATTATTTTCAAAATATTCTCCATTCTTGCAGCTTTTCTCTTTCCAGTCTGTCAGTAACGCTCTTTTTACTTCCTGTCTCTATGAAGCCCCTCCTTCTGAAAAGCACACTGTGCTCTGATTGGTCGGCTGGAGCAGTGTGTTGTGATTTGTCGAGCGCTTCGAGTGTGTTTGGGAAATGTCCCACCCCTTACCATAACCGCCAATTTAACACACTACAAACTAACTAAACCAGGCCCTGCCCCTTTATTCTGCGCATTAATTATTATAATGAGGAATATTGTGATATGTTCGTTCCCGGAAGAAACTCAAGACTACAATGACTACAGTTTTAGGAGTTCAGAAACACTGACACTGATATAGAGAATAACTGGAGCTTTTTCATGATCAAGCAGCAACATTACACACACTGAGCAAAGATGAAGATGGTCATGTGACGGTCAGTACCAGTGGTTGTAGTCCATGTGCTGGCGGATCATGGTGTGCGGCTGGACCGTGCCGTACTCGTCCACCTCCGGCATGTTCATGTCATCGATGAAGTAGACGAGCCTCTTGCTGCCGGGCGGCCCGTAGTTCCTGCCCGCCTTCTTCTCTAAGGGCTTCTCCAGAACAGCTGTGGGAAACAGGCTTCGTGAGCTTGCAACATTACTGGCAAACACTGCAGAAGAGCACAGACTCTTCACAAGGAAACTACAGTGCATGAAAAGGATTTCTCTTTGGTGTCTATTAGATATGTTTTAGAAACTATTATCTAACATAAAATTAACAGAGTTTAAAATCCATGTCTATCAAGCCTTTAAAATGGTGCTTTTCACCTGCCATTGTTTTCATAATCTGTTGAAATGATATTCAGTTTGAATTCATTTTTATGTTATGAATTGATGAATATATGCATTTTTATAATATTAAAAACATTGCATTTCTTAATTGTGGTCCCAAAGAAGCATCATATTTTGGATCAGCATGATCAGAAGAAATCATTTACATAAACTGTACTCATCATGTTGCTAAAGTTATTGTAATAAAAAAATCTTTAATAAATATTTTGACTAATTTGTGACTATCAACCAAGTTATCCATTAAGATTTAAAATGTATATTATATGTTTATGTAAGTTTTGTTATTTTCTAGTAATCACTAAATTAAAAAAAAAATTTAAAACCTTTTGATGTTTATTTGGTGCTTGCTAGAAAATAACAAAAAATCATAAAATCATGATTTAAACTGCATTTAAACATGCAGGGTATGGAGCTAGAATTGTGTCATTATTATATGCGAGAAAATAAATTATTTATGCGATTAAAATAAATAATAGATTATTATTAAAAAAAGTTATCATACTGATAGCAAAAAAGCATTTCATGAGAGAAAAAATTATATTTGAGAGAAAAAGTTTTCATATCAATAACAAAAAATAATATTTGAGACTAAAAAAAGTTTTGAGAGAAAGTATTTTCTCATAGAACATAAGAAAAAGTAAATTATTTCTGAGAAAAATGCTGCACTTGCTCAGCCAGCTACCCATCGAGTTGTGTGTGTCATCATCTTACCCAAACATTGGAGTGCCCGTGCTCAACTAAGGCAGAGGCGGCATCTATCTAGGTGAAACGAACAATGGTGTAATGATTCAGTTCGACTCCAAAAACAAGACAATGCTCACCTGACTGGCCAATAGGAACGTGGCCCCACCCATGACACAATTTTCACAGCGAAAGCAAAATCCTGACAAGAGAGCAAGAAATTGCATAGAGAGCAAAGAAAAGCGTTTTGAGAGAAACACTTTTTTTTTTGGAGAAAATGTTTTCACATTGATAGCAAAAATTATATATTTGAGATTTTTTTTAAAGTATTTTTAAAGTATTTTGAAAGACATTTTTTTTCTCAGAAATTTTTTCCTATTGGTATGAAAACTTTTTCTCTCAAATATTCTTTTTTCTCTCATGAAATGCTTTTTTTACTATCAATGTGATAACTTTTTCTCTCAAACTTTTTTTTTTCTCTCAGATAGTTTATTTTCTCGCATGTAATAAAGACACAATTCTAGCTCCATACCCCAGGGTTGCAAAAATCGCAAACTATAATATAAAATAAATAGAAAAAAAAACTCATTTTTATTTTTTGATGAAGCACCTGAATATTAATAATTATAATAATGTTAACAGTTCCAGGCCCTACATTGAACCCCATTCATTTATTGTGCCTCATACCAAAGCAAAGTTAAGCGTCTAAAAAATAAGCATCTGACTCTGAATGTGGTCTGGTCTGGTTTGACAGGAGCAAGTGTATGAACATCACATGATGCGGAGTGATAAATCTCAGACCAACAGATTGCAGAGACAGGGACACAAAACAGCTGACGCCCGAAACAAAGAGCCAGTGTTGCTCAAGATCACCAAAATCTGTCACTGTCCACAACCAGTGAAGTTGCACTTTAGAAAGCACTTCTGCTCTCAGGTCAAATGTGAGGATGGAAAGACACACACACATACCCTGTAACATCGCTGAGGTGGTATAGTAGTTGAACGGGACGTTTTTGATGACGTATTTCTCCGGGTCCAGGGAGCCCAGCTTGTCTCCCACCAGAACTGACTTCCCGGTGCCAGCGTTGCCCACGAGCATGATGGGACGCCGCCTCTCCAGCAGCCGGTCCATGAAGTAGCGCACGCGGATGGTCTCGGTGGTGTGGACGAGGCAGGCCTGATACACGGGAAACGGAAACACACACACACACACACACACACACAGTCGAGTCAGTCGAGCCTGCGTGTGTGAACTAACCCTCCCTGAGGATCTATCAGACCATCGTTTGTTATAGTACAGTCATCTGTAAATATGTTTATCTTTCCTGTTTTTTTCCACTGGTTTTCTGTGCTAATATGATGAGAAGAAACCTAAAATGCTTTATAACCTGTGTATATTAAGCTCTGACGCATCAGTTTGATTCTGTAAATGTGATTTGATGTCGTTCGATCAGCTCTAAAGCTTCTGCTTCGTACACCAGATACCAGATACATTCAGACCGCTCTGCCTCGGGTCGCTACGACTGTTCTAACTCATCTGACTTATGGGTTTTGTAAATCAGACGATCAAACCTACGGAAAGTCCCACAGACTGTGATGGGGTCAAAAGCAGTGTGCTAGAACATGTTATTAACATTTTATTGAGTTGTTTGAGTAAAATCTTCAAATTGAAAGTTTTTCAAAGTTATTTCAAACTTTTAGACAAGGCCAATATCAATGATGTCCTAAAATAACTAAAACTGAAATAGTGTATAAAAACTATAAAGACATATTTTAAAAAGGCACATTTTAAAATTTGATCAACTTTCTGCATGAATTCACTCATAGTATTGCTAAGCAGAAAAGTAAATACACGTCAAACTTCAACAACAAAATTACTAAGACTTTAACTAAAGTTCAAAATGTAAATGAAATATAATTCAAAACAATCATAAAAACCATTACAATAGTACATTAATGACAGTGACACTCTCGTCAGAGTTTAATCAGCACTTTATGATGCTATAAACAGAGTAAACGCCTGGATACTGACTTGCAGAGGAATTTCAGGATCCATCACAAACTTCGGAACCATTTTTGACCATAGCTCAAACTTTTTGCTCTCGGGATCAATGTAGTAATCGAATACGGTGCCTTGAGCCGGAAACTTCACGCTTTTGAACTCCGTCACCCACCACTTGCTGAACTCCAGCCTGTAATCCACGAGCTGCAGTGAAACACACACACAGAGTGTTAAAGCAGGCAGTGTTCATGAGGAGTAAAGCAGCGGAGACGCACCTGATCCTGTAACATGGTTCCTCCGAAACACACACACACACACACACACACACACACACCTGATCCTGGAACAAGGTTCCTCCGAAACACACACACACACACACACACACGCACACGCACACGCACACACACACCTGATCCTGGAACATGGTTCCTCCGAAGGCCCAGACGGCAGCGAACACAAAGTAGAGCTCGTACAGATCCTTATGGCTGTCAGGAGGAGTGTGTTCTGGGACGAGGAGACACTCCAGGAGGAAGCACAGCATCTGCACCAAACTCTGCTCAGGGATGGGGATGATCTTCTTAAATCTGGGAACAGGACACACAGCAGCTCAGTCACCAGAACACACACACATCTCAAAAACACCCGTTAGGCTCAGGATCTCGGCCTCACACTCTCCCACTCAACCAGAGGGAACACAGCAGAACTGAGACTGAGACAGAGACAGCTGTTGGACCAGATCGAGCAGCAGAACTGAGACAGAGACAGAGAAAGAGACAGAGACAGCTGTTGGAACAGCTCGAGCAGCAGAATGAAGAGAGCGTTCCGCCAGTCCAGATCTCTGTTCGACTGCTTCTGCACAGTAAGCGGACATGAGCCGCTTACACAAAGTCCAGTGTTTGACCTGTGCTGTTTCTCTCATGCTAATGTGAAAATGATGAGTAAAGGTATTATAGTAGCTTAAACTAAAACTATTAAAAACAAACATTTTCACTACTGGGATAAAAGCTAGTTGCCAAGGCAACATTTCACATTTTCATTTAGTTTAACTTGATGCGCTAAAATAATAATAAAAACACTGTATAGACAAAACAACTAAAATTTATACAAATGAGAAAAACACACAACAAAGACTTTAAAACTATTGATAACTATAATACAACTATAAAAGCCACTAAAATAACACATGTAAAGGTTCATGGAGCACATAAATAGTTTAGCTCATGAATATTAATCAGTTCATGCTGATGCTGTAGTTATTATGGGACTGGTTAATATTAATGAGTCGGGCTGCAGGGAGAGACCTGACACATGCGATCACTAGAGGCTAACAGGGAGAGACCTGACGCATGCGATCACTAGAGGCTAACAGGGAGAGTCCTGACACATGCGATCACTATGGTCTGGTGACGCACCTTGACCTCAGGGTGTCGAGGCATGATGGGAGGTACTTGTCGAACAGAATGGTGAGGTTGGCCTTCTCGGACTGCACTTCTCTGCAGTCGATCCAGCTCGACACCGGCGGGTTCCAGCCCAGATCTGCAGGGTTGATGTACAGAATACCTGTGTGGAGAAGTGCACACACAGATACTGTATCAGTCAGTGAACACACAGCTCAACACCAGCACAAACACTAAAGAAAAACCTACATATATATATTTTTTGTCAATAAAATATAACAAATAAAATATTAACATATAATAAATTGAATATATAAACTATAGGTGTTTAAATATACTACATTTAAATAAATATTCTTATATTACTGTACAAGAATCAAATCATCAGTGAATCATTGTGTGAAACTGAATTTGATTCTAATGTTCCACATGACAGATGCAACAATAACTTACATCAAACAGCAATGAAACGTTTTGTCAAAAAAGAACAAAACAAAGATTGTTATTGGAAAAGTGTTATGATCTCAGCTGAGCCACTCTAAATTTCTTCTACATTGCTTTTATTGTATTTGAAATGTTGTATCAGTCATTTCAGGCCCAAAGGTTCATTTCAGAGCCTAGGTTGCATACAGAAACGCGCTTTTTGGACGGCATGCTTATGGGGTGGGCAGCTAGCGGATCGTTAGGAAAGATTAGGTGAATGTGATCATTTATGTTTCAGCCTTTTTTGGGCCTGAAATGGCTGATACAACCTTTATCGGCACACATGTTTTTGCATAAAACAAAGAACAGGAACAAAACAAAAATATTCAGCAACAGCTTTGTATTAGTCTTCTGTTAGCATGATTAACAACAGTCTGAAAACTCCCCAAACTCCATTAAAAATCTTATATTTATCCCTTAAAATGTAGATTATTTTCCAATGATATATCTGTTACCATTTTTTATATTTGGTACACAATTACTGCTCCAATTTAAAGGAATATGCTTATAGGACACACTCATAAATAAATAATCTCCTTTGGATATAAATAAAATAAAAAGTAACAATGAAATAATTTTTATATAAGTACATTTTTAGTCCTTTCGTGTCTAGTTTTTAGTCTAGTCCTTTATGTGCTTTTATCATTTTATTCGTTTTAGTTTTTTATGTTTAATTTATTTTATTTCAGTTTTAATTTTAGTGCTTCAACTAAACATTTTCAGTTGTTTTGCCAAGGCAACATTCCTAATTTTCATTATTTATATTTTGTTTGAGCTGTATGAAACACTTGAGCTGTTTGTGCGGAGGATAATAAGCCTGTTTTGATTGAGCTGTTTGTGCTGAGGATAAGGCTGTTCCTCTGACCGGCTCTGGAGACCGTGGCTGGCGTGGCCGTGCGTAGATGACTGATCTCAAACAAAAGCCTCATGGTGGGGTTCAGAGGAATCCGCTCATTACTGGCCAGCGTCAGCACCTACAGCACCACATAAAGGTCATCTGAAGGTCAGGGTCATGCTAATGCAGATATCTGAATGCTGTGTGCGAAAGTTGATATTGAGCTGGAGTTCTGGCCATCTCAGCTCTACCTTGTTATCATCCATTACTGTGTTCAGCGACTCAATCCACATCGGGTCAATATCCCCGTCCAGGACTATCCACTTGGGTCCGACGTGACTGATGTTGGCCAGCTCACGCATGATATTAGAAAACAGCCCTGCGGGGGAAAGCACACTGTGTTAGTCTTACACTCCCCGTGATGAAGCGCTGGGAAACACAGCAGCCCTCACCGTCCTTCCACTCGCGCGTGGCCGGGTTGATGATACCGAACAGCTCGTCGTTGGTCACTGCTTTAGGGTTGAGATCGGCCCAGACCGCCCTGCGCTTCATGTTCTGATACGTCTTGTGGAGAGATTTGAGGACCTGGGATTTTCCTGTGCCGGCGTTTCCCACCACGAACACGGAGTGACGGACGGCTAGCAGCTCCTCTAGCTGAACCACCTGAGAACAAAAACAACAGAGACAAATATCACACACACACACAGACAACGTTGCTTTGCATGATGTTTTGTGCTATAAAACCGCACACACGAGAGACAAACTAGCTTTGCTGGCTGAATACATCCTCAGTAAATATCAAGAGATTTTCAGCACCAGTATGACTTCACGCCAAACATTTCAAAACAAAAATAAAAAGTAGAGGAAATCTTTTCCCAATGCTGTTTAACAGCACAGCAGCCGTAACTGAACTGAACTACTGTGTTGAGCTGAGCTCCAGGACTGACTCCTCCATCAAACGCTCCGAGCTCCAGCGGGAGCGGACGGTCTCAGTGCTGTTCTCATTGTGTTATAGTTTTAATAATGTGCAGAACACATCTCTGTTTCCTATTCTGAAGTCTAAATGCTACAATTTAAACATTTGATTTCTGCACCACCAGCATCACCAAACAGAACTGCAGAAATGTAATTTAAACCCCAAACACTCCACAGCTCCGCTACACAGCTACTGAATCTACAGCTCAGTATGAGTCACTACTGCAGGACTATGAGTTTACAACTTACTGTAAACAGTGACATTTCTGACTGGCTGTCCATATGACAACATGTCGTTTTGTCAGTAATATTTTATAAGAATAAATGAAATATTTTACCACATTTTTATTTAGTATTGTGCTTTAACATATAAATAAGGTCAATTAATGGATGCAATTTATTACGCCTAAAAATTATTATTTTTAAAAAGTAAAAAGTTTTCGTTTTTGAAAAAAAGTTGCCAACCAGCACTTTTTCCAGCACTCATTTTTTTCAATGTTTCATGGCCCACAGAATATTTTGGTTTGTTTGTTATTTATGAATGTTTTGAATATCTGCACATGCAATACATCAAAAGAAATAGTTAAAAAGTCTGCTTTAACATGGAAAATATAGCCGGAAATGTATATAGCCTCTGTGATCACAAAATATATAATTGCATTATATAAGTCGCAGTACGTTTCAGGTGATAAAACAATGCGACTTATGTACAGTATATTCAAGAAAATACAGTAGCAGTTTCATTGACCTATCATTAACTGTAAGCCGGCTGAAGCTCGGCAAGCCTGGCCTTACAGTTAAATTTCTGGAGCACTATGAGAAGATAAACACTTAAACAGAGATCTGCTCCCCTCTGAGAAAAGAGCGAGATGTGGAGCAAAAGCCAGAGATTTTCCTCTTGAAACTGATGGCATTGATGCGGGTCCCCATCGGGCTCTTCAGCGCTGGAGGGCTTGCTGATTGATGCATTGATCTGATGTGTTTCGGGGCGATGGCTAATAGCAGACTGGAGCTCGAGACACGGCACAAGCTTCACACGCGTGGAGGGGTTAAACACCGCATGGAGAGCTGATGGACAGCTGATGTGTTGTTTTGTGGCTCTTTGACCCGTCTGAGATGATATCTCGACCCCGTCCTAATGCTCCACATTAGAGCTGCGCTCTGGCACCTGAGGCTCCATTACACTATAATTCCTGCTATCTTTGATTTGTCCAATATATCCACTTGCAGACTGCTTTGACACTAATGTCTATTTGCTTGAAACACAACTGCAGGTTTATGGCACTAAAAGGAAGATAATGCAACCAAAAAATGCAACTGACTTATGAATTTTTCCCTCACAAACAATACTAGTTTCAAAACGGGCCACAGCATGGAGCTTTACGTATCGCCACACGGCACACACGCTGACAGGCTGTCTGGAACAGAGAAGGTGAGCGGAATGAAGCGACAGCAATTTCCCATCTTCACTCAAAGTGTTCAGCTCGACTTGTTTCTCGCTCCTCGACAGGGACAGAAACCACACAAACACACATTCAAAACACCTCACAACTGTTGTAAACAAAAATTTACTGTAAAGTAAATGCACTGTACAAAACATTTTTTATTTTATACAAAATATATATTTTACAAAACTATGTGGATTTTAAAAAGCCATATGTTTAACCAAGTTTTGTTTCAAATTCAAAGTTAATATGAAAAAAATGGAGGTTCCTGTGAGATTTTGTCTAGGCACCTTACTAAAAATAGCCACGGTATTGAATTTTTTATGTGTTGTTCTGTCACAAATCAATACATTTCCATACTCTTTCACTTCTATCACAAAACAGTGAAAATTCAAATATGGATCTACTTATGTAATGCTCTTTAGATATTGTTAATCGACTCTTGAATCCCCATATGGATTGGCCAGTTATCTCATGTTTAACTTTAGTTCATGATAACTGTGGTGAGGTGCTGACCATTATAGTAAAGCAGAGCAAACAGAGTTCACCTGAACTCACCTTTAGCACAAAGTTGTCCTCAGCCTGCAGTTTCAGGTCCAACACGGACTGCTTGACAAATTTCTCGAAGTCCATGTCCCGTTTGCGGGGCACGTCGAGGGCCGGGAAGAGGTCCCCGATGAGGCCCATGAACACAGGCATGTCATCAGTCACGATCTTCGGCACGTTGAAGTCTCTCAGGGCTCTCATCAGCACCTGATCCTCGGGTCTGCGTGGGTCTCCTCTCTTCAGGGAGCCGGCCACCACCAGCACCGACTTAATGGCCCGCAGACCCCAGTCATAGTGATCCTGTGATGACAGAGACACGGACAAACAAGAGCCTCAACAAGAGTCCAATCAACTGCATCCGCAGGCCAAACGCTGTTACCCACTATTCAATAATAAAGGCTTTCCCATTCACATACTTCACAGTGTGTATCAAAACAATTTAGAGAGTAACAGAACGATGATAGTGGGATTGACGGCATTTTTATTAGAGAACAATTGGATGTTTCATAAAATCGCATTCAAATAAAATCCCAATGGCAGGTAAACATTCCTCAGAACGCCAGAAAAGCTGAAGGCCTTGATCTGAAACATCTCTAAGAACAGTGTAATGGCATTGGAGCGATGGTTTAAGAGCAGACAGCAGAAACACTTCTCAACCTGTTTGGAGAGCAACTCCTTGCAGAGCTGATAGAGAGTGATGAATTTTCTGGCCAAAAGTCGAGCCTCGATGAAACCCTCTGCCACCAACATGATCTCACAGATGAGCTCGAAGTCTGGCACCACCATCGCACATGGCCTACAGGACAGAGAAACACACACACACACACACACACAAACACACAAAGAACAACATCGTGACTGTGAGCCTGCAAATAAATCATGCAGATCAAGCTCTCAAACTACTGCACACGGTTGTTTTCATTACCATTACTGTTGGCACTATAGGCCTACAGTTACACAGTTACTGATGGACAGCTTTTCTGATGTGATGCCTGAGGTGTTCTTGTTTTGTGGATCAGTCACATTAAAAACTGATCATTTCAGACAGAATGGAAAATTGTTTGGAATGGAAAATATATTTTTTTGTGCAAAAAATGTTATAAAAATTATAAGTGAACCTCAAGGAACATTACAATTATTTAAAAAAAAGTTTATAAATGAGAGCTTCATAAATTATTATGGAGAAAACAATACGCAGCTGAAAATGAGTGATCGCCGTTACATGCCTACTCTTCTAGACGATCTGAACGTCTTTTATGCTCGCTTCGATCTGGAAAATACAGAATCTCCTATCAAGGTTGAGCTCCCACCTGATCATCTGCCGCTCACACTTACCACCGGTGATGTGTGCTCTGCCCTGGGCAGGGTGAATGCACATAAAGCGGCTGGCCCTGATGGTATTCCAGGCCGAGTGCTTAGGGTATGCGCAGAACAGCTGGCAGACGTCTTCACCAATATTTTTAACCTCTCTTTGGCCCAGGCCATTGTTCCGACTTGTTTTAAAACAACCACCATTGTGCCAGTACCAAAACATGGAGCTGGATTGGCCCTTAAGGACTTTCGTCCTGTTGCCCTCACGCCGATTATCGCTAAGTGTTTTGAGAAGCTGGTTCTCTCCCATCTGAAAAAGTGCCTGCCCCCAACACTTGACCCATTTCAGTTCGCTTACAAATTCAACAGGTCAACTGAAGATGCCATTGCCTCAGCTCTCCACACTTCTTTAAATCACTTGGATAAAAGTAATACCTATGTTAGAATGTTATTTATTGATTTCAGTTCTGCTTTCAACACTGTGATTCCATCCAAGTTAATTTCTAAGCTCACTGATCTTAGCATCAGCCCTTCCCTTTGTAACTGGATTCTGGACTTCCTCACTAACAGACCACAGTCTGTTAGGATCGACAACCATTACTCCTCTATTCTCGCCTTGAACACTGGTGTGCCACAGGGCTGTGTTCTGAGCCCAATCCTCTACTCTCTCTTTACCCACAACTGCCAACCTGAGCATGTCTCAAACTCCATAATAAAGTTTGCAGATGATATTACTGTGGTAGGCTTGGTCAGCGGTGATAATGAAGATGCCTACAGGGAAGAGGTTCAGCACCTGGTAGAGTGGTGTGCAGCCAATAATCTTATACTCAATACCCAGAAGACCAAGGAGCTGATTGTGGACTATCGGCGGACTAAGAAAGGCTACACACACACTCCCATTCATATTAATGGGTCTCAAGTGGAACGAGTGACTAGTTTCAAATTTCTGGGTGTACATATTTCTGAGGATTTTACCTGGACCATCAACACTGCTAGTCTCATCAAAAAGGCACAACAGCGCCTTTACTTTCTTAGGAAATTAAAGAAAGCTCATCTGTCCCCTCTTATACTGCAGAACTTCTACCTATGCGTAATTCAAAGCATCCTAACAAACTGCATCACAGTGTGGTATGGCAACTGCACTGTCTCAGACCAGAAAGCCCTCCAACGTGTGGTCAAAACGGCCCAAAATATCATTGGTGCTAAATTGCCCTCGATGAAAGACATTTACCTCAAGCGATGCCTACGAAGGGTAAGATGCATTATTAAAGACACTTTTCATCCCACCCATGGACTATTTACTCTTCTCCCATCTGGGAGACGATATAGGAGCTTTCGCTGTCGCACGAGCAGATTCAGGAACAGTTTCTGCCCAACTGCGGTCAATATACTAAACACTACACTAAAAATGAACACTACATCCAACCCGGACCTTCTTTAAAAAGGGAAAAGGGAGGAAATAATTTGTCTCTGGTACTTTACCATTTGATGCCATCCTGCATTGTTGTGGTCACTGGCCAGTTACACATACTCCAACCTCCAATTCTTAGACAACTGCAATGAGCTGGTCTCTGCATCTGTACTTTTATTAGCTTTTTATAAATGTGTCTTCTTAAATTATTACTACTGTTTGCACTCCTGGTCAGATACTGACTATGTTTCATTGGCTCTGTACTTGTATTTTGTCAATGACAATAAAATGAATCTGATCTGATCTGATCTGATGCGTTCTATAACTATGTTTTAAATTTGGTCTTTATTATTCTTTTTAAGTATGTTACGAAGTAGCCTACTATAGAAAATAATTTCAATGTGGCTTATTACAGAACAGCACCTAACAAAATGCAAATCCTCAGCGCACCTGAAGAGAGCCTTGAGGTTTTCCGGCAGCTCAGTCCTGCCGGCGTATCCGGGGTTCATAGTGATGAAGATGCCCACCGAAGGGACCAGCTTTACATCCTCGCCCATGAAGTTAAACCTCTTCTTCTTGTCTCGAATGGCATCTTGAATACTTTTGACCTGATGGATCACACAATGACAATATAAACGACACAGAACATGTGTTACTTGCTCTTCAGAACCAATGAGAATGTGAGAATAAATCACAAGAGTGCAAAGAGCACAAGAGAAGTAAAATCACGTTCATTTTCTTAACAATAACCCTTTTTAGTCAGATCTGCCATGAGCTCTGAGATAAACATCTGTAGAAGCCATAATGACTAAAATGTGTTTAACAGCTAAATTGACAGTGCCGCTTCCCATAATCCACTACCCAGAGAAGGCAATGTTACGCTGGAAAAACTGAATATACTGAAATAACTGCTTACTAAGTGTTGCAAATCATGTAATCGAGTTTTTCTTTCTTTCAACTTTTTCTTTCTGTAAGTTTGAATATTTTGCAAATACACTTAAGAAACTTTCATTGAAAATACTATATAACATACAAAATGACTAACAAAATCTTACATCTTCTTGATCTGTTGACATATAAGAAGTCATTGTACCATTAAAACATCCTTTCATAGCTCTATATCTGTGCGTTCACACCGCCGCTGGCGAGAGCGTCAAACTGGATGGAAGTCATTCATTTTCAATGCTAGAATGCTTGTTTTTAAGAGGAAATGCAAATTAGATTAGCACTTAACCATGAACACAAAAGCCACACACACAAATGGCTTTTAATTGGTTTATTTCATTAGTAAACATGTCACTATAATTGTTAAGTTCTTTCTATATCGATCAATTCTTACTTTCACGTTTAAAAGATTCCATGAGGTTAAATTGTACCCTATGGTCAGTCTGCACAAATGACGATCAACATGCTTGTTTGCTTTGGGACCCCTTTAAATAAAGTAAAAAAAAAGTGTTTGAGTTGGTGAGTGGCTAAGACTGTTTCCAATGCAATGCTGTTAGCCAATCATAACAGTGGGCGTTCACTGGCACGCCTTAAAGGAGCCACGCCTTAAAAACGAGTCATTTTAGACACGCTCAGAATGAGGCTTGAAAATATAAATTTTTCCGCACATGTTTGTTGTTTTTTTTTTGTGCAAAAAAAACCCCAATAACATTATAAGTGAACCTCAAGTAACATATTAAAACGATATATACATCCAAGACATGACCCCTTTAAGAACTTCATAAATCCCTATGAATAAAATAAAATACTTCCAGAAACTAGGCCACGGAAAAGTGCTCTCCAACTCTTTTAAAGCGTAGAGAACTGTATAAGAGGCATTTCTTGTTTAAATGGCCAAATCCACTGACCTGGATGAAATAATCAAATTTAATTTTCTGTTATAAATTCATATTTACCACTGGTCATTGTGAGAAAGAGGAATTACAGGCGAGATATTAATCACTGTATCCGGACACAGGCTTGGTTGTGCTTTAATGGAATATTTAATGAAGCGACAATCAAAAACGATATCGGATTAATGCGTCACACGAATGTTCAGTCTAGCAGGGTGTGTGGATCAGTTTAGTGTCAGCAAAACACAAATGATTCAGACGCCTCAGCACTGAAGACAGTCTGCTGAGTGCTGATGGGATAAGATATATATATATATATATATATTAGTGCTGTCAAACGATTAAAATATTTAATCGCGATTAATCGCATTAATGTCATAGTTAACTTGCGATTAATTGCGATTGACATTTTTATCTATTCTAAGTGTCTCTTGATTTTTTTTTGCGGTGTGTGCGGTCAAATGAATGAAATGAAATGAATGGGTTTCATAGCGCAGCGCCGCACCGCGCATGCCGCGTCCTGTTGCAAAAGCATGGGAAAAAAACTACAAAGTTTGCTAGGCCAAAAAGACGTTAATCTCGCGATAAAAAAATTAATCGCTTTTTAATACGTAAATTAATCGTTTGAGTTAACGCCGTTAATAACGCGTTAAACTGACAGCCCTAATTTATATATATATATGACCAACTCTGTGAAGCAAGACTTTTAATGAATTCAGTCTTTTCCTCACACAAAGCATTTTGTGTACCGTGTTTTTGTTTCCCCATTGACTTCCATTGTGTGGAGCAGAGCAGCTTGGAAATTCTGCTAAACACCTGATTTTGTGTTCCTCAGAAGAAAGCTGCAGTGAGGAGAACGCTAGCTCTCTTAATTCCTCTCCATATTGATACGTCTGGAGCTCCTTCTGTTTGTTTTTAGCTTAACCAAATGAATAATTGATTCTGTTTGTCTTGGTGAAAAATACTACACTCTACAAAAAGAAGGTAGTAAAAGGACTACATTCCCGTGAAATATCCTCCTCCTGAAAATGGATAACGTTAAACAACAGGGGCTTCCCGCTAGACGCTCATCCGAGGGCCTGACAGGCGGCTCGTATCATTACTCTGATGTTCTGATTCACTGTAAAGTGTTCCTCAGAACAGCTGCTCTCTGAAAACATTACAAAAGGAAAGCTAATTCATTTTTTATTACAAGGGAGAAACAGCTTTTAGTGTCCTAAAATTTCAGTCTTGTCTTTCTGACTTTCAAAGAAAAAGTGCGCAGTTCCAGGAATTGCCCATTAAAACCAGGCGTATTTTATCAGAACTAAATGTATCTAAACGACGAGCAGCTACGCATCATAATCACGACCATCATCATCATCATAACAGCCATTGTGAGCTTAACGCCTGACGTCTGCCAGCATAATGATGACGATTCATTACAGCTACAGCACACATTGTCTTCAGCTTCCCTGTGTAAACTGTGAATTGCAACAAGGCATAAAATTTCAATGGCAAACACCAGATGCCGGGCACTTTGAGATGTGTGGCTGTGTGAATCATAAAGGCAGAATTCCCTCACAGTGTGTTTCTGGTGCATTATATCTTTCTTTACAGCTTACCCTGGTTCCGTCTCAAGGTTTCTGAGCTGATAGATGCATAAATCTGTGTTGTAACTCTCACCTGCACCGCCACCACAGACAGAACCTCCACCGAGATCCTGTTGAACTCGTCGAAACAGCCCCAGGCTCCTGTTTGTGCCAGGCCTTTGTAGATGTTGCCACATGACTGAGGGAGAGAAACCAGAGACGCATGAGTGCATCACGGGAAAGCATCACTCGAAACCTTTTGTTTTCTAGAAATGAGCTCACGGTACTCGCTCTTCTGAAAGTCCAGCTTATGAACAAGGACAACAAATGCTAAGCAGGCATTTTCTGGGTGGATGAGCAGCACTTGCAAGAACACACTCATATTCTAAACTCTCTCTGTGCTCAGAGTAACCAGCGTCTCACAGTCTCTGAGCAGTGCAGGCCAAAGGTACTTCAAAAAAAGGAACTAATTACATTACTTTTTACTGATTATAATGTGTTGTTACTCTTGCATTACTTTATGTCTGATTGATTTGAGCGTAGTCATTAGCAGCGAGGGGAGTTGAACAGCTGATGCGCTGATACAGCTCAGCTGGGCAGATAGGCTGATGAGACCGTGTTGTTGGCCAATAGCGTTAGCAGCGTCTTGACTACCTAGCCTGCCAGAACTGACGCTGAAGCTCAATGTGATTTTGTAATCCATGTTACTTGTAATGCATTGTTACATCAAAAAAGAAATCTGATTATGTGATGCACATTACTTGTAATGCTTGTACACTGTCCCGGACACAGATGGGATTGATTGCGGCGGAAGACAGGTTAGTGTCCTCTGCAGTGGTCAGTGTGGTGAACCGCGGTCAGTAAAGAGGAGATCAACACAGTCTCTATCGACAGCAGACGCAGAGGAGGCCATACTGACTGGCATCAGATTTAAATAAGCCACGCCATTAGAGCTTCACTAATGTGCTGGGCCCCATGATGGGCGGAGTCAAAGTCCTTTTAGGCAAGTCATGCCACTCGGCCGCCATCTTGGCAACGCCTCCGGGCAGCTATTTTGGACTAACAAGACCAGGCTCCTATCTAAATGAATGGGCAGAGAGTCAGAACTGCACATTCACTGGTCACCGGGACATAAAAAAGTCATGTATAGAAACAGCAGTAAAATATGATAAAAATCGCTGAAAAAGTTTGATGACTTTGCCCCAAAATAAGGTTTAAAACGCCTTTTTCCCCACAGGTTATACTTTACTACGCATGCGCAAGGGTTCTCGTCTCCGCTGTCGCAAACGTCAACTGTGCGCATGCATCAGTGGGACCAGACGATTGGCTTAAATGTTTACCGGCTGTACTGTTAAAAAGCAGACGATTGGCTTTCCAGAAGGAGGGGCTGGGCATGTGCATACAACCGTCATCTTTGCCGTTACGGGTTTTCCCTATATAGTTGTATTGAGGAGTAAGGAAGTGGCATGTCTCTGTATAAATAGTCTCTGGCGGAGTACATCAGGAAATCTCTCATAAGACGAAGGACAGAATCAGGCGAGGTGTAGAGCAATGAGACGGACACAGAGATTCATCACAGAGAGTTCAGAGCTCGCTGTGAACTTAATTAAAAGCTGTTCCCATCAAAACAACACTGGTTATATTATAAAAATTATTAGGAGCATTTCTAGCTTTCCATCAGTAACATGTCCCCATATTTTCATACTCTTATGGAAGGCCATAAATGTCTTTACCTGAAGTGAAGTCACTCATGCGCAATAAAGAGCTACCTCGGCATGACAAACAATACAAGACAAGTTCTGTACAAAGAATTGCAGGTAAATATTGCCTCATCCAGCACTCTTTCTGCTTTAGTTTCATAAAGCATACAATCACGGTGAGAGACTGCTGCAGATGATTCATTGAGTTTGGTTGGTGAACTGAATGAATCAAACCTTTTTGCAAACTAGTTTAGAAATGAGATCAAAATAGTGATTCATTTGTGAATTTGGCATCTCTAGTTCTGATTCTAAACAGCTGATAGAAAACTCACGTGATAGGATTGCAGAAATATTATCAGGGAATATCACTCTCAGGCCAGTATACAGTAATCATCACCGTCAGACATGGATTTATCAGTGATTCTTTACTGAATCACAGGGATATTTCACTAGGGTTCGTGCATCAGTTACTGCTACTGCTACAGTACACTCAAGTCCCATTGAGGGATACAGTACTGTTCCTGTTCATTCATCCACACTGGCATTTTCCCTACAGCATTTAAGCAGGCTCGGGTAACTCCTCTGCTTAAAAAACCAACGTTAAACACATCACTTCTAGAGAATTACAGACCTGTCTCTCTCCTACCATTCATTGCGAAAACACTTGAACGAGTTGCTTTTAACCAAGTATCATCCTTCCTGTCTCTGAACAACCAGCTGGATGTCAACCAATCTGGCTTCAAGAAAGGGCATTCAACCGAGACTGCATTGCTGTTGGTCACGGAAGCCCTGCGGATCGCAAAAGCTGCTTCCAAATCATCAGTTCTCATTCTCCTGGACCTGTCTGCGGCCTTCGACACTGTGAATCATCAGATCCTCTTGTCCGCCCTCTCATCACTGGGCATCACTGGAACCTCCCTCAACTGGTTCGAGTCCTATCTCACAGGTAGGTCCTTCAGGGTCACATGGAGAGGCGAGGTATCCAAAGCACATCAACTGACCACAGGAGTTCCTCAGGGTTCAGTTCTTGGACCGCTCCTCTTCTCCATTTACACCACATCACTGGGGCCCATCATACAGGCACATGGTTTCTCTTATCATTGCTATGCTGATGACACCCAGCTCTACCTCTCATTTCAACCAGATGATCCCACAGTAGCTGCACGGATCTCAAGCTGTCTGGCGGACATCTCGGCATGGATGAAGGAACATCACCTGCAGCTCAACCTGGCAAAGACTGAGCTTCTCGTCCTCCCTGCCAATCCGTCTCTACAGCACGACCTCACTATCCAGCTAGATTCTTCCTCAATCACCCCATCAAGATCGGTCAGAAATCTTGGAGTAATCTTTGATGACCAGCTGACCTTCACAGACCACATTACAAAGACAGCTCGATCATGCAGGTTTGCTATGCACAACATCAGGAAGATCAGGCCTTTCCTAACTGAGCATGCAACACAACTTCTCGTCCAGGCCCTGGTCATTTCTAGGCTTGATTACTGCAATGCTCTTCTGGCTGGACTTCCATCATGTGCAACTAAACCTCTACAAATGATCCAGAATGCTGCAGCCCGTCTTGTCTTCAACGAGCCCAAAAGGGCCCACGTCACTCCTCTGTTCATCTCTCTGCACTGGCTACCACTCGCTGCTCGCATCAAGTTCAAGGTGTTGACGCTTGCTTACAGATTGACCACTGGTTCAGCTCCCTCCTACTTCCACTCACTACTTCAAGTCTACATCCCTACCAGAAGCCTACGATCGGTCAATGAGCGGCGGCTTGTGGTACCGCCACAGCGGGGCACAAAATCACTCTCCAGAACATTCTCATTCACGGTTCCATGCTGGTGGAATGATCTCCCCACCCTCATCCGGAATGCAGAATCCTTGACAGCATTCAAAAGACAACTGAAAACTCATCTCTTCCGGGAGCACTTAACATAAAAAATAAAAATAAAAAAAAATAAATAAAAAAATCCTTCCCTTTTCCTTTAAATCCTCGCTTGCCTGGCTCATGCTACTCTGAGCTATGTCTGAACTTTGTATTTTGAGCACTTCTTGCGTTGTTTCTGCCTCTTCACGATGACTCGCTTGGTTTAGTCCTCAGTTGTAAGTCGCTTTGGATAAAAGCGTCTGCTAAATGACTAAATGTAAAATGTAAATTCAATCACACGTCGGAGCAGAACCCGAAATCATGGGTTAAATTTCCGGGGAATGCATGAACTGATCAACTATATTCCTTCAATGCAATGTAAGTGACTGTGGATTAAAGCATATGCCAAATGCAAACATGTAAATGTAGATGCAAAAAGCCCATTTCAACAGCTTGTGATGTTCTTAATTCTGGTCACCTTGTAGTCCATCTGCTCGGAGCAGTTGAATACGTAGACCATGATGCCCAGGGCTCGGCCCAGGTCCTTGGTGGTCTCGGTTTTGCCGGTGCCGGCGGGACCAGCCGGGGCTCCGCTCATGACCAGATGCAGTGACTGGGTCAGTGTGATGTAACATCTGCATTCGAGAGGAGAAAACAAGCTTTCACAAACAAACACCAACACAAATGTTCCCAAATGTTGCATACAATATGTGGCGTATAAATATAGACCCACAGCTAAATTCCTGTTATTACAGTGAACTGTTGTTGTGACCAGAGACTCAGTCTGAGCAAACAGCTCAATCCTGGGAGAATGGATCACCTTTTATACCGTATGTTCCACATTGTGTGTGGTGTATTTACTGATGACCTGTGCGAAGAACAAACGTAGGGTATTTGGCAAGCCTTTACCCCTCAAGAGTCCTTCAGTGAAGATAATTTGCATTATTAAGCAAGGATGGCACTACATAATTCACACAAACAGGCAATGTTCCTGAATCAACATTCTTTGCTGGTCTAGGAAAAACAATCTGATACGGATTCTTTTTTTAGGGAATTGAAAATGTACAATACAACTAGTGGAGTCTGACTCTTGATGCTTACGAGTCAGATCAACTGTGTTATGTTGTACTCAAAAGCTGTATATCAATGTTGTATATCAAAGCTGAATTTTCAGCATCATTACTTCAGTCTTCAGTGTCACATGATCCTTCAGAAATCATTCTAATATGATAATTTGCTAACAGGAGCGTGCGTTTCTGCTTTGTTATGCTTTCAAAGGGTCGAGTGCTCAAGACAGATCCTCCCGAGCAACCTGTCTTCTTTCAGCATAAGGCCATCTGACGGGACGGCTCCTCTGTATCTGTGAGGATGTTCAAAACTAGTCACTTCAAGCCAAAATCTGTGAGTGTCAGGGTGTCTCACCTGTCTGTGAGCGGAGTGATGACTAATCGAGGAGTGTTGCCCAGATACTCGTATGAGTAGAGGAACTGTGCGTCACAGATGTTTGCGAAGCAGTGCTTCTCCTTCTCGCCCCAGCGGTGCCGGAGTTGGGACAGCCAAAGAAAGGCCTGAGAGCTCTCCACCTGAGAGAGGAGTGTGAAGGATTAGCAGGAGGCCACAATATCAGCAATCGCATGAGAGCACATCAAGACTTTCATTATGCTGGCAAATTGTGTGAATAGAGGCAGAATTTAATATTCTCTTATGAGACCCCTAAAGGTCCTTTCACACTGGACTTGATTTTGACGAACGAATAATTTGTGCGATGGCTTTATTCTTTGATCAGCTGTTTGTGTAATGAGTGCTTCCACACCAAACGCGAATGTGCTGCGGCGAAAAAACGACTTTTATTTTATTCGCTTCGATGTTGATTTTTTTTTACTTTTGCGGTGACAGAAAAGGCTTCAGCCAATCACAACCAAGGAAACAAAGGTGACGTCGATTGGTTCCCTGAAGTTTGTGGTTTGTCTAGTCAGATGTGGTGCCACTGTCTGAAGGAGCTCCTCAAATTGTCCCACAGACATCCAAGTGCGGAACCGGCCATGATAAAGTTTTAGCTCCTGTACAAGATTAGTATACTCTCCTTCAGAATCTCTGTTCTTCAAGATTGGGTGCACCCAAAACCATCTTCTTCTGTCTTTTAAAGTGAAATGAAATTAAAGCTCGTCTTCACTGGATGATGATGATGTGTCCATTTTTATCCATGTTCCACTGTCGGCGCGAATGTTTTGGAATGTTGAAGCTCTGAACGTCACAGCCGTCGCAAATTCGCATCGCGGCTGATGTGAATGGTTTTGACGCGGACTATTCGCACGCAAACTATTTGCTTTTTTGTTACGTATCCGGTGTGAAAAGGCCTTAATGCATGTGTGGGCTCAATTTATCTGCAGAAATCTGAAGAAAACAACACTTGATATGGCCAGATGATATGGAGAAAAATAGCTGTACCTTCTGCACAATGATTTTGTCCACCACATCTCTCGCATGGACGTCAATGGTGCAGATGGTCATGACTTTCTGCCGGTCTCCAGGAGTGAGCTGGCCAATTAGCATGGTGATGAGGGTGTTTAACTGACTCACTTGCTTTTTATAGTGTTCCTTCATTGCGTTCTCATATCTCTGCTCCAGGCTGGAGAACGCAATACCTACATCAGTCGACCACCAGATCTGAGTGCAGGTAAGAGCCACCTGTGGAAATACACACAGCAACAATGACTGTCTGTTCAGCATTGTGCTGATTATTACAGTTGGTTTTATTACAAAGTCTCACATTGATGTCAGGATGTCTTCGTGTTTAGTACAGCATGTGGGTCAATGACATACTTGTGTCCAAGTAAAAACTAATAAAACGCACACACATGTATTCAAGGTACAAGAAATAAAAGACAAATAACGATATAATGTATTTGTAAATAACCACAAGTATATTTTGTTACAAAAAGGTGATTGTCTTTTATTTTGAAATTTTTGTACTGAAATGGTTAACTTCCGGTCTTCCGCTATGCGCTTTTGTTTTTCTTTTGGAAGCGCGCGCGCCCTGGCTAGCGCAGTTTAGAACATTATAGCTTGTTATCCCATACGGCAATAACTTTGACACGGTAAACGTCAAATTAATACTTGCAGCCCCTCCGAAGAGGCAAAAGGTATGTTGAATCAGTTGAGATATAAGCATTCTGTCTGTTAATATGTTCGTTTTGCACAAATGTAAGAAAGCATGTGAATGTGAACAACGTTAGCTGATCAGTACATGTTTTGTATACATTTCAGCTCTTACGTTGGTGATATGGTGAACGGATTAAGGTTCATAAAGATTAAACATCATAAAACCATCAGTAAACGTCTCATCCTTGTTCGGGGGGCATGCTACAGTATTGATGCAATATATAAAAATATTAGTGCTGTCAAACGATTAAAATATTTTATCGCGATTAATCGCATTAATGTCATAGTTAACTCGCGATTAATCGCATTTAATCGCACATTTTTATCTATTCTAAATGTCTCTTGATTTCTTTTTGTCCCATTATTTTTTCTCATTTTAATGCTCTTATCAACATGGAAAAGTGGATCGGCTTGCTTTGTGCAAATGTTTTTTATTGAAAACAATATTGGCATATATACTGTTCAATTTCACACTAAAACATTCTCACTTGGAGCAAATAATCTCTCACACAATGTAACACTGTCCATCAATAAAAGGGTGAAAGAAATACTGACGAGGTCCTGATATTGACGAGGGGGCGGAGAATTCGCATCAGCTGTGTGTGTGTGTGTGTGTGTGTGTGTGTGTGTGATTGGCCATCATCAAGTGGTATTTCAGACTGGACGTGCTGCGATGATGATAGCTCAGTTCACAACGACAAAACACACAGATCACTTTGGTCTTGTCAATGGAACCATTTGGCAACTTTTTAAAAGTAAACTTTCAATTCAGAATCTTATTGGCATCCATTTCGGCGTCTCGCGCTCGTCATCCACTCAAAACTGGACGTTTTGAACGTTCCTATAACATTCAGAAATAACGTTTTTATAACTTAATGGGAACGTTATGAAAACGTTCTTATAACCTAAAATTGTTAGCTGGGGAAGAGGAGAGATTCGCGATTGCACTGACTGAACACGTTTTAAGTACAGGCATATTCTCTGAGCGAGCCCAGAGAAAATTCTTACAAGAGCAGCGTGTATCTGAGAGCGCGCGAGGCGCGACTCGAGCAGAGAGATTCGCACTCGCGCATCCGGCTCGCAAGCCCAAACAAGTGTGTGCGGCGTGCCTGTTTTTTTGTTTCCGGTCTAGCTAGATCCGCTTGCGCTTTCAAAACGTCCTCGCGCGGCGCAAGCCATTGAAATGAATGGGTTTCATAGCGCAGCACCGCGCATGCCGCGTCCTGGTGCAAAAGCATGTGAAAAAAAACTACAAAGTTTGCTAGGCCAAAAAGACCGTTAATCGCGCGATAAAAAAATTAACGCCGTTAAAATGGGTTTGCGTTAACGCCGTTAATAACGCGTTTAACTGACAGCCCTAAAAAATATACATACGGAACTGAATCGACACAAAACTTTATCAGTCGCACATGTTTTAAGCCTTGCCAATTTAAGGACTATTTGTGTATGAACGGAGGGTTCGTACAGACTCTGTCAAATGAAATTCCAGGACTTTCAAGGACTTTTCAAGCACTAGTTTTTTGGATTTCAAGGACTTCAATCAGCACTTATCAAATAATATCTTTATTATTATTTTTATTTATTTTATTTATTTATTTTACTCAAATTACATATATATATATATATATATATATATATATATATATATATATATGGTATCTGATGTTTCACTTCATAGAGTGACCAGCGCTGTCAGGCATGAGAAATCCCCTTAACCATTGAAAGGATAGATATATTTTTTCCATGCATATATGATTGACCTGAAGAATGAAAGTTGTATCATATACTTAATATCATGCTCATAGCCATGAGAAATATCTCTATATTCAGATGGGCTGCAGCGTTGATTTAGCGTGAAACAATTGTATTTTTTCAACAAAACAAATAATCTAAATATTTTTAATTAGGGATGCACCGATACAACTTTTTGCAGAGCGAGTCCGATACCGTAACGTAACCGTTCCCT
Organism: Semotilus atromaculatus; assembly: GCA_031834385.1. Taxonomy (NCBI): domain Eukaryota; kingdom Metazoa; phylum Chordata; class Actinopteri; order Cypriniformes; family Leuciscidae; genus Semotilus; species Semotilus atromaculatus. The sequence goes on along the minus strand of JAULUF010000010.1, from coordinate 15,239,442 downwards.
GAATTTTCACTGCATTTGTAATTTTTAAATGTATTAGTAGATAAACCAAAATAATATAAATCATATTAGTCGGCTTAATTTGTTCATCAAATATATAATCTTCCAATTATTTTCATGCTTAATTAAGCCTGCTAAAATGCATTGTATGAACTTCTGTTACTGTACATTCTATTGCTCTATCATATTTCATCTTTCATTTAATAGCACAGCACATATTTAGACTAGAGCATCTCCAGAAGGGCTCAGTGCTAAGGATTGGGTCAGGTTTTGACACCAGTGAAATACCAATTATTTCATCCAATTTTGATACTACAACAAAAACTACCAGCCTAATTAATGTGAATTTAAAACATTATTAAAGGTAAGCAGTCAGTAACAAAATAAGAACGAATAATCAACTTACAAATAAATACAATAGAACAAAGAAAGGCTACAAATGTAATAAACAGTTTTTAGAGTTTTTTGGGTAAATCTAACAGGTACACAATTTTGAATAAAGTAATCAAATGAAAAAATGCATATTCATTACTGGATAAATTAAATATAGACGGATCTTATTGTAAAGTTGAAAAGGGTAGCCTATTTAGTCAAGAGCAGTGAGTAGTAATGTATTTGTCCATTGTTTGATTAACATTAAACAGTGGGTTTATTAAACTGCTGACCCTTTAAGACCGAGCGCACGGACCCCATTTGAACATGGCCACGTTCACTTGAGATATAACCGACTGTTTAATAGGATACTCGCCAAGACGGGCGTTTTTACATTATTTTGTGTGAATTCGTCCGTACAAGCAGCAAGTCGTGAAAGACTATTTAATTCAGTATTCGCGTGCTGAGACGCTGGTTTGCGGGGCGCGCTCTGATGATTGCGACTTTGTGTTCATGGAACTTCTTGACCTGCAAACAAACGTCCAGTAATAATGTAGGAAATCACTCCTTATACATAAATCAGGTATTAGTTCATGTTGTACTTAAATTTAAACATCCAAAATAACACGTGCTGAGTGAACGATCAGCAATTAAGAGCATTCAACAGAAAAACGCTCGCTCTCGCCAGTTAACGTTAATAATAAGCTACATGCCTCATTTTATTTTCTTTGCCATTGACAACCGACTGAACTACAAACCTTCCACTGATGTCCGTTTAAACTTTAAAGGGATGTGCTCGACCAGCTTGCGCGTTCAATCCACTGCGCGGTTTTCTCTTATCAGCTCGCGCACCACAGCTGTGTTTATACATACGCTGCCTGGTTGGTATCGGAGCATTTTTACGAGTACATGAGCTCGGTATCGGTGCATCCGACCTTATTTTTAATAATTCAAGCACTTTTCAAGTACCTCTTCAAAAATATGGCTGTTTTCAAGGGTTTTCCAGGACTTAAATTTCAAAAAGTCAAATTCAAGTTCTTCAAGAACTTTAAGCACCTTGTACGAACCCTGACGGACAAATACAGACAAAATTATATCTAAATATCCATCTAGGCGAATATCCTAAAAAACATGTCTTAAGTGAACGTAAACAGTTGAGAAAAAAAACGGATGTGTATCAGTATGTGTATCATTATTAGAAAAGGCCATTAAGTCTTAAAGTGACAGCAGCCTAATATTCCTGCTGCTGTCTGTCATGTTATTGTTATGTTATTCAAACATAAAAAAAACTGAAAAAATTACTCACTGCTCTTGACTGAATAACTTTTGTAACTTTCATAAGGATGAATCTATATTTAAGCTGTACAGTGAAGACTATGCAGTGTTCTTTTTTTTGGATTACTTTTATCCATTAAATTTTTTTGTGCCTGAAACCTTCTGTTAGACCTACCTGAAAAACACAGTTTCTCTCATTTGTATCCTGTTCTATTGTATTTATTTGTGATATTGCTTGTAATTTGGTTATTTGTAAAATAAAATAAAAAATTAATAAAAAAAATAATTAAACTTGTTTGGCAGAAAAAATAATAATGCCATAATACTTTCATTTTCAAAAATGTCCTCCTTTTTTATTCATTATGACATCCGGACAGTCATTTTACTCCGACATTTTGAAATATCTAAATTAACTTTGATTCAGAAATTAAAACATGTTCATAACAGATTGTTTAGTTTGCAAAGGTACAAGGAAATTGTCAAGGTCACAAATATGGTAATTTGATTAGTGACCAGAAGAATGTCTGTCATTCTGTCATAACATTTCTGTCATAACATTCTTCAAATCCCTGCAATTTTTATTCACAGTGAGACTTTGAATCCCATGAGACTTTGAATCCCATTTCCGGTCTCAGATGTTTGCACCCACTATATAAAATGAATAATCATGATTTAAAGACACATCCACTGTTACTCCATTGCTATTATAAATTCCGAACACCCAAAAAACAGCCTTCATTTTGTAAGCACATGCAGACATACCCTCTGGCTTGTATATAGTAATTCTGCCAGAAATATCTCTCAATATCTTAATTCTATCTTAGTTCTTAATTGCACATGCAAAAATACACTCTGGCTTGTATATAGTAATACTGCCAGAAATATCTCTCAATAGCTTAATTCTATGCAGCAATTCTATTTCCTCTCTCGTTCAGAGAAAATCAGCATAGGGATGTTTAGAAGCACTGAGTTAGTGTCAGATTCATAAGTGCTAATGAAGTTAATTGAGTGAAATACCTGTGCCGGGTAGTCGAAGAGCCACTGTTCCCTGGGCTTCTCGGTATAGGCTGCGACGGCCTCGGTCATCTCGTGCCGCACAGTGTCACGCATGGAGTCCAGAACACGGTTCAGCCACACTTCCACCTGAACAAGCACAGCTCCATGCATTAAACCACTCCAGTGCCATGAGAAGCTTGTTAGAAGCCTAATACTGTAAATTAGTTCCACTACAAATATGTATGGATCTGTTTAATCCATAAGCAGATGTTTGAGGAGCGCTGGAGCAAAACTCCACAACAATACAGAACTTCAGGAGCAGGATTAGATAGTGGTGTAAACCACAGTATTATCAGTATTAGAACAGCACATCCTACAAACATAACTACATTTATACATTTTCTGAAGAAAGTGTTTTACTGTGGAGAGTGCTAGAGGTTTCTGGGTCAAAAGGGCCCATCTCTGATATTTTAGACTCAGGTTAAATCTATTGGATTATTTCACCTAATTTATTGTCAGTCACTTAGAAGAGTAACAGCACACCTCTCCTCAACAAAGAGCTTGATTTGAGGTTACATGCACATGTTTTTTTTATATATGCCTTTAGTAAACAGTACGCTGCAAAGTGTCTCTGTAAACAAACTCCTCTAATTGCCCTCCTGGTAATTGCTGGTGCATTGTGGGTGAGGTGTGCTGTACCTGCCCAGTGCAGTCGCAGGGCTGACTGAAGGGGACGTACTCGTCCTCCTTGCTGAACATGCCCAGCCCCGTCTTGGTGAGTTTGCCGTCGCCATCCGTCTCAAACTTCAACCTCGCCATGTTGTCAAACAACTTTGAAAGATGTTTCTGAACCTGAGGGAGAAAACGCAAGGCTTCACAACTGCACAGCTGCTATTTCGGTCGAAGTTTGACCTAATGTGACATATGGAAACTTGCAATTTGCCTTCAAGACAATTTGGGAAGCAGGAATCAACACTGCCATCTAGTGTGTGCAAAAGGCAAATAAATGCATCTTAACCATATGCAAACCTCATCCTTGCTGCAACATTTAAGCACAGAAACATACGTAACAGGATAAGGACGGTTATATGCTAGGCCACTGTGGTGTACCTGGTGCGGGTCAGTGCCACTGGACAGAATGTCGAGCAGGTCAGCTGAGGAGATGAAGTAGAAGCGTGGGAAGGCCAAGCGTTTGGTGTCCAGATACTCAGCCAGGGCTTTTTCACACAGACACAATCTGCAAGAACAGGTGCAATGACTTTCACTCTCTCAATCTGAGAGATTATCATCAGCTCACCACAAAGCATCAGGACACGGTGTACTTTCCAAAATGAGGACTTCCTCAATGAGGATCCTTAAATAAATAGTTTACACAGTCAGTCACATGATGCACTAGAAATAAATACCATCAAGAAAATGTTCAAATGTGCCTTTTTTATTTGATCATGAGTTTGAAGAAAATTTGTGAGAATTGTCAGTGTAAAGACAAATTTATTGTATGGCTTCAGAATCACAGGTCTTATGAACAACTTTATTGTAGATTCATGATGCTTTATTTGGCCTTTCTAATGCTTCACAGTTTAAAGACCCAACCACACCAAGAACAATAACTATAACGATAACTAGCATCCACATCAACGTACAATAACTATATCAGTGTCTACAACGAGGAACAATAACTATAACTATACTGGTAATTGGTAACACTTTACAATAAGGTTCATTAGTTAACATTAGTTAACTACATAAGTTAGCATGAAATAATAATGAACTGCACTTATACAGCATTTATTAATCTTTGTTAATGTTAATTTCAATTTACTAATACTTTATTAAAATTTTGTTAACATTAGTTAATGCACTGTGAATTAACATGAACACACAATGAACAGCTGTATACTTTGTTATAACGTTAACAAAGATTAATAAATACTGTAACAAATGTATTGCTTATGGTAAGTTCATGTTAATAAATACATTAACTAATGTTAACTAATGAACCTTATTGTAAAGTGTTACCACTAAAATTATATTAGCACCTACACCTGTTTATTATAATGTTGTTTATTATGTTCTGTTTATCATAATAAGCACGCTGAAGTTTTGTCGTCTGTTTAATGTTGCTTGTGAGCTTTAAATCCTTGAGCTCTTAAAGCAGGATGGATTCTGATTGGCTGTCAATGTTGTATTGTTCATCACTCTGAAAGTGATTCCAATGATATCGTTCCTCTTAGTCTTTATCGTTATAATTATGGACTCCACCATTTCCATAGAATTAGAATGATCTTTAAACCTTTATAGCTATAGTTATTGTCTTTGGTGTGAGTAGGCCTTCAGAGAGATTATTTAAACTTAATAAAGTTATAGTTTCCGTTTATAGTTATAGTTATTGTCTTTGGTGTAGAGTCATCATTAACTTTTTTTTAAGGAAAAGAGCTGGTCAAGCATTCTGCCTAATATCTCTTTTTTATGTAGGAAAGAAAATAAATGGGGAGCTGGAACAAATGAAGGTGACAAAAGTTTGGAGTCAACTATTCCTCTGACTTGTGATCAGAAACCAGCTGCAAACCTGCTCTGCATGTCCTCTAGTTTGCTGTAGAGCCCAGGTTTATTGGTGGCCTCCACAACGTTGGGTGTTTTTCTGGCATCCAGTGCCAGCTCTTTAAAATCAATATCGATACTGTCAAAGCGTTTGGAATCCTGGGGAGAGATTAATGAGAGAATGAGTCGAGAAAACTTAGTTTGCCATAAAGAAAAACCTCAAAAAACCCTCATCGGTGTCTCCGGCTGCAGACGCCCAGCAGTAATTACCCAAATGTTTTCGGCCAAAAGCATTTTCATCTCTCATCTAGATTTATGAATAGAGTGCCAGAGGGCAGGACAAGATGCTACTCAAATCTTTCTCAATTAAAGTCTGTTTCACATTTCCTTCTTTACTATTCCGGCTGTTTTTACATGTCTATTTGAGGGCAAGACAAGTTTTCAGTAAAGAAAGAATGAATAATAATAGAATACACAGACCTCGGGTAGCTGAGAGCGAATGTCATCCGATCCGATAAAGATGCTCTCCAGGTGAGACCAGGTCCTCTGCACTTCAAACCAGATGGAGATCACAGAGTCAGTCACCGAGAGCTTTCTCTGCCACGTGGAAACTCCTTCCAAAAAGAATGCGATGTACTTGGATGTCATGAGGTTCTGCAGCTGCACCTGGTTGTCCTCCAGCGTTTCGATGAGCTCTTCGTTGGACTTCAGCAGAGGAATCTCAGTGCGTGGGTGAGGCTCGAAATCGAAGGCCATGTTGGTCCAGGTGGCGCCCAGCTCGCCCAACACCTTCTCCATGCCCATCTCCTTTACGGCCCGGTCCACTATGCCCCGCACATCGTCCTCGAAGTGGTGCAGGTTGAGGCGCAGCAGGTCGGCCAGCGTGGTGTCCTGGTCCATGGTGAAGTGGACCCCGGTGGCGTTCATCAGCTGGAGCCAGTGGCGCGGTCGGATGGCCGGGTTCTGGAGCTCTGCGACGGCTCTCAGCGAGATCAGTGTGTTCTTCACAGTGCCGTCGAGTCCACTGAAGGCGTCCCACGGGCGAGCCTCTTTATCCAGTGCTCGCAGCTCTTTGGAGAAGCGCTTGCACTCCATCTCCATGTCGTCCACGTTGATCTGCCTCCAGGGCGTCGTCTGCCAGGCCTCCAGACAGGACTGGACCACCAGCACCAGATCCCATAGCTCCTTGAGAATGGGCAGCTCTTTTCGGCACTGCTTCAGCTGTTTATAGTCTGATATGTTCACTTCGAAGAGATTAGCCGACTCAATGAGCCCAGCCATCATAGTATCCATCTCCTGGATCTGTTCGTGTGCGGCGTCCAGCATCTCATGCGAATTCACACAGTCAAATCTGAAAACAGATGGAGACCAGATTTCACCAAACCTTGCAACCTTCCTGTCTCTCTCTTGAAGCCAACACTGAAGTGACTTAAACTGCAGTTCATCGACTGGCCACTAGAGGCAAAATAGAGTCAATCCCATAGACCTCCATGTTAAAATGGCCAACTTTACAGCAGAAAAAATATGTTTACAGTCTGGTGCAAAAAGTGGTATTGGTCTATATAGCTAATTTTTCCCTTCATAACGACTGTGAGGGGGGTGAATTTTTTAATAACCCATCCGTTTAAACTATATTTAGCCTTACATTTCTGCATAATGAAGTGCGTGGCCACTTAAGTGACAGGTGGATTCCTGCTGATGTCACTACTAGCTGTTTGTCTGCTAGCGTTAGCGTCATGTCACCTCAGCTACACCGCCAAGCTGCACATTTTTGTTTTTACGGGAGTGACGCACAGCTCCGCCCACTTTGGGCTTCAAAAACGCTCTTCAGAAACACTACGGGTGACGTCACGCACACTACGCACATATTTTTTTTACAGTCCATGGATTTCACACTTATATCGATCTGAACTAAATCCACATTTAACAGGCGTAAGCAAAATATCAACACTATCGTCTTCATCTGCTTTACAATTTGAATTTGTCTCATATTTGATGAATTTTGCATCATTGATTCTGTAATTTTCCTGTTTATTACTATGAACCTGCTTCTGAGAGACACTTCGTATACATGTGCTGTACCTGAAGAAGTCGTTCTTGCGGAACTGCTCCCTGAAAGTGTGTTGCTCCACATCGAACGTGGCACATTTCCTGCGTAAGTTGGCCACCTCGCTAGCCTGCAGCGGGGCGACGTGCTGCTTCACCCCCACAGCCTGCTTCTTCAAATTGGTCCACTTCTCTGGCAGCACCTGTCCATCAAACACACAGAACAATGCCATGCTCAAAACACCAGCATTTATGATTATAACCACTAGCATACAATGTAAGCCACTAGCGTATTAAGGCAAGACACTACAGGCAAAAACAGTGTTCTCTTTCATCATCTCGTTTCGAGATCCACCTATGGGAAGGGCATCCGTACCTGACCTCTGCAGAAGCATCCAATTGCACCAAGTCTGGCTAACAGACAGAAGCGCGCAGCCACTGCCAGGTAAGGCCACACCCCCTTACCTACGGGCATATAACAGCTGGGCGCGCTACTATTCCTCAGTTGACATTCGCTTCTCGCGATCTCTGCATTGACACAGTTCGGTTGGATTAACGTTACGCTGCTCACTTTCGAGTCTTCAGGAGGACATATCGCCAGATCAGCCTCCGCCAGACGTGAGTGACAGTTGTTTCTTCAGCCTATCCGCTGTGTTTTTTGCATCCGGAGCCGCCCGAGCTCTCGCTGTCCTTCACCTGCTCCTCCTTACATGGCTGCCCGCCACGGATTTTTCCGAGCTCTTCACCGCTGGCCCATCCATGGCTATGTGACCGTATAAACAGCCGCTTCCCCCGGGGAACAGCCTATCACGACGAGCCTGCCCGGCCGCGTGTGGTGCTCTCATCGCCGCTAAGGACCCTCTCGTCCTGCGCGGTCTGCTTGGGCTTAACACGCTCAAGAAGCTTTGGAGAACCCGGAGAATTGCGGTCATTGTAATTGCTGCCCATGTAGCTTTTACTTAGCCGGCCTTTAGTTGCACGACCCACCGCGCCGTGCTCGGCCTTTCTGACTCGGAGGGGAGACACGGTGATGATGACGCGCTACCGGGGGACTCCCGGAGCGCCACCTCTCTAAAATATTTGAGCTGACATCAGCCCAATCCGCATTCCCTGAAGAGGACATCTTCGCGGGAAAACCCCACTCTCGTTGATGAACCGGTCGGGGATGACGCGGTCCTTTTAGCGTTCCAGAAAAAAAAGAAAAAAAAAAAAGAAAAAAAAACAGGCTAGCGCTTTGCCTCAGTCCATCCTCCTGGAAGTTTGTGAGCGAGCGGCCGTTCGCCTCAACATTGTGTGGCCAGCTCCACAGAGCTCCACCGACCAGGATAGGAATATTTACGACGGGTAAGCGCTGGGACCACCGCCCAGTCTGAGCCGGCTGGAGCGTCCCGTTAGACTGTTAACACGGTCTCGCGGGCCTTGATGTGTTACGATTACGTGTTGAGGCCTTCAATTTATGCCTTCCTAGGAAGGCGGCCCCGAACGCAAGCGGCCTGCCTGTTGTTCGACCATTGGGAGTAACGTTACACAGGGTCTCCCACCGACGGTCGGTTAATCCCGTCTCGTGGCTGCCCAGCCCGTGTGTTTAGTGGACGTTGTGTGTCGTGAGGAAAAGTGCATAGCAGTGTTACCACACCGCACGCACTTGGTTCCCCTCACCCAGATATTAAAGGCTTCAGCCCCAGTGTTTCCCAACACAAAGCACACACATTACTAAACAACACATTTAATAAACGAATCAAATGAATTCGTGCAGATTTATATATCTGCCAACATAGAGAGCAAATCTCTCTGATCCCATGCATGTCGCCCTGAGTCCATCCACAAGAGGGCGCCATTGCCTCAAAATCAACCAGCTGGGCTCACACAGCTCAGTTGCGGCTGCCCAGCCCATGTGTTTTTAGTGGACGTTGTGTGTGGAAGGCCCCTGTGTTCCCCAACACAAAACACACACATAACTAAATAACACTTTTAAACAAACAAATTAAATAAATCTGTTACAGAGAGAGTCTCTCTCTCAGCGGATATTATTTTTCTGCCTGCACTTAAGACTGCCCAGTTCATGTGTTCAGGAGATATGTGTTTTTTCCCCACTTTCAGGGGGCACCTTGTGAGGGAAAGTTCAGCACAGTGGACACCACACTATGTTCCCCTCACTCGGTCAATAAAAGCACAGTGTTTGCCCAGTGTTTGCCCAACACAAAACACACAAGGTTACGAATCAAATGAATTCGTTTTGGAGAGAAGACCTCTCTCCGCAGAGAAAACTTCTCACTGCAGAGAGAGAAAATCCCTCCGAACCCCTGCATGTCGCCTCTAGTGTGCCCACTAGATGGCACCTTGCATCACAAATGAACCAGCTGGGCCCATACAGCCCCGTTCCGGCCCGAGCGGGGGCGCTCACTAGTCACAAAGCGGCTTGGCAAGCCGTTTCAGCGCCCGAGTGGGTTTTTGCGTACCATAACCCAGGGTTACAAGCTGCAGTTTGCAATAAAACCTCCGCATTTCTACGGCATTCTCTCTTCTCACACAGAAGAAAACGCCTCACACATTCTGGAAGAGGAAAATTCCTCCCTCCTAACAAGGGAGCGATTCAGATGGTGCCACCCAATCTGATAAACCATGGTTTTTATTCCTGGTATTTTCATGTTCCAAAAGGCGTGGCGCCCCCCGCCCTATATTGGACCTTCGAGTGTTGAACAAACATTTGAGGAAATACAATTTCAGAATGTGACACAAGGCTCTCTCGCCTGTGCCATAAAGCAGAACGACTGGTTCACATCAGTCGATCTGAAAGATGCTTTCTTTCACATAAGCATCTACCCTCCACACAGGAAATATCTTCGTTTCGCCTACCAAGGCATTTGTTACGAATTCACAGTTCTTCTGTTCGGGTCCCCGAACGTTCTGTCTGTGTGCGGAGGTGGGCGTGGCGCCCCTGAGACTATCAGGGCTGAGAATTCTGACTTACATAGACGATTGGCTCATCATAGCCAAATCGAAGGAGAAGGTGTCGCTGGACACCGGCCGGGTGCTCGCGCACATCACATCCCTCGGGTTCTAGGTGATTGCGAGCAAAACAATCTCACTCCCAGTCAGAATGTCATTTTCCTGGGCTTGGAATTGAACTCAGTCTCTCTGATGAACTGTCTGTCGCAGTTCAGAGAAGGGGCGAGAGTACAATATCGCACATGCCTCAGGCTGCAGGGTCTCATGGCTTCATCTATCCAAGTTGTGCCGTTGGTCTCCTGAGAATGAGAGCGTTCACGAAATGGGTTTTGTCACTACATTTCAGCCCGAATCGCGATCTCTGCCGCTCGGTAACGGTGACGCGCGCCTGCTCGGCGGCCCTGCGCCATTGGGAGAGCGAGAACTTTTACGCACGGGGAACCCCCCTCGGGACGGTTACTATGCGGAAAGTTGTGACGACAGATGCGTCCTTAACAGGCTGGGGAACCACCCAGGAAGGCAGAACGGTGAACGGTCTGTGGCTGAGCAGACTACGTTCAGCGCACATGAACTATTTAGAGCTCTTACCAATTGGAAAGCTCTGAATCATTTTCTGCCTTGCCTGCAGGGACATCCCGTTCTAGTACGGTGCGATAATACCACGGCAGTGGCTTATATCAACCGTCAGGGCGGCATGCGCTCGTCGAAACTCCATGCTCTAGCTTACAGGCTTTTGGTGTGGAGCAGACGGGTTTTTCTGTCATTACGCGTGACTCATGTCCCAGACATTCTGAACAGAGGCGCGGATCTGCTATCGAGGGGAAACCCAATCTACGGGGATTCAAACCCAATCTACGTCATCATTGGCGTCTTCACCCGCAGATAGTGGAGAGGTTATGGATGAGATTCGGACAGGCAGCCGTAGATCTTTTCACCTCGCGTGAAAATCACCCATTGTCCTATGTTCTTCTCGCTAAAGGACATGGACGCGCCCCTCGGGGCAGACGCACTGGCCCACCCATGGCCCAAAGTGCTGCTGTATGCTTTTCCTCCCCTGTGCCTGATAATTTTCACACTGGCCAGGGTGAGAGAGCACGACCTGTCTCTCATTCTGATAGCACCCAGGTGGCCCAAAGCCCCGTGGCTGGCAGAGATAATCCCTCTGTTATACGCCAAGCCATGGCGCCTTCCCGTTCGTACGGACATACTGTCCCAAGCCAACGGGGAGATTTACCACCCCCACCCGGACAGGGTGGCTCTCTGGGCCTGGCCCATGAGCGGACGAACCTAAATGCACTGGGGCTCCCGCCGCGTGTAATCGCCACTACTCAGAATGCCAGGGCCGTTTCCACGCGATCCCTATATGGCTGTAAGTGGCAAGTGTTCGAAGGGTGGTATGATGGGCATGGTCTCACATCTTATCAGTGCTCTGTGCCTGATATTTTGTGTTTCCTGCAAGACCTCATGGAAAGAGGCAGGTCCTTTTCCACTATTAAGGTCTACCTGGCTGCATTTTCAGCCTGTCATGTGGGTTTCGAGGGCTCCACCGTCAGGCAGCACCCTCTAACCCGCAGTTTTATGAAGGGTGCACGCCGCTCTTTGCCGGTCATCAGGAGATCTGTTCCAGAGTGGGACCTCCCCATGGTGCTGGAAGCGAGGTCTCTGTATCTTTTTGAGCCTCTGAGGAGTATTTCCCTTAAGCTGCTGTCCCTCAAGACAGCTTTGCTCTCGGCCTTGGCATCTGCTAAACGGGTCAGTGAGCTACATGCACTCTCGGTTCACCCCTCGTGCGCCAAATTCTCCCTAAGTGGAGATAAGGTTTTCCTTAAGCCTAACCCGGCCTTCATGCCGAAATGGTTCCCTGCGTTCACTTCGGAGGTTTTGGAGCTATCCGCTTTTCACCCTCCACCCTTTGCCTCCCTGGAGGATCAGGAGCTGAATGCTCTGTGTCCCGTCCGTGCTCTGGAAGCATATATGACCAGGACCAGTGCTTTCCACAAGAGCGACCAGCTCTTTGTTTCAAGGGCTCCCCTGCATAAGGGGAGTCCCATTTCAAAGCAATGCCTCTCACATTGGCTTGTGGACGCTATACTATGGCTTATGAAGCAAAGGGAGTGCAGCCCCCAAGGGGCATCAGAGCTCATTCCACAAGGGGCTTAGCCGCCTCTTGGGCTTTGTTCAGGGGAGTGCCACTGCAGGACATCTGCTCCGCGGCCAGTTGGTCCTCTCCTCATACCTTTGAGCGTTACAACCGGTTGGATGTCACCAGAACTTCGGTGGCACACTCGGTCCTAGGGGTAGGGTCCTCTTAGCCCTTTCCCACAACCCTGTTTGGTAACCAACGAGGAGTGAATGGGCCGGCTGGCCATGTTCATTCCTGTCACCAAGCATTCGCATTCCTTCTTGGGTTTAGCTATGTGCATTGGTGGTGCGGGGGCCATTATCATGTATGTGTCTCATGCATGTTTCATGCCCTGCTTGTCCACAGCAGTTTAGCGTGGCGGAAAACTTGCAGGGTCATGTGTGTGGGACGTGTCAGGCACCGCCTCTCTGAGGTGACCGTCCTTCTCTGGCCTTCAGAACCTCACTGTGAGTGTATTGGGCAATCGGGGAGCTGTCCATGTCTCTCCCATAGGTGGATCTCGAAACGAGATGATGAAAGAGAACAATAGGTTACTATCGTAACCCCGGTTCTCTGAAACATCGAGTGGAGAGATCCACCAGCTTTGCCCCGCTTGCCGCACGAGAAGCGAATATACTGACTGAGGAATAGTAGCGCGCCCAGCTGTTATATGCCCGTAGGTAAGGGGGTGTGGCCTTACCTGGCAGTGGCTGCGCGCTTCTGTCTGTTAGCCAGACTTGGTGCAATTGGATGCTTCTGCAGAGGTCAGGTACGGATGCCCTTCCCATAGGTGGATCTCTCCACTCGATGTTTCAGAGAACCGGGGTTACGACAGTAACCTATTGTTTTTTTAGGCATCTGTCAACTTTGAGATTGTGGGCTTTTTGGCTTTTCAGACTAGTGTAAAGAAAACATCCAAAATACACGTTTAACTGTATCTTTTTAGAGCACTTCATCTTTTGCATTTGTAGATTTCTATTATAGTATATATAAAGGCCGTTTTCTCAAAATTTGTTTTTCCTCCTACATTGAGCCATAAATCTCCACTTCAGTAACACTTACATACAACAAACATTACAGTTTTATTCTTATCTATATTCTGAAGGTTTTTACAGAGGGTTTTTTTCATATATAATTTTCCTGATTTTATACAACATTTTATTTCTAAATAAATGGTATGAAAATGTATTTATTTTAGCTGTTGACAGTATTTTCTGATTTGTGCATTGATAAATAGACATCCAAAATCCCCTCTGTAAAAACCTTTATAGAATCTAGTATATCAAAAAAATTAAACAAGAATTTTGAACCTGACTTCATCCAATGTTGAGATTTTTGTTCTAGATATGTATTTAGGGCGAATTTAGTGCAAATTTAATTAGATAACGCCTCATTTGCATATTTAAACAACATTTCAGAAAACTTTTTTTTTTGCAATTATTAATTTAATCAATCAACTAGTGAACTATGGTGATATCAATTAGTTTTTTGTTTTGTTTACCCTATTCACCTGGGGTGTCTTGCATTAAGAAAGTATTTGAGAACTTCTTAAGTTTTTTTAACTAAGGGACATTCTTACAAAGTTTTTAGAATTTTTCTTGAAAAATTCCTTAAGTTCTATTTTAAGAAGTTTTTCATGAATCCGGCCCGGAACCATCATGGAAATGCATGCATGTTTAAGCTGGCCTTTTCCAAATAATACTTTACATTCAGTATATCTACCCGGTTATAGAACAGTCACTGCTAATAAAGTTTCAAGATCGTCTAACTAAATCCTAGGAGTTATAAGCTGCAATTAAGCAATTTAATGGCTTTATCCATCAGCGTTCAGTAAAACTTTCCCTCAGAGGCCACACTATCAATATTTTATGGACACAGTTACCTCTAGCTGCTTGTAAACTACATCTGGGAGTTCTTGTTCATAAGTCTTCAGCAGATCGATGGTGTGTTGCAGAGGCTCGAACATCTCATCTGTAGCGTTCTGCCGGTCTTTCACCCCCATCAGGAAACCCATGATCTCCTTCAGACCATCATAGTCGCCCTCCTCCACTTTCTTTCCAAAACCAGTCTCAGTCACTCTGATGAACTCTTCCAGGTCAGACAGACTGAAAATCACACGGCACGTAGATTAAAACAGGGTTTAAACAGTACAGATACTGTAAAATGACATTCCAAAACTTTCAAGGACTTTAAGCACTACTTTTTGGGTTTTCAAGGACAACAATCAGAGATCTCACTTATCAAACAATATCTTAATTATCTTTCAAATTATAAAAAAGGTGAATATACAAAATACAAAAATACAACAAAATGGTACAAATAAAGTGCAGCACATGCAATGACTGCGGTAACTTTAACTATTAAAAGGATATTATGACAAAGATATTGCTTTCCATATTCAAACTGATTTTTCTCCCTTGAATATGTACATATATATTTATATTGACCTGAAGAATGAAAGCTGTATAATATACTTGAATAATTATATGAGCAATATCATGCTCATAGCTATGCTAAATGGCTCTATATCAATATCAGACGGGTGTGAAAAGATTGTTTTATCAATAAAAATTAAACACTATTTTCTAAAATAGCCTACTGTCTTTCAATAATTCAAGCACGTTTTCAGAAGAAAAACATTTTCAGAAACGTTTTCACGTTTTCAAGTGTTTTCCAAGACTTAAATTTCATAACGTCAAATTTAGGCACTTCAAGCACTTTAAAGGACAACTTCGGCGCAAAATGAACCTTTGGTCTAATTACACATTGGTACATAGTCAACCATTCTCTGAGATTTGTTTTCATGATTATCGAATGTAAAGAGTTTTATCTCAGTTTTTAGAGATAAAACTCTTTACATTCGATAATCATGAAAACAAATCAGAGCATTTTGCACCTTCAACTGCCTCTGATTAGCATTTCTGTCATGGAATTAGCTACTCAGTGCCTTTACCTGTTAGTTACATGGTCAATAAGATGCTGTTTGAACATCAAGCTCCACTTCTTGATGACGTTGAGCAGGGCACATTTAAAGGCACGAGCGTCAACCCTCATCCACCCCTCAAACACATGTATGGGCTGCAGTCGCTGCACTTCTTCATACAAGCGCTCGTACGAGTCGACCTGTTGGCGGAAGTGCTCGAGCGTCGGAGGGGCTTCTGGGACGCCGTGCTCAGCGTGGGCATCGATCTCATCACTCGTGAGGATGTGCCCGTACAGCAGGAACTGCTGCATGAACTCCACTCGGTCGTCCACGTACAGGTAGGCGTATTGTTCCAGGGTGTTACGGTACTCAAGGCACTTTCCCATGATTTTCTTCACACGCTCCTTAAGAATCTGCCTCATTCCCACCAAATCCGCCATGTCCTCCATATCAGCCTGAAAGAACAAGACCACTAAGTCAATATATCCGATTGTAAATAACATGAAAACAAAATTGTCTGCTCTTGTTTTAATACACGTTTCTGGTTTCATTGTGCACAAGTCTGATAAAAAAAAGTTTGTTCTTTATAATCTTTTCAAAACCAGCATATAGGGATCTTTCTCAGAACTCTAGCTAACGTTGTGGCAAGGTTCTCTCAAAGTTATGAACAAACATCCTTCCAGAAATGTTATAGAACGTTTGTTCAGAGTTATCTGGTCTTTAAAGGTTTAGTTCACCCAAAAATAAAAATTCTGTCTGTAATTACTCACCCTCATGTTGTTCCAACCACGTAAGACTTTCGTTCATCTTCGGAACACGAATTAAGATATTTTTGATTAAATCTGAGAGCTGGATCAGTCCTCCATAGGCTTCTAAGGGATTGAAACTTGTTCTCTGGAAAAGTTATTAAAGACATCGTAAAAATAGTCCAAGTGACTACAGTGGCTCAATCTTAAATTTATCAAGCAACGAGAATACTTTTTGTGCGCATAAAAAAACTAAAATATCGACTTTATTCAACTATTAATTTCCATCTCGGTCGACCTCGACGTAGTAAAACTGCGTATCGCTTCTGTGGTGGACGTCACACGCATAACACACATGACCAGCGTTGGCCAGTAGGGACCCTACGTGTGACGTAGCCCTACTGACGAGGCCAACAGAGATGGAAATGAATAGTTGAAATAAAGTCGTTATTTTTGTTTGTTTTTGCGCACAAAAAGTATTCTCGTCGCTTGATAAACGTAAGATTGAGCCACTAGTCACTTGGACTATATTAACGATGTCTTTAAAGGGGCATTAAGGAAGAATTACACCCATCTAGCGGTGAAATTGTATTTTTGCATTCAAACGAATTGTGCTCTCCAGGGCCTCGCGTTTTCAAATGCGTGTTGCATCTACGGTAGCCGTTATGTACCAAAAAGCTATGACAGGATGTCTTCTAATAGCACTTTGTCGAGTTTTCCTTCGGTGTCGGGTGAACAGGTTTGTTCTTTCAAACAAACTTCAAATTGACACAACGAACAAACGAATGTTACAGTATGAATTAATGAGTGTCAAAAACATGAACTATTGTAATTAGTAGTTTTGTTTACTCGTTATATTTTCTGAAGTACGTGCATTGTTAGATATCATCATCAGATGATTAAACAGTAGGGAAAGGAAGAAGTAGAGATAGTGGAAAAGGACAGAGAGGTAGTGGATCAGTGGGATAGGCGAAGAAGAGGAGGAGAGCGAGAGTCAATACAACGACGACAAAGATGCCCGGCAGCGATGAACGAAAGTATTACGGGGTTGGAACAACATGAGGGTGAGTAATTACTGACAGAATTTTCATTTTTGGGTGAACTAACCCTTAATAATGTTCTCTAAATGTTAGCACAAACACATCATTTATAGATAATTCATAGAACATTTTTCTGAAACGTTTTAGTTGGATGTTCTTATTAATGTTTTTAAAATGTTGCTGCTTGTTTCATAACTATCAGATTTTGTTAGCATTGCTGGAGGACAACAGGCATCTTGCATCACAAGAGTGCTTAACAAATACGTAAATTGTAGTTCGCCTCAAAGTTTTTTATTTATTTAATTTGTATTATTTCTTCCCTAAGCTCATAAAATAAATTTGGGTCGCACATAAATTGACAGGGTCGGTCAGAAACCGGAACCAAACAAAAAAAAAATGTATACCTTACTTTTTAACACTTCCCCTCCAACCTTATCATGTAAAATGGATTAGACACCTTTCACGGTGACTTGAAAGAAGACAATAAAGGATCTTTGAGTTTATTCACAGCTAAACCCAGATGAAGTGATCTGTTTGGCATCAGTAGTACCTGATAGTGTGGGAAACCAATGTGCTCAGATAATCGTGGCACAAGCGTGGAGATTCTAAAGACATCATTGATGAGGCTCTCCACCAGATGAGGGAAGCCGTCTGAAGCATCAAACTCCAGAGACGGGCGAAATATGATCTCCGGAGCCTGCAGACACAGCTGGGCCTCGAAGAGTGGGTCGAAGCCAGCCTTCTGGTCTGTATCAGGGGATGGGTGTATTACTGTTTCAGTGAGGAATGATCAATCTGCAGTGGTAGGGATGTCTAGGGAAACCCCTATAATTACTTTTATGCCTGGCTCACACTACAGGAGTTTTAAAATCCTAACCGATTTTGAAATCTGGTTGCAGCACACACTTAAGGAGAATCTTGGCAGATTTTCTTACCTCAAATCTTAAACATGCTCATTGCACTACAAGATTTGAAAATCGCGGCGCATCACTCACTACACAATGTTATTAAAGAGCCCCTATCATTTGAAATGTTCCTATTTTTTTGGGGGGAGTTCCCAAAAACAGTTTCACTTGCATGCAAGGACAAAAAACACTTTAATTGTCTTATAATATGCATTTATTTTTTCCTGATTTGCTCGACGACTCTCAAATGATTAGTTTAACGATTAATTTTCCCAAACACCTCCTTTGCGTGACGCAAATCTGCGGTGATTGGTCAAATGGCCCAGTTTATGTTAGCGAGTCGACCATAGCCCAGCCCGTTCTCATCCCAAGGCGTAATATAATGACGCTTTTGCCAAAGCGTCTATATCGAACGCGCATGGCACCCTTTAGCGTCAATATGAGACGCCGAAATATATGGGTCAGAAGGCGCCTCCTAGCGGTCTAACCCTAACCCTACACCATACCTAAACCTACCCATCTCTCTGCGTGTTATATTGACGCTAAAGGGTTCCATGGGCGTTGGATTTAGACGCTTTGTCAAAGTGTCAGAATATGACGCCTTGGGATGAGAATGCGTTGCATAGCCCACAGCTCGGTGGTAAACACACAATCAAGTCATTATTTGCGTTAGCCCAACGCAGAAGGATATTGATAAAGCACTGCAGTAGTAGCTACACCAAGTAATAACAATGACAAAACATTTGACATATTTCTAAACAATTGAGAGCGAACACGTTGCTGTTAGATGGAGACCTAGAAGCTGCGCACACAACACACACAACAAAATACGTATTCCGCAAGCTACGGAAAACATAACAGCAAACATTATTAATAATACTTACAGGTTGTGATTCGGAGGAGGACGAAGCTGATCCATATACACTGGGTACTGGGCCCTCCTTCAGGAACAACCGGCTTGCGAATCCACAGTTGAATTAATTTATGTTTGTGAAGGATTCGTCATTAAAATGATGAGAACACAACACGGGATATACTGTTGTGGTATCGTTGCAAATATGAACTTTAACCACTTATCCTTCACATGCTCGTCCCTGGGCAGTGAAAACAAAGTGGCTGTACTATCTTTGCATTGTAGAACACAGCGTCATCTCGACATGATGCTATTCAGCTGAAGTATTGAATGTGTTCAAGACTTCAAGTTTACACTTGCTCTGCGCGCGCAATAACTGGGCGCGGCCAATATGCTAATGTTTCGTATCTACATCACTACGAAACGGCTAATGACTTGTTTCAAAAACAATTCATTTCATAGACTCAGAGTCAACTCTCACTTTTGAAAGACAATAACTTTATATACGGTGCACTTTCAGATATAAAACTTTGCAGGATGTTTTCATTCACTTAGATCTATATTACACACTACACAAACAGTCATTTTCAAAAATCCATGATAGGGGCTCTTTAAGATTCGTGCCAGAAGAAAGCGCCTCACGTGATCTCACGCAACAGATCGGAAGCGGAAAGATGGATGTAAACAAAATATCTGTCCTTCATATCAAGTCATATTCGTGAAAAGGTTGCTGTGACCAAGGAAAGCGAAATCTTTTAAAAAAAAATCACCTTTTAAAGGGGTCATGACATGAGAAACCAAATTTGCCTTGATCTTTTGGTATGTAAGAGATCTACGTACTATTAAAACTTCCTGCAAGTTTCATAGCTTAAGACGTCCTCCCCATTATAAACGAAGCATTTATCTAATCAAGCTCTAAATACAGCTCGTTGTGGATCCATGGTACGAAGTGACTTCACGGTACAAAGTGACGTCACGGTACAAAGTGACGTACCAGACGTTTGCATATGACCGCCTCCAGCGTAGGACAACTACGACTCATTTCACATCATCATATGCGTTGTCATGCAGCAAGTGGGTCTGTTTACAAGATGACTGCGATGCCACACAGATCTGCTGGTCCTGGCTGTGGACAAACAACATGTTTGAATAAACTGCCGAACGATCCAGACGTCAGGGAAAGCAGTTGGATGCAGTTTATTTGCAGCATATGCAGCCCGCCAAAGCTTTATTTGAACGGTGAGTGATCAGATGAGTGTGACAGGCCGCATGTTACTGAAAGAACGAGCAGAGAGAGAGCCGCGGCCGCGCCTTCAAACTGTCTTGCTCTCTCTCTCTCTCTCTCTCTCCCTCCCTCGCAGATATGAATCAAAATCAATTGAGAATTAACACGATGGTAAAAGATCGGAAGACCGAAGTTTCACGTGGTGGAGCATTGTGTAGTCTACATGTGATACAAAATGATTAACGTTAATAATTTATGCATAAGCAACACTGACGTTAGCCAATCATAACAGTAGGCGTTAACACTGAACTCTTAAAGGGGAAAAACCTCCAAAACAGACTGTTTGAATCAGAGGTTGAGCAATAGGGTGGGAAAAGGTCATTAATCACTACATTGTTAAAGTTTTCTGTACAAAAAAACTATAGTAATACTATAATTACACCTAAGGGAACATAATAAAACAAAACAAAAAACCATGTCATGACCCCTTTAATAAGGATATTTCTTATGAATCGTGCAGCTCTGTTCAATACAATATCAATGCCATTAATCTCTATGAGGTAAAGCATCAGCTTCAGCATTGCCCATTGCTGCTCAGCTAAGCCTTGTAAAGTGGAGCTCAAAGTTAAAATTAAATATTAAAATAATTAACAGCTTGATTCATTGAATCTATCATTGAATGAATCTGCATTTTTTTACATTTTCGTTTAATGACTCACTCAAAGACAGTCCCTTGCCGCCACCTAGTGGCGTAACAATGTAACAGGACTGAGTGACAGCCTGTCTAAAACACGTAGAGACGAGCAATGCCGATACTGGTGAAATATCAGCAGAAAGCCTCTCGTAAGGATCGGAACTAACTGTTATATAACAATGGACTAACAAGGTTATTGTCAGGTTTATGTTCTGTTATTATATTATGTGGACCCTTATTTTGACATTGTATCTTCTGTTTACTCCACTTTGTTTCAATGCGCTTTTTAGTTTCAGTTTCATTACGGAACATGTACTCGTCTTCGTGCCTGCTGACCACAGCGTAACACTTATTTATTTAGAAATTAATTAATTAATTAATTAATAAGTTAATAAATGGAGATAATGCGCTCATTGAGCTGATGAGTCACTCAAAATTAACTCAATGGAAATTCCTTCTTGAAAAAAGCCCTACTTGTTTCTTATTGGCTATTGTGACAGTACTGACATAATCACAATCTTGCTCATCCCGATAAATATCAAACATGTTTGATATGATCGGGGCGAGCCCGATTTGTGTGAGAGCAGATCGGGAGGTGCAAAATTCGATCTGTGAACATTAACAGATCATCTGTGCCGAACATCGGAACCGATCGAGTTTTTCTCAGATTCTCGGGAGGGGAAAATCGGGCATAAATCGGCCTAAAACTCCTGTAGTGTGAGCCAGGCATTAGTGAGGCTTAAAAAACAATTAAAAAGCACACCTGTGTTTTCCATGAAGAACTTGAGGGAGCTCTCAATAGCATCGAAGAAACCATCAATGAGCATTTCATCAATGTATTCCACATAAATCCTCCACTGTGCAGATGACGGGTCTGCTTTAAAGAGTGACAAATTGTCCTGAAACAAAATAAAAACAAAAGAAATGTTGAATTGCTCCTTTAACATGCGTCATTTTGTCAGTTGTCATTTGACGGGATTCCCACTGGCTTTTGCCACAGCATACTTTCAGTAAAAGATGGATCCTGGCTCCTGAGTCACGGATGTGGCTGTACGTTCTCTCCAGACGCTCTGTCTTATCATCCAGGTTTAAGAGAGTATCTTTCTTCCCCTCCTTCCTCTCAAACACTGGCGTAGTCCAGCTCTTCATGATAGTCTGGATCTCCTCTACATTGTCCTTAGTCCTCTGTAGCCGTTGCTCCAAGTCATGTACCATCTCACGTTTGTCCTGGATGTATTCCCAAATGCCTAACTCATTAGAAAGGTAGACTTGTTTAGTTAGAATATTCTAAATCAAAAGAGTGGATTATCATGTAATTTCAAACCTGACAATATGGACATTTGCAAAGGTAATTTGTGGTGTGTTCATTTGCATTGTAAAGAGCAGCATGAACATTCTGCTAAACATCTGCTTGTGTGCTTGTCGGAAGAAGAAAAAAATCAAACAGGTTTGGAACATGACAGTGACAACATTCCTTTTACAAAAAAAAAAAAGCTTGATTAAGAGACCAGACTTAAAGACAGGCATTATTATTGAGCGTATAAAAAAATAAGAATACTAAATATAATAAAAAACCCACAAACTGATAAAAGTTTTTTGTTCAGAGCTCTATGGTAATAAGGTAACACTTTACAATTAGTAAAGTTTCAGAATTTTTGGTGGTGTTTTCGGAGATATTAGCTGATAACAGCAAATCAAATGTTTCTTGTAATGTTAGATATAACGTGTAACATCAACCACATGCTATAGTGGCATTGGCGATCCATAAGCCTGTGTGTGTAATGTCGTAAATATTAAATAAAATAAGGAATGGAATTTTGAAGAAATGGAAAGGAAGACTGACAGCCCAACATCACACTAACGTCTGTAGATGATCTTAAAGGATTAGTTCAATTTAAAAAAAAACTTTTGCTGATAATTTACTCACACCCATGTCATCCAAGATGTCCATATCTTTCTTTCTTCAGTTGAAAAAAAATTAAGGTTTTTGATGAAAACATTCCAGGATTTTTCTCCATATAATCGACTTCATAGGACCCCAAACGTTTCAAAGTCCAAATGACAGTTTCAGTGCAGCTTCAAATGGCTTTAAACGATACCAGACGATGAATAAGGGTCTTATCTAGCGAAACGATCATAAAAAAAAATAAAAAAAAGTTTAAGTTTATAAGCACAAATGCTCGCCTTGCTCTGTTCTGTGATGCGCGCTCGCGAAGTCACGTAATACGCAATTACGTTGAAAAGGTCACACTTCTGTCCTGACGAAAATTTTCTTTTAGCCTTTTTAATATTAAAACACCCAGGATACGCACACGAAATGGGCATTTTAAACGATAAACGGACACAAAGACATTTGAATATGTGTATATGGTCCTCTTTCCTTACATTTGTAAACACTGACTCGGTACTTCCACCTACGTGTGCCGTGACCTTTTCAACGTAATTGCGTATTACGTGAGTCATGAACGCACATCACAGAACAGAGCAAGGCGAGCATTTGTGCTTATAAAACGTAAACTTTTTTTAATTTATTTTTTAAATGACCGATCGTTTCACTAGATAAGACCCTTTTTCTTTTTAATTTTTTTTTTTATTCTCTTTTTATTAGAAAAGGCAAACTCCCATCACATACATTAATTACAACTTTAGTCATTTAAACACATGGGTAAGGATAAATTCAGAAAGTTTAGATTAATTTGTCCATATTGCCCTTCTGAAATTTTCTTTTACGGACCACTACTTATTCAGTTGAGAACTTTAACAAAACAGAACAGAACCGGGATGCGCACCCCTTCAGGTAATTAAAACATCACATAAAAAGAGGACAGGTCTACACAAAGCACAGGTACAGTCAAATTAAATCAGACCTAATTGGTTTCACATACTCAGTCCATTTGGTCCAAATCTTTACTTTAAGGGAAAAGGATATCTTCTCCATAACATAAATTCCATAGACAATTTCAATCCATTCGTCAATAGTGGGTGGATCTAATTTTAACCATTTCCTCGTAACCGATTTCTTACTGGCTGCCAGTAGTATCGCCAACAGTTTTTTATCGTTGATGCTCCATGTTGCAAACTCTAGATTGCCCAAATACACAGTTTCACAATTGAATGGAATGTTTACATTAAATACATTGTTTATGTGTTTGTGGATCTCTTCCCAGTAAGGTTTTATTGTCTGGCAGTCCCAAAAAATATGGAAGTGATTGGCTCCATTAGATCCACAAAGTCTCCAACAGGCATCTCCACTGCCTTGGTATCGTTTCTGAATGGGTGTGATAAAAAATCTTGCAATGTTTTTCCAGCAAAACTCCCGCCATGTATTTGACCCGGTTGATAACCATTGTAACTGGCATATTTTTCCCCAGCTCTCCTGTGAGATCATCACTTTTACTTCAGACACTTTTACTTCATCACTTTTACTTTGACAACAGTGGATAAGCTGGAAGTGTTAATAAGTTCATACATCAGGAAATGGTTGGGAGTTCCACGCTGCCTCAGCAGAGTGGGACTTTATAGTAAAGGAATATTGCAGCTTCCAGTCTCTGCTTTAACCGAGGAGTTTAAGTGTGCCAAGGTCAGACTGGAAATGACATTAGTAGAGTCACGTGACAAATGTGTAAGGGAGGCAGCCCCTGTGTTAAAAACTGGTAGAAAGTGGTCAGCAAAGAAATCTGTAGTAGAGGCAAAGGCTGACCTTCAAATAGGGGATATCGTGGGACAGGTACAGCATGGAAGAGGGGGTTTTGGGCTCAGTTTAGCTCCTCCTAAATGGCACAAGGCAGGCCCAGCTCAAAGGAGGAAGCTGGTAGTCAACGAGGTGCGAAAGCAGGAGGAGAGGATGAGGAGTGTAAAGGCCATTTCCCAGGCCAAGCAGGGAGAGTGGATGAGATGGGAGAGTGTGGAACAACGCAAAATGGGCTGGCAAGACCTTTGGTCAATGGAAGAGAGTAGGATCAGTTTCCTTATTAGGTCAACATATGATGTTCTCCCATCACCGCAGAACCTAAACCTCTGGGTAGGAGAGGATCCCTCTTGTCCTTTGTGTTCATCACCTGCCACATTAAGGCACATTTTGACAGGATGTAAGGTGGCTCTTAGCCAAGGTCGGTTTACTTGGCGCCATGACCAAGTACTGAGATGTTTGGCTTTAGCATTGGAAGGCAAGCGTAGTATGACCAATAAGTATGACCTTCAGTATGGCCACTTAAGCAGAGCAGCGAGGATGGAGAGTCCAGGTTTATCCAGTGGAAGTGGGTTGTCGAGGTTTTGTGGCACACTCTACAACCCGGTTCCTCAGAGACGTCGGATTCAGCGGCCAAGAGTTGCGTCGCACAGTAAAGAACTTATCTGAAGCAGCAGAAAGGAGCAGCAACTGGCTGTGGTTGAGACGGAAAGATTCTAGCTGGCAAGGTACAGGCCGCCACGCTACGGTTTCGTAGAATTCTTGAAAAACTTGAAGAGTCTGTTGGTTTATTTGTATAGGTTGTATAGTATAGGTTGTATAGTATACTATACAATTTGTAAAGGTTGTATAGTATAGAATGACGGGTGGTTGGGCAGATATTGTGTTTTGCGGTAGGTGGTATGCCATACGGAACCGTTGCCACTGTAACTGCTTTAACGCACCAGTGGGGCTAGTCAATCGGGTTGGCGCGTATGGTTGGGTAGAGATTGTGAGATTGTGGTTAGGTCTCAGCAGCAGGAGGGATGTAGAGGTCAGTAAGCTGGGCTGAGTTGAGTGGGGGACGGAGGGGGGTGACTCTGGGACGCCAGAGTCACTGTCGAGCCCTCTTGAGGTGTCGTGGGCTAGTCGACGAAACACTGAGGATGGAAGGTGGCCACTTGAAGACCCTAGAGATGTCCCCTACTCGGCTCAATCCAGACGGTTGTCGTGCTGGTCCACTAGGGAGACCACACTGTAGTTGCAGCCGTCGTGTGTGCTGACGCGCCAAGTACACTGCAGCCGTTAACGCCGGACAGAAGGGGAGTCACACCCTCATATGGAAAGAAGCGTAAATGGATGGAGAAGCATAGTTTACTGTAAAGCTACGTCTTAGTGTTGCTTATCTTGGCGAAAGCCGAGTACAAATCAGCATGAAGTTTTAACATCTACTCTCGTGTAATGGAAATCCTTTTCCCATTTCTTCCTTATGTATTCTGTATTTCCTTGTTTAGATAATTGTATAGCATTGTATAATGTGGAGATAATTTTGTTGCTTGGTCTGGGTTTAGTTAATGATAAAAATGCTTCCAGGAATTCTGATTCACTTGTCCCTAACACCCCTTTAAGATTTTTGTTAAAGTGATGTCTCACTTGTAGGTACCTAAAAAAATCATCTTTCCCCAGTCCATAATCTTTTTGTAGGGTTTCAAAACTCTGGAATGCCCCTTCGTGGATAAATGATTGATAAGTAGTTAAACCTTTTGAGATCCATATCTTAAATCTGCCATCGATTCTGTTTGGCGCAAAGTCTGAATCATAGGCACACCATCTCATAATTTTAGATGCTTCTCCTAATCTGCAAATTTTAACTATTGCCAGCCAGGACTTCAGAGAACTGCCAGTTATAGAATCGTCTGGGATTTCCTGTTCTTCTAGTAATTTGTTATCACT
Organism: Semotilus atromaculatus; assembly: GCA_031834385.1. Lineage (NCBI taxonomy): Eukaryota > Metazoa > Chordata > Actinopteri > Cypriniformes > Leuciscidae > Semotilus > Semotilus atromaculatus. The sequence continues at coordinate 15,213,138 of JAULUF010000010.1, read as the reverse complement.
TAGTAGGGCTGTTATTGGGATTCCATTTAACATCGTACTTTCTATTTTTTTCCATGCTGCAGTGTATGATGGTGTACCCAGGCAGACTAAATGTCTCAGTTGGGCTGCGTGGTAGTAATCCTGTAGGCAAGGGAGGCCCATTCCCCCCTTCTCTTTTCTTAATTGCAGTGGATAAGACCCTTTTTCATCGTCTGGTATCGTTTAAAGCCCTTTGAAGCTGCACTGAAATTGTAATTTGGACTTTGAACCGTTTGGGATCCATTGAAGTCCATTATATGGAGAAAAATCCCAGAGTGTTTTCATCAAAAACCTTAATTTCTTTTCGACTGAAGAAAGAAAGACATGGACATCTTGGATGACATGGGGGTGAGTGAATTATCAGCAAAAGTTTTTTTAAAAGTGAACTAATCCTTTAATAGATCTACTAGTATACATTGAATAGCTCTACCTTGGCTTGTCCAGCAGAGGCTCTCCTCCGCTTCTTTGAGCTTGGCATCGATGTCTGTCAGTTGGCTCTGGATCAGTGGCATCTCCACCTCTAACACGGTGCTCATCACTTTGTTGTACCAGCTGGTTGTGAGCTCAAGATTGGCCACATACTGCCACAGCAACTCCCTTTTGGAATAGATGTCATCAGCCATATCTGGGATGGCTTCAGCCTGTCTGGCCTTCAGGTACTTCACCTCCCGCAGAACCGACACCAGCTAAAGGACCAGAGAACACTCACATTCACTGCTGGAACTGGAGCCCATGGATAACAAGATTAACAGACAGCACAAGCATGTATGAAGAGACCTGCGGGCTGAAGTTGACGGAGATGAGTCTTGTGCCGTGCTCTCGGGATATCAGCGGCTTCTGGAGATTAAACTGTGACTTCTCGGCCACAGAGTTAGTCCAGATGTCATACAGTTTAGAAGAGTATCTGAAAAAAAAATTAGCAAGACTATTGCTGACATTTGTTTATGTATGCCAAAATTAAGGATTTCAATTAATATTTTTTTTTTAATAAAGCACCACCAACGTTTGATGTATAAAGAGCAAGTAATTCATGCAACTTGTGTGCAAGGTCTAAAATAAAGCTAAACAAATCTGAATTTATGTTGGTATTCTCTTCCTCTACAGTATCTCTCAAATCTCAGATGTCAAGGATTGACCAACGTTTCTAAAGACGGCATTTTTGCATCAAATACAATCGCAAATTAGATTTTACAGCTGCGTTGGAGGGAAATGTAATCCGTAAATAATGGCACGAACTTAAGTATGTTCAGAGGACTCGGAATATAAAGCGGATATAGACAACTTTTATATGCACAATGCATATATTGCATAAATGCATTTTGATGCATTGTTTTCCTTGCTGGAGCTTGACAGTATAAGTCAGTATAAACCTTTGCTGTCAGGAAAAGAGCAACTCGGACATTTTTCTCAAACATCTTCTTTTGGCTGAGTAAATTATTAGATAATGTTGTTGAGGTATATTTATTCAAAGGACCGTCAAGGGATTGGGAATGGGAATGGGATAGGCCAGGTTCAATCCTGGATCCCTGTGAACACATCACAGCTCTGAACAGGCAAATTCTTAAGTATTCAAATCTTTTTTTTAAATCTCAATCTTGAACATATTATGTACAGAACAGATTACACTCCTCCAGCATAAAATCCTTATCTAAGTAGGATTGCATGTGCATGAAAATGATTGAACTGCTGGTTGTGACCAAAGCTCAGCATTCATCACGAACGCACGTCGGCTCTCTGTACTGTTACAGTAATCTCTTTATAGGCCAATTGTGAGACTGTACACTCTGGCCTTTATTGGATTTCTGTGCGATTGGTGTGGTGTTGATCGTCTTATTACAGCTGCTTAGCTGCGGTCCACGAAATCAAATATCTCTTTGCTTCACACAAGTCATACATCTCAGTATCAAGATATTATGACAAGAGATACCAATAACATCTCCGGCTAAATTGTCTTTACGCAACCCCAGTGATTACCATCATCTAACGAGGGGGCTTAATTTTGACTAGAGAGAACGCAGATCTGGGTCCTTGGGGAAATGCATAATTAGCATAATTAGCATAGTTTCTCATTTGAAGGGAAACTGCATGCAAAACACACATAAATGTGTGATACAGTCCTTGGTTACACATACAGGCGCTCATGTGACTCTCAGTGGGCAGTCACATGCGTTCCTGCGTTAACTACGCTATACAAAACCATTGTTCATGTCGTGCTATGGAAGTATTGCACATAATTTAAGAAAATGAGACCCTGAAGTAATAATCTACAGACACTAGCGCCTTAAATGAGCAAAATAAATCATGTTTGTTGAAGGTCCCTCAGCAATACCACCATATGCTCTACTTACACCCTGCTCTCGCTTGCAGCAGAGAATATATAGGTCCTGAAATAAAAAGGCCCATTTATTTTAACAAAGGTGGATCATAGTGGTCCATATATTGGATAAATAAAAATCGTTCATCTGTGATTTCAGTAAACGAGGCTTTGTTACATCATAACTGTTTCGAAACATTTTGAAATACCAATGGTTCCCCGCTGGGGGTCGATGATCTCTGGGGACCACTGAACAAGTGTCCATGGTTTTTATCTGATCTCTGATCGGTTTTATACATTTGTAATTGTTTTAATGTGGCATTTGTTTAATTAAAAGGAATAATAGTGGTCTTTTATTGGCCTGTTTAGCTGAGCCTTCCATAAAACAAAACAAAAAACAATCCCTAAAAATGTATAAAAGACACATTATGAGGCCAATTCTCAAAGCACAGACAAACACCAACAAACAAGTTGGCCGTTGGGTTTAGAATTTTATGAAAAATAACTGTTGTTATCGTGAAATAAAATTACTCATTCAGTGATATAAGATTTTCTTTATATCGCCCACCCCTAATATATATATATATAAATATAGTTATATGTTCTGTGTGTGTCTTCTTAACCTATTAGCCCCTTGTGTATATATAGCCCTTGGGATTCCCTTGTGTATATAATATAAACTGACCGTTTGAATTGCTGCATCAGCTCATCGTATTTCTCGATCACCTCCTTCCCATCCACAGACTCCAGACACCTATCATAACACAAACAAAGATGTTGTTTAATAAAGAAAACAAACGGTTGGGCGATTCCCAATCAAGCCTTCTCAAAAAACACAAAGCATAAGATATTTACGGGTAGTTGATGAATCTGAAGTTATTGTAAGGGTTTTGTATGCGTTCCTGCAATTGTTGGACAAATCTCAATCCTCCAGAAACCACAGGCATGTTCTTGAAGACTGAAGAGTAACCTGGAAGACCAATACACAGTTAAAAACACAAGATAAGATAATAACAAACACCCCAGTGATGTTACTTGTCGATAATGAAGATAAAGACCGAACCCTGAGTTTCCTCTTTCTGCAACTGATTTTTGAAGATCATCTTGCAACATTCCAGTTCCTCGTCAAACATTTTGATCAGCCTGGGATATCTAGTCTGAGCATCGGCTGCTATCAGGGGTCGTTCCAATAGTCTGCCAAACATGAACAAAACCTGCCAAGCAGAGACTCTATGAAACTGTTGTCCTTTTTGTATTGAAAAAAAATGTTTTATTGAAAAAACAATAAACAAATGCTTTCCACCAAAAACAGAACTTTTTATTTTTATGGTTCACTGCACTATCCACTCCAAAACTCAAACATGCTAGTAATGAAAAGATGTTCCAGGGTGGAATATTCTGCTCATTGCAAGTACAACTCAAAAATAAAAAAAGACCCTAACTAACGTGTGTTTTCTTCTCCTGCAGGGTTCAAACTGAGCTCTGTTAAAGATCTTGAGTCCGTGGTGATTTGTGTGCATTCCAGTCTTAAAACACAGGCTGCGTTCCTGATTGGGACTTGATAATATGCAGGTATCTATAACTCATTAAAGACAGAACAAAGCTCTGAAACTTTGTCTATGTATAATGTCCCTAGGAGCATGAGTGCAGCTCCACACCATAAAATGCTTTTGCAACATTATTGTATTTTTACACTAACAGAAAGCGTTGCCCACCTTGAAAGCTTCCTCCAGTCCAGAAGCATCATCAAAAGCATGAGCAAAGATTGCACCCAATTGCTGGTCAGACCCATCCACAGTGAGCTGGAGCTTCATTAAATCTGCTTCAAACTCCTACAAACAAGCACCCTTTATAATCAAGGAACGTCAACCTGTCATCTGTGCTTTTGTTGTGTGTTGTTGCAGAAGTTGCCCACTTACCAAATTACAAACATCAAGGCAGTCATACGGCTTTTCTGAGAAAGTCTTGTATGTCTCCAAGAAGGATTTATGTAAGTGCTGGACTTTATGGCAGAGAGACTTTCCTTGAATCCCTCCAAACTCGACCTTCTCCAGCTTCATCATGTCAACTACAGTCAACAGGAGAGTCTAGACAGGGAAAAAGAATAAAGACAACATTGTCTTAATGAAAATAATATCACCATTATTCCCCCACATAATTCCATATACCTTAGTTACCCAGAACGCCTGTATGATTTCAGGTTTAGGGCCCAAGCATACTCTATGCACAATTGCACATACAGTCAGACCAAAATTTATTGAGACACCCTCAACATTTCTCACATTATTAGTTTATTTGTTGTAGTTTAGAAAATGGTAATAAAGTATGACCAGAACTCAGTTGATATTTCACTGGTTTTGTCCATCCTTCTGTTAGACTGTCTCACAAATTAATTATGTTGAATATCTGTCAGCTGTTAAATGCAAAACATGGTCAGGTCAAAGTGTCTGAATCATTTTTGGTCCCAAATTTTTATAATTTTACTGGTAGTCACTGTATGAAGAATTTATTTTTACTTTATTTTAATCTCCTTACTTACATAAATGAAGTGGTCCTCAACCCACTAGTAAAATATAAAAAAAATTATCTGGTGACCAAATAATGTTTGGTTTGACTGTATGTAAAAATGCGAGTACATGAAACGTGTCTCTGCTTACTTCGATTGCTCTCAGTCTCTTCATGAAGTGCTCCAGCCCAACAAACACCATGAGTGGGGAGAAATCCCACGGCAGAACCTTGTTCTCGGGCCTCTGGTACTGACTCAGGTTGGCCCTTCGGTCCTCGTATGTGTTCCTGAAGTATGTCAGCACATCTACAGTAGTCTGCACTCGCTGGAGGCTCTCCTGCACGTCTCCTTTTAGTACGTCTTCTGGGTTCAGGAAACTCCGGGCCTGACAAACAACACTCTGAGTAAGTGCAGCGCTGACACTTTACAATAACGTCCCATTAGTTCATGCACCAACTAAAATTAACTAACAATGAGCAATACATTGTATTCTACATAATACATCTTCGTTAACATTGGTTATAAAAACACAGCTGTTCATAGTTCATTTTAGCTCAGTGGCCAGTTGCATAAACTAGTTTGACTAACTAGCAGTTTGCCAAGGAGTAATCAGTCTTATTTTTGTTTAAATTAGACTAATCTACGGTTTTAAGTAACTGGCTTAAAAAAACTAATGACCATACTTAAAGAAAAAAATAGATGACTAACTTGTAAGACTAGTCAAAGTGTTTTATGCAACTGGCTGCTGCTCAATTAAATAATATTTACATATTCGTGGTTTTAATAATATTAGTAAATTTTTTTATTGAAGTGAAGATAAATGCTTGAGAAATATTTTTCATTGTTTGTTCTCGTTAACTAATGTAGTTAATTAATTTTAACAAACGAATCTTACTGTAAAGTGTTACCAGTAAAGCTTTATCTCATCCAAACTACCCTAAACAGGATCTTTAGGAATGGAAAAGAAAAATGCAAAGGAATAATTCACCCCCAAAAAATATTCCATTCTGAATGAAATTCTGATGAAAGTATGTGTCGTCATATTTTTATGCTATTAAGTTTAAGAAAGAGCAAAAAAACACCATAACAATTTGATGTGGTCAATATTACTTGTGTGCTATATTCCACATCTTAAAGAATTATCAGCTAAAAAAATCTGAGATTGTGTATATTGAATGAATACAGACAGAATTTCAGAAATTCCCCACAACACATAAAGAGATGACAACAATAACATTTAATCGTTATACACAAAAAAGCAAAGAAGATGTCACTGCGACGGAACCGTTTCAAAAGGTACTAATATGTACTGTACCATTTAGGTACTGATGTGTTTGTTTAGGGTGCAATATGGGTAAATAAGGTACAGTGCCCGGTTGCATAAAGCACCTTAAGTTTTTCCCTTAAGTATGATACTTAAGGGGCGATTTCCCCTTACCTAAGAGAATAACTTAAGGGTGTTGCATATAATCTCTTAAACGGTTCTCTTAGGTAAGGGAAACATTTAAGTATTTCACGACAGCGATCCTGGATTCACGTTATAAAAGTCTGTTGTTGCCATAGATACGCAAAACACTAACATGTCGGCATATCACGTGTCAGTCCAGTGACGCTAGCACGCAACACCGCGTCTCCTGCTTTGGCATTTTTTTTAGGTTTTGTGAATGCACTTCTGGCTCTGTCTCTCAAAATACAGCGGAGTATATTTCTATAGCATACATGTTTTCTTCTGTCATGATTCATTTTAAAACACAGATTCATCTCGTTCTCCAGTGAATTTTTTTCTGCTCGAGTCGGCCACACACTCTCCGTGCACGTACTGACTTAACGTTGTGATAGTCTACATGCGAGTCGTCGTGTGTAATGACAGACAGACAGACAGCGATGTCAAATATTGCATGTCGATCAAATCGGTATTTTTGCAACAATTTTTAATCGCTAATTTGGTCCAAAGGGTTCTCAAAAATTATTCTTGGCACATAATGATCTTCAGCTGGTTCCATAAATTCAGCCACGTCGTCTTATTTTTGTCCGCGTTACTCTTAAGGTTACGATTTCCAAACCTTAAGTTATACTTAGGAAAATGACCGTTAAGGGGTTTTATGCAACACTTAACGCTTTTTAAGGGATTACTTAAGGGAAAAAACAGCATTTAAGGGAAATTCTAAGTGTTTATGACGTTTCACTTAAATTAACCCTTAAGTAACACTTAAGGGTTTTTTTCTGCAACACCCTTAGGTTTAAGGGAAACATAAGGGTGAACTTAAGGGAAAATTACACTTAAGGTGCTTTATGCAACCGGGCACAGGTGTACCATTTGAAAGGGCACTGCCCCAGTGACACTTTTGTACCTTTAAATAAAGCGTTTCTCTTTTAGAGTACCTGCTGGATGAGGAGGTTGCAGATCTCCTGTAAAAGCACGATGACTCGGGCCGGTTTGTTGTAGTATTTGGAGTTCGCCCAGATCAGACACACTGTGTGCATGAGACCTGCAATCTTCCCCTTCCCCTCACTGAAGTCTGCACTCTCCAGATCTTCCAAACGCTTCTCCACTGACTTGAGGAAGGCATTGATGTTCTTCGCCTCATTTAGAGCTTTATAAACACAATACAAAATCCGATTAAGATTCATAGCTTTCATACAATTAAAGAGGACCCACATAGCTGCCAACTTTTGAGTTTAGCTTGGAGTGAGACTTCAAGATCAGGATGCTCTTTACACACGCAAGATCTCTCGCTCGCTTTCCCTCTCTGCCGTGCGTGCGTTTTAAAGGCAAAAACTGATGTTTGTGAACAACACCATACCTTCCACAACATCCCGGAGCATTTTTGCAAAAGCAGGATAAAAACTGCTGTCGATGGCATGCAGAACCTCAGCCAATGTGGCCACTTTAGGAGCCTGGAGTTGACTGTAAATGCCCTGAAGATCACCAAGCCTGCAACACAACATCAAGTGGACAAACACAGTTGAAGGGCTTTTTCTTGCCACATCACAGACTGAACTCCCAGTACCGTGTGTCACACTCACCTGTTCTTCCAGAAGCTCAGCTCTGCATGAGGAGTCGGGTTTGTGCCCTCGAGTAACAGCTCTGAGGAGTCCTTCTTCAGGACCTTATACACCTGATTAGTCCAATCAACCACAACCGTCTCCATGGAATAAATGTGGCTTGTATCCACGTGATGCAAACTGCAAAAATATTACAAAACGAAAATGCAAATGGAATATTTCAGACAAAAAAAGTATGTTTATTAAAATCCCAATTTTTTAAGAAGCCACCTCTTATCTCCTTTATGAGAAACTTGCTTGAGCTTCTCCAATCCTGAAGGCAAAGGTAGGTACGTCTTGCCTTTGACTTTTCCAGTCATGACAAACACAGTGTTTTTAAGATCGTGGACATGTCGCATGAGGTCCTGAGAAACAACCTGAGGAACGTCCCGGTTGTTCTTCATATTGGACAGACATGGCTCCACAAGCTAAAATAAAGAAAATTAAAAATTAGATTAGACAATGGAATTTTATGCTGTGACAATGTTTGTGGAGACTTTTTAACCAAACGACTTTCAGTCAGAGACGCACGATTTAACATAATGGGGTCCAACGGGTCAAAGGTCCAAATGTGAGTTTCAAATGTGAGTTTGTCTTATTTAGACAAACCAGCGGACATTTTATAACAAAATAAACATTTATATACTTTTAACTAGGGATGCACTGATCCACATTTTTTCACTACAGATCCGATCCCGATACCTGAATTTGGATATCGGCCAATACCGATACTATTCCGATACCAGAGCTGTGTTTGTTTTAAAAAGATACTTCAGGATTTAGAATTAAGCTTTGTATTAGTAGAAAACCTGTAGTATTTTCGAATTACCGTGCTTTCCACCCTCATATCCCCCTGAGACGAGAGATCCTCCCCCTGGAAAAAATCCTCAGATGACGCAAAAATCGTCATTTTGCATCATCGGAGGATTTTTTGGCCAGAGGCTAAAGACTACAGCCAGTAGTAGGGGCTGTCCCGCATGTTCTCAGTCACAGAATATACACATAGTGTCAGCCATCTTTTTTTGGAAGCTAAGCTAGCAGGCTCTTGTTCTGTGGAGAAAGCTGAGTAGTAGAAGACATTTGAACCGAGGCGTCAGAACTTGTGTCGAGAAAAAATGGGCGTGCCAGATGAAGCCGCGATTCGAGGCTTGTGTTGTTAATGTGAAAATCACGTGATTAATGACAAGCGAGACCTCGGTTTGTGTGGATACGTCATCGGTTTGGTCTGAGTGTCGCTTCCGTATAAAGGGGGTTCGAAACTCGCGCCACCTTGTGGGTGTTGTCAGTAGAAGCAGTTGTAGTAATGTCAGAGAGCCAGAGAGTTCGAGAACTCTCATTGTCGTTATTGTGCCATGTATGTGTTAGGGCTGTATATTATTACATTATATCAGGTTAGAATAGTTATAGTATATTGTTATTATTAATTATAGTAGCTATATTATAGTCTTGTTATATGAATTAGATACAATTATTTGGATTGCTTTGGATGTTTGGATCTGACTGGACTGCTTTTTGATTTGGATTGCCCTTTTGGATTTGATTGCTTTTTGTGACTCTTCCTTTTTCCTGGTAATGGAGCCAGTTAGAAAAAGGAAATCATCCCCTGTCTGGCCTCAACAGAAGCATCAGTATCCTCATTTATACCAGGTGGCACTGGCAATTTTATGTTCCCCTGCATCCTCTGTTCCTTGTGTAAGGATCTTTTCCAAGGCTGGAGAGGTTTTGTCCAAAAAGAGGTATCGTCTAACCTCAACCCCAAAATTCTGTTCCTCAATAAAAAGCTATTGTAATCCTTCCTTCACCCACCCCAAACTGCAGTGTTGCAGTTTGCTCCTCTATATCCCCAGTCCATTAAGACACCAGGGAAACTTAAACCTCAAACCGGCAGCTGAGTCCTGTGGATACTGGAGAGCATCATGTCGAGGAGACGCTGTGCTCTACAATGACTAGGTTTACATGCAGGCAATAACACGTTCAAAACCGGAATATTAGCAAAAACCCGGTCACGCACGGCCATGTAAACACTGGCAAAAACCCGAATATGCTCATATTCCGGTTTTTAAAAACCCGAAAATGATACCTGGGGTACCCCTTTTCTAACCCGAATATTTGGTCATGTAAACGCGTATCGGGATATCCCCATCAAAAGGAACATTGATTTGTGTTCTGTGCATGTTCTATTCGCAAGGAATCTTGGTCTTTTGAGTAGAGGAACTTCTTGTATGTGCCTTCTGGCGTTGTCACTACTTTGAGGAAAGATTAAAGGAGAACTCCGGTCAATTTTAACATTGAGCTAATATTTTTGTAAATTTGGAGTGCTGTCAGTACAGAGAACAACGACAAAAATCGGTGTTGCCTACACAGTGTTATTTTCTTTTTAAAATTTGCACCCTGTTGACTTCAATGGGGCACGTTTTAAAACTGCTTTTAGCCTCTTAACATCCTTGATTTGTCATTACAAGTGCACAGCCATGTGAGTGGTGTTATTAAGAGTGAACACGGTCAATCTGACTGCAGTAGATGTGAAAGATATGAATAAAAATTATGTTAATTCAGCCAGCTCACATACCTGTATTTTCTTCCTGTTTTCGGTCGAAGTCCAAAGTAGTCAATTATCGAGTTGGGAGAATGGGATCTCATACAGCCTGGCCGCGCGCGCGAACTCGATAATCGACTACTTTGGACTTCGACCGAAAACAGGAAGAAAATACAGGTATGTGAGCTGGCTGAATTAACATAATTTTTATTCATATCTTTCACATCTACTGCAGTCAGATTGACCGTGTTCACTCTTAAAGGATTAGTTCACTTTTTAAAAAACTTTTGCTGATAATTTACTCACCCCCATGTCATCCAAGATGTCCATGTCTTTCTTTCTTCAGTCGAAAAGAAATTAAGGTTTTTGATGAAAACATTCTAGGATTTTTCTCCATATAATGGACTTTACTGGTAGCCAAACCGTCCAAGGTCCATATGACAGTTTCAGTGCAGCTTCAAATGGCTTTAAACGACAACAGACGATGCATAAGGGTCTTATCTAGCAAAACGATCGGTTATTTCTAAAATAAATAAAAAAGTTTAAGTTTTATTAGCACAAATGCTCGGCTTGCTCTGTTCTCCTGTTCGAACTCGTTCATCAAAATGAACAAATCTTTTTTTGAGTCATTTCATTCATTCAACGAACATAATGAACGAAATGACTCGAAAAAAAGATTCGTTCATTTTGATGAACGAGTTCGAACAGGAGAGTCACGACCGCGGATCACAGAACAGAGCAAGGCATATAACTTCGTTTTTTATTTATTTATTTTAGAAATAACCGATCGTTTTGCTAGATAAGACCCTTATGCATCGTCTGTTGTCGTTTAAAGCCATTTGAAGCTGCACTGAAACTGTCATATGGACCTTGGACGGTTTGGCTACCAGTAAAGTCCATTATATGGAGAAAAATCCTAGAATGTTTTCATCAAAAACCTTAATTTCTTTTCGACTGAAGAAAGAAAGACATGGATATCTTGGATGACATGGGGGTGAGTAAATTATCAGCAAAAGTTTTTTAAAAAGTGAACTAATCCTTTAATAACACCACTCACATGGCTGTGCACTTGTAATGACAAATCAAGGATGTTAAGAGGCTAAAAGCAGGTTTAAAACGTGCCCCATTGAAGTCAACAGGGTGCAAATTTTTTTAAGAAAATAACACTGAGTAGGCAACGCCGATTTTTGTCGTTGTTCTCTGTACTGACAGCACTCCAAATTTACAAAAATATTAGCTCAATGTTAAAATTGACCGGAGTTCTCCTTTAAGTATGAAGCAAGATTTGTTTTACCAATGTTTATGTTACATCAGTCATTCACGCTAGAGCTCGGCTATTAGTTACCTTAAACTGAGTAGTGAATCACTGAAACGTCCTGCTCGAGTCGTCCTTGCGATGGAGGTTTGGGTTGAATGAATGGTTCTTCTTCTAGTGTTTCATCATCGGACTTGCGCTCGGATTGATATGGTAAAATCGACGTCATTGTTCGTTACTGTGTTTAGTTTACGGTGTAGGAAGCCTTGGGACACGCAGAGCTGTCGGTGTTGTGGCAATGGGAATTACGCGGTAAACCAATCACAACAGACTGAGCTGTCTGGCCAATCAGAGCAGAGTAGCTCACGGAAAGGAGGGATTTAGAGCAGCCTTTACTGTAACAAGTTAATAAAACAGTTTGTGGTGCAAAGTATATAATTACACAATGAGGTGGAAAAGGGTTGGCTTTACTGTGAATACAGTCACGGCTAAAGGCCACTGTTAGGAATGGCACACAGACTGCTGTGATTATTATTAATTAACCTATCCTCCACAGAGACCCAGTGTTTACATTAATGAAGCTATAGTGATGAGACTCTTCTCACGCCTCATTGCTGGGGAACAGCTCTGGTGTTTTGTTGACCTACACTGTATGTAAGCCATGAACAATGGCTCATGTGGAACTAAAGTCATGCAGAGGACAATTCACTCTATAATACCACATTCAAACAGGGAACATTCTCAGAACTAAAGCTAACGTTCTGTCGGCTCCTTCAAGGTTCTCTCAAAGTTATGAACAGACATTCGTCCAGTAAAAGGAACCCCAGTGGGGTTATGATTAGGCAATCAGGTACTGACTTCAACGAGTGAGGTAATAATTTGGCAGGGGGCAGAAATTCGGCACAACACTTGTCCTGATTAGTCAGTATCGTGTGCTACCGTTGGCCTCAATAGTGTAGTAGTGTAAAGACGACGAAAAACTTAATAAAGTTGGGAAATACCCCGAATTATCTGTGACAAACCACATAATATTTCAAGACAAAATACAGAAATAAACTGCGTGGATGAAGATTGGTGATGATTTCGGATTTTCAGGTCTCAATTAATTATGTAATTAATTAATCATATGTCTCAATTAAATAAGTAAATTCCGCTCTGAGGTAAAATGTTCAGACTGCAGACTCAACAACGAGTGTTTTGCCGTAATTGTACAGTATCATAATCATTACATGGAGTATAGACATTATCTTAATTTCACAATGTCCTTAAACATAATAATATTGCTGACCATAAATAGACGTGTAACGTTATCATACTGCAATGATTTTAGAAAACGAGACTTCGTTACATCATAACTGTTTCGAAACGTATCGAAACAGTGAATCATTTTGCGAAGTAATTGGTTCAATTGTTGTTTCTTCCATCACTAACGTAAGTTAACTTAACGGCCGAGCTCAGTATTTTGACTGAATAATAGTTTCTCGCAAAACCTTATAGTGTGCCCCCGGCCTAAACACTTTCTATATATGGCGTGCGTCTCATTGTAGCATTAACGTGTGTGATACTTTTATATTTTGTAAGGTTTGAGTCTGGTCACCATTCATGATTCACATGGAGGAGCGCGTGCCGGGGATTTTTCAAAATATCTCCTTTTGTGGTCCGAAAAGAAAGAAGGACATGAGGCATTGGAACAACAACACCATGGTGAGTAAAATATTACTTAATTTTCATTTTAGGGTGACTTAATTTTCATCTCTTCAGTGTTCCGTTTCATTCGTGTCACAACACTGAAGCAAAGTCGGTTGCAACTGACTTGTAAAACGAGTCCAACTCGATACATATAAGTTAGGTAACTTAATAGTTTTGCGGTTTGTATCAAACACTGTATTTGATAGCTAAAAATGCTCTAATTAGTTGATTTGGTTGTAAAGCAACTGTTACATTTTGAAAATCTGATTAACGTTAAGTGATTCATTTATAAAGAACCGATTCAAAAGAATGATTCGTTAGCCATTCGGGCATCGAGGACTCGACTCACCTTTTCCAAAAGCACCGAGAGCTCCTCCAAAGGAGAATGAGACATACTTCCCCAAGTTAAATGTGTTTTCATGGCATTGACGGACAGCGCTGTTTTGCTCTGTTTCAGAAAATAAACAGATTTATTTTTCCCGCGTCCCGAGAATCCGAGTTTTGGGATCAGCTGTCCGGAGGAACTGAGGGACACGACGAGAGTTGTCTGGTCAGCTTTATCTAAAAAGTCCTGAATGACCTCTCGTTGTTCTTCTACGGCAAGACATTTTTGCCAGCGGTCAGACTTTAGATTAAACGCTTTTAACACACAGTTTTCTAAATATCCATATCTTTCGTCCACTTTTGACTGCTCGTTGTTTTCCATTTTGCCGATGAGTTTAACTGACTGAACTGACTGAATCTGCTTTAAACCGCTGTCTCCATAGCAACCCCGTGTTTACATGATGGGTCAGCCTGCTGTTGCTATGCCAAATACAAACCGTCAGTTTAATGAGTTTATTCATGTAAATGTAAACAAACGGACCTTTATCTCTGACTGATAATGCGTTTGTATTTTTAAAATATATTTTCATTTACAAAATGTACATTTATAACACTATACTTCTATTACTTTTGCATCAAATTGCAAAAAAAAAAAAATATATATATATATATATATATATATATATATATAGCAGCGATCAGCTTGACATATTTCTCTCAGACTGCCTTTATCAATCTCTATTTTTTTCCTCTTTTAGAAGTTATGAAAACATTTTGTTGTGGAGATTTTATCTCAGCTAGCCATCTTTTCGAAGTCACATCTGACATGAATACAGCGCGCGCTGAGTCCCTAAAACCAGAGAATGTGAGAATGTGCAGTCTCTGGTTACTTCCTGGTTCTGGACTGGCTGCAGTAACACGTCTCTGTCCATGCGGGGGCGCTCGCTGGCGAGTGCAGAGTACTGTCTATGGCAGATGTTGTAGTTGTTAAATCGTAAACAAACGATCTGTATGGAAGGTATGGAACAATTGCTTAAGGTAAGTTAAGTGCTCGTCCAGACTGTTGGGGTGGGAAAAAGTAATAAATCACTAAATTTTAAAAGGTTTTTGTCCAAAAAACTATAGTAATAGCCTACTATAATTGTACCTAAGGGAACATAATAAAACAAAAACCATGTCATGACCCCTTTAACTTTGTGGCCAAAAAGCTCTTTTTGTTTATTTCATCTGATATCTGATGAAGGGCTTGGGCCCGAAACGTTAACACGTGGTGAGCAAATATTAAAATTGCTTAGGAGCATTCTCTGGTGTGCGGACTCATTGTTTACCTCTAAAGAGAACTTCCAAATAACCAGAGGATCATTATAGAACCTGTAAGTTCAACTTTGAACCTTTTTGATTGTTAGTTTGACAGTTCATATTTGCTCTTTGAAGTTCTTTATTGAACTCCAAAGGTTCTAACTCTTCTAGTGATCGGCACGTAATGCACTATAGGGGATAGGGAACGATTCAGACAATGTAATATGCTTTCCACTGAGGCAAAAGAAGTCTGGATTTGCATTAGTGTCACATGAACCGTTGCAGTGGGTACACAGTCTGCTCTGCTATTGTGATGTTTTAGGATCAAATTATTTTTATATTTTTTACTTGATGGAGTTGCTGCAATGCTGCCAATAATTTACAACTCAACCGCCAAGTTTCAGGGTTTGAAAAGAAACAATTTATTGGTTTAAAACATAAACATTCCAATTTTTTACGAAAACATTCCAAAATAAATTAAAAGGAATAAAAGAAATAGCAATTCTAAGTCAACCCACAACCAAATTCTACTTGTGAGCAGTCATACAAAAATGAAAATAACAAACACACATACATATTAGCATATATTCAAAATTAATAAAAAAGACATTATATTATATATTATATAATATATTGGCATGTTAACACATTCATTTTAGTATATTATGGTGGTGGAAATTTGCATTTTATGCAATCTTTATATAATAACTTCACATTTAAAATAGGTACAGTTACACTTTATTTTAAGGTGTCCTTGTTACAGTGTAATTATACATTTAAGTACCGAGTAATATTAATTAAATACATGAGGGTTGAGGGTTAGTGTGGGATTAGGGTTAGTTGTATGCACATCCAAGTGGACCCCAGTGGGCATTAATAATCTGTGCATAAACATCACTATATTTAAACCCTTGCACAGTAAAAATACAATCAACAGCTCCTGAATGTTGTGTATCATCATTAAGGTACAGCCTCCATCTCTGAGACAATGCCATTCCAATTAGACTGCTCAGGGAAGTTCACAGTCACTTTGGTGCCAACTATAGCTGTTAAGACATTGGGAAGAAAGAAATTTTTACTCCTATACTTTGACATTTCTGTTTGTGGTCATTATCAATTGTCTATGTTCTAAGAAAGCGTCACTGACTCTTATAAAAGAGAAAAAGCTAGATGTGACTTAAAAGGGACCTATTATGCAAAATCCTGTTTTATAAGGTATTTGAACACAGATGTGTGTCCACAGTGCGTGTAAACAACCAGCCTATAATGATAAAAATCCACCCAATACTTTTTTAACAATCCCCATTATCATTAACAATCTCAAACGTGTGGTTTCCGATTTCCCCCTATTCTTATAAAAATTGGCAATTTTAACGTGCTATAAAAAATGTCTGTGGGGTATTTTGAGCTAAAACTTCACAAAGACACTCTGGGGACATCAGAGACTTATTTTTACATCTCTTATAAAGGGGCAAAATAGGTCCCATTTAAATAATGTAGTAGTTCTTCAGCACAATCTAACGGGCCAATAACACTTGCCTTTAACCACTCCAATGCTGTGCTTGGTGACACTTCCCCAGCCTTGTGCTGGAGTGCTGATGGTGGGTTTAACACGGACCCTCGCTCCAGGGATTAAACTGAGGGGTTCTTAAAGAAATATTTGCAATAATGTTAAAGTCATGGAGGAATGGATCAGGATTTGTTAATGTCATGAAGGAATGGATCAGGATTATTATAATGAACTAAAACAGACCATTTTTTATATATATATATATATATATATATATATAAACTTTTATTTCAATAAGTTGCAAAGGTCATTTTCAACATTTCTCATTTTCATTTAGTTAAACTTGATGTGCTTTAATAACTAAAACTGAATTAAAAATTAATAAAAACTATATAGACATATTTAAACATTTAATAATAAAAAAAGACATTTAATAAAAATGTCAAAAACTAATTCAAAATATGAATAAAAACTATATTAGTATCATAATTATACCATAGCAGTGGTTAATTTTTGTTTTGTTTAATAACATACTAATATCCAGCAGGTTACCTGAAACATCACTGCTCACGAGCTCCATTTCTGAAAGTAGACCAGTCCATTCTTTCTGTTCAGGGAAATCCACAGTCAAAGACTCTCCCTGTATTTCTGCAGAAAATAGAAGATAACAATAATCCTAAAATTATTTGATGTGTATGTGATGCTGATAAATTATAGTATAATTTCAGACTAAGGTATGTCGCAGTATATTAGCATTTAATAAAATAATTGACAGGTATTGTGTGTATTTACTTTTAATGACACCGATGCTGTTGTGAGTGACTGATCCCCATCCATGTTTTGGTTCTTTCAATGAAGATCTTATGCTGACTCTGTTTCCTACCTTGAAGCAGTTATGAGCAGGGGAACCTACGAAGTAGTGTTACTAGTTAGGCATAAAGTTAGACTATTATATTACATAAGGCAACAATACATAAAAAGTGAGAAAAATGGTTATAAAACTGAGTGGTGTACTAAAAAAATACAGAGGGGAAAAATGCACCACACATGTGGTGCCATTCAAATGAATTAGATCAGACATAAATATCAGGCCACTGATAATAAAACAATGGGCTATGTTGCACAGATTAGTTATCTCTTGAAGATTTGTCTTTGTATAAAAAAAAACTGTTTTTAATGACTACTACATCAGTGCTTGGACCATGTACTTAAAGTAGAGTAAAGTAAACCAAGTGGAGTGGCACATATTGAGCACTGATGAATTGTTGAAATTGTATATAAACAAAATTACGTCTAATAGACTTATGAACTATATACAGGCATCAAAATATAATCAAATCAGCAATACCTAAATCAGTACTGACTACAAGCTCCATTTCAGAAACATCTCCAATCCAACCTTCCTGCTCAGGGAAATCTACTGTTACAGTCTCACCCTGCACATCTAGAGAGAGAAAATATTTTAATATCCTAAAAAGGAATGTGCAAGCCTAATATGTGAATGATTATAAATAATTCTAATTTGAAAGTTCTTAACAATAACTGTATCAATCTGTCAGGTCAGTGACAGCAGATGATGTTCTCACTTATTACACTGCCAATGCTTTTGTGGTTGACTGAACCCCATAGATATTTTGGGGTTTTAACAGATGACTTCACGTAAACCTGGTCTCCTATCTTAATATTGCAGGTGAGAGTTGAGGATCCTGAAATAAAAAATAAGCAGAATTAAATTTTTAATCACTGACGTGGCAATTTCAAACTCTAAATGCATCACTCTCTAGAACTGGGTTTAAACAGTATAGCATACTGTTTGTAAATGTCACATTTCTGTAGAAAAGAGGTTCCATGCAAAACTATTTATCCAGTTCAGATCTAATCAGATGTTTGCAGGCTAGCTACTACTTAGATGACAAAAACTCAAGTCCTGCTCTGTATATTTACCACATTCATCATCATCAGTTACTGGCTCCATTTCAGAGAGAATCCCTTTCCAGCATGCGGATCCTGGAAAGTCGACATCCAAACTCTCATCACTGTAAATATCTAAAAGAATAATATGTAAATGAGTGTGCAGCACATATTCATTTGTGATGCCTTCCACCATAATGTACCATTTGTGACCATGAGAACAATTCAGATCTTGCCTTTTACCACACCCACACTCATAAGCGCATCATATTTTGGCGTTTTAATTGAAGGATTCACTTTGACTCTGTCTCCAAACTTAATGCAAACTAGATTGTTCTTTGTGGTTACATCTGAAACTGGTACAACATATTATAGGCCTATTTCATCATAGGTACAATAAAAATACGACCAGTGAAAATAAACCTTCTACCTACCGAAAATAATTTTACCTTTTTTAAATGTTTTATTTATTTCTTGGTTGAAAACACTTTCCAGTCGCTCTTTAAGTTCACAGGCAAATTTGCTTACATCCGTATAAGAGCAGCAAGGCTTAAAAGAGCGACTCGGGAAGCCATTAGACCCAGAAGAAGAGGACACAGACTCATAATTCTGTAGAAAAAAACATATTAATAGTCTAATTAATAAAAATTTAGTTTAGATTTTCTAATGTGTCATATACGAAAACTTAAATGTACAACATGTAGAAAATATCCAAATCTAGCAACATTAAAGGGTTGTTTTTATTACAATTATTGAGATGGTAGATATTGCCAGTTTAGTTCATGTAAAACATAAGACAAGTTTGCGGTGTGATACGAGACCTGAAAGTAGCACCGGTTTCAGTTATCTGAATAAGTGGACAGTACAGCTGATATACAGTACAGCACTAATAGTCTACGGAGATTACTGTGACTGAGCCATCAATGCCACAATTGACCAATTAGAATCAGGTATGCCAGAGAGCTGTGTAATAGTGCAATATTAAATGTTTCAGCGGCCTTGGTTACGG
This sequence comes from Semotilus atromaculatus, assembly GCA_031834385.1. Lineage (NCBI taxonomy): Eukaryota > Metazoa > Chordata > Actinopteri > Cypriniformes > Leuciscidae > Semotilus > Semotilus atromaculatus. The sequence continues at coordinate 15,193,722 of JAULUF010000010.1, read as the reverse complement.
AAATATTTTTCCCATAGGGAATTTTATGAAGTCTTTGTTAAAGAGTTATGAGCCATGAACCAAACCAAGCTGCTATGAGAAGAATCACAGGTACAAAACTGTGCCCTCAATGGCTTTGATGAGAAAAAAAAAAACCTTGAAGCACTGTAAATGACTGACATAATTGAATTAAAAATGGAAATATAAAACCATTGATTAAAATATGTTGCTTGTGTATAGCTATAGAAACAGCATATTTTAGGTTTAAAATATATGTAAATATTTAAATAGTTTTAGAGTGAATTAGGATTGACTCGATTACATCGGTCGCAGTGCTTCATGGGAGTGGGCGGGTGCTTAAGGGTTCTTTTGGCATAATTTGTTTGTTTCGATTCTCTGATTGGTGGAGATTTCTCCGCAGAATCATGGGTAATGTATTTTTGCACCAGACGGCTTCAACAGAAACAAATACCATCAATTAACAACCTAGTAGCTCACATCTCTGTCTTTAAAGGTTTATAAGTTATAATTAAAATTAAAATCCCCTATGATTGAATGGGATTTTTATTTCCAGAACCAGACTCCTGCACATAATGTAGGCCTATGATAATGCAGACAAAATAATCACATTTCTTATGGTGGTTGTACCTGAAGAAAGTGGATGTTGTCATCTGTCTGTAGAAGTGTCTCTAGGACTTCTTCTCTCTTCTTCAGCTCAGTAATTTCCCCCTCAAGCTTCTCTTGTAGTTTTGCACCTTGGTCCAGATCAGCCTTTTCTTGAGCTTTTATCTTTTCAATCACTTCATTACTTCTTTTCTCAATAAATTTGGCCAATTCAGTAAAGACTCTCATACTTTTTTTCACAGCTTCCTTTGCAGAATCCTGAGGAGAACCAAAGCAAAAGAAAATATTATCTCTTAAATGTTACAATTACCAGATCCATCACCCCAGTAATTAACCCTTGTGTCAGCTTATTAATGCAGAATCGTTCAGTTTAAATGTTGAAGTTATTTGCACCAGAACTCACTGAATGGGATGTGATGTCCATTTTCATCTTCTGCATCTCTTTCTCTTTTGCATGGATTGTCTGCTTGACTTTTGTCTGAGTGTCTGTGAGTTTCATCTAAGGAAAAATCCATCACAGTCTGTTTAATCTCACTGAAAACATTTTGTGAATAGCATTTTATAATTGGGTTAATTTAAGAGTCATTAAAGAAAGAAAGAAATGATGAACATCTTCACCTGTTTCTCATCACGCTCTATTGTAGATGGCACTGTGTCATGGCCTTTATGGTCATCCATTAAGCAGTGCATGCAGACACAAACCTGGTCTGTTCTACAGTAAACCTCAAGGAGCTTGTCATGTTTGGAGCATATTGGCATGACGGTAGCTTTCACCAGCTTGTGTTTCTTCAGAGCTGGAACATTATAGTGTGGATGTACATGTGTTCCACAGTAAGAGGCTCGACACTCCAGACAAGACTTGACAGCTTTGAACACTTCTCCAGCGCAGAAATCACATGCAATCTCTCCAGGTCCAGCTAGACTTTGAGCAGCCTCTGACACATATAGTTTTGTTTGCAGCCTCAGTTTCTCCATTATTTCAGCAAGTATTGTATTTCTGTTGAGTGGAGGCTTTGAATCGAAGCCATGTCTGCACTGGGGACATTTATAGGTACCTTTATGATCCGTTGTATTCCAACATTCATTAATACAGCTCGAACAGTAACTGTGTCCACACGGAATTGTCACGGGATCGTTCAGTAAGTCCAAACATATCGAGCAGCTGTACTGGTCGTGATCTCCGAGTATAGCCTCTGCCATGTCGTGATCAAAAGCTAGTCTTGTTGTGTCAGAAAAGAACCGTGAGCTTATAGCCTAAGTGAAAGTAAAAGTTTGAGATTGAAACTGAAAGCAGGAAATGCTTGGTCATTGTAGACTTCACAACACAATATAAAAATAAAAGTGTAGCTTATATTATGTAAGCTGGGAAGCGTAAAAAAAAACCACAATATTTTGTATTTTCTTCAGAAGAGACTCGCGTGCTGCGGGATAAGGCAAGGGGGTAATCCATCGACCGGAAGTTGAAGCCGGCCGCGTGCCGCCATCTTGGAGCAGAACTTCACTTGCGTTAGCATTCCCATTGACTCCCATTCATTTTGGCGTCACTTTGACAGCGAATAACTTTACATATGAGGCGTTTAAAGACTCCATTTGTCCATTATTTATTTCTGAAGACACACGACAATGTATAAAGGGCTCCACTACCTTCTATGTTACATTATGGCCCCGTAGAAGCCGTTTTTGTAAAAAAAAAAAAATAGGCTAACGATTGCGTCATAACCACTGTCGCACAGGACAGAAATCACCGTACAGACAGGAGGAGAAGCTCGCAGGCAATCAATGCATTAACTTAATATGGCGTACTGGCGTTACATTTTAAAATAAATACTATACAAAATACTTATTCCTGCTCGATCACGCCAAAGAACTCTTTACTCAAGCTCGCCGTCTCTACAAGATTAACGTTGGCAGTTTACACGCACTGCTACTAGAAGATGTACATCTGTCAGACAGGGTGCCCACGTCATCAAGCTAAGTTTGAGTCGGTTTGAGTCTGCGCGTCAGGAACGGAAGTGCTAAAAAAATCGCTAAAAATGGGCTTCAATTGTCTCAAGTTCCAATGAGATGGCTCTGTCCACTTCTTATACTGTCTATGGGATAAGGTGGTAGATGAGATCTTTGAATTTTTAACATAAGTGGGTTTCAGTATCACCACTAGATGGAGACACCTAGGCCTATTAATATCTGCTAATGTGAACTTTTAACAACTCCTCTTAAAAATAGGCTAGCCTACTTACGGACTCCAAAGTATTTAATCTACGTTACACATTCCTTGTCCTCTCTTATTAACAAACAATAAATTATTTTAGCGTTTATGCAACACAAAAGCGAAAATGAAGGGTAAATATGAGCCACAGAGCATGATGGGAAATGTAGTTTTGTCGCGCAGGGCAAAATGTAGGCTACACGAATTCAACTGTTGGTCAACACAACTAATTTATGAGTAATAACAATTAGCTTCCGTCATGATTATTTATTTGGCACAACCTCAACGAGGGAGGGAGGGGGGGTCACAGATACCGTATAAATAAATAAAAACAAGTTTTGACCATAGGTTGAATATAAGGGCACAGTTTATTAAGTTTTCTCGAAAGACAAAAATACCAATATAGCAGAACTATTTGTATCCTTGTATGGTATTTTGACAGGAATTTTATTATTAAATGTAGGTCTTTCATTTATTAATAATTTGTTAAAACTGTAAAACTGAACAATATTCTGTGTGTGCGTGCACATTCCCTGAGCTGGAACATAATTTTCAGTTGATAATTTACAATTAATTTCTATCTATATACCTATTAAGAAAGACATGTAGGCCCTACAGCACCCATGTAGCTAGGCTATATTCAAATATGCAATCACATGAGTCAAAATGAAGAACAGAACAAAATGGGAACAGGATTGGTTTCAAAATATCTATCAAATAACTCTCCTTCAGAAGGACTGTAAGACAGACAAAAGCAATTGTCTGGAAGAGACACATGACTACAAACTTACAAAACAAAAAGACGCAGACAAGTTTCTATGATCAAAGCGCAGTCACTAAAGCAAAGGTTGAGCAGGGAAGTCCATGGTCACATCATCATGATCTAGGAGGATCCTGAAACGTCAGCCTCTATGGAAAATGATAACAGAAAGGCTTCAGATTTTGATTGCAGGTTGCTCGCAAACAAAAAGTAGTTCAGAAAAAAATTCTTAAGGTAACTGACCTGAATCATTTATCAATTCCATCTCAGAGAGAATCCCTTTCCAGCCTTTGTGTTTTGGGAATTCCACGATCAAATCCTCAAATTTTATATCTAGCCAGATCAGAGGACAAAACTACTTAAAATACATTTTTATCCAAGAGCAACTCCATCTATAGGCTACTAAATGTAAATGTACTGTGGATATTAAAAATATGAAAGTAGTTTAAATCTCCTTAAGTTTGTTCTGATGAGATTAATACACATCTTGCCTTTTACCACACCCACACTCGTGTGTGTGACATGTTCGCCCCAATTATGTTTTGGTGTAGTTATGGAAGGTTTCACTCTGACTCTGTCTCCAACCTTGATGTCGACTGAAACATTTCTTGACAAATCTGAAAAAAGTAAAATATTTCAGAAAGCATTTTCACTTACAAGTACAATCAGATGCAAAACTTTGCATTGGAAGATTACCTGTACAAGAGCCAGTCACAAGCTCCATTTCTGAAACTAAACCAGTCCAGGTTTTATGCTCAGGGAAATCTACAGTCAAAGATTCACCCTGAATTTCTGCAGAATTTAAAAAGAAATGATCAAAAATCATCATCAGCTCCTCAAATAGGATACACATTGAGTCTACTTTTTTATTTTATTTTATAATTTCCTTTATTTTACACTCTAAAAAATGCAAGCCATTGGGTTACATTTTCTTAATTATATTTTTAACCCAATGTTTGCGTTTGTCCATATTTGACCCAAAATTGGGTTAGAACAACCCAGCATTTTTTAGAGTGTAGTAAAAATCACAATGTTTTGAATATGCATGCATTAATGATTAAATCAAGACAGTCAGTGCACCTACTTTTAACAACACCAATGCTTTTGTGAGTGACTGCTCCCCATTTGTGTGTCGGAGTAACAACAGACGGCTTCACGCGGACTTTGTCTCCAATCTTAATATTGGACTCCAGACTTGAAGATCCTGAAATACAAAGAGTGCTCCGAAGGTCTGAGACGGGACTTAATAGCTGCTACTTGATATGTCACTGACACACTATAATGATACTGTGTATTATTACCAAACTCTTTGAGCTAAATTTCTTTCCAATTTGCATGTTCAGGGAAGTCAACAATCAGACTGTTATCACATTTGATGTCTAAACAGAGAACAAGTTCATATTGTAAAGCATACACTTGAGTGAGTATCGCATAATAATAGATGATTTATTTGAAGGTAAAAAACAGGTCTTGCCATTTGTGTGACAAAGGGGTTGGCCATATGACCAAAATCATATATCACAATATGAGTAACTTTATTTCACGATAACAATATACTGTTTATAACAATATAGATTTTTTGCTTTGAATAAGGTTATATCAAAAATGTTTATACTATTGAAATTTCATAATTCTTGTCAACAATTTCAATATCACAAGAAAACAAAAAAAAGCACTTTTCAAAGCTTACAGAAGACAAGTTAACAGTGATAAAATAAGAAATAAAGAAAATAATTACAAGAAATAGGACAACAAACTACAATAGGACAAAGACGCAAATGAAATAGACCTACCTGAAAAACATCAAGCACTACAAATAAGAAATACTACATAAATTGTATAAAGTAGACCTAATTGAATGTATAAAAAAACACTGCATATTCTTCACAATGTTACAAAGAGTTACAAAAGGGATTCAGTCAAGAGCAGTGAGAGATTTTCTCTTTTGTTGAGTGACACAGACCACAGCAGGTATATTAGACTGCTGTCACTTTAAGATCGAATGCATGGAACCAATATACTGTTACACATGCGTTTTCTTTCCCAGTTGTTTACATTCACTTAAGACATAAATAACTGTTTACGAGGATACTTGCAAAGCAGTGTTAATTTTGTTAACGGAAACTATGACGAAAAATGTATGTTGGCGACCTTTTTTTCCCTGACTAAGAATAAAATGTGTTTTTAAAAAATGTAAACTGGACCAAAACCACTTGTTTTTGTCGAATAAAGGAGACAACACATTACAGACGGTACACACGGTTGCCAGATTTCAATAATTTAAACCCCCAGTCAGAGTTGTTAAAAGAACACGTTTTTTAACCTGTCTTTTCAATGTGGCAAACATGCGCGCGCACTCTCTCTACGCTGCTGAAGAAGCGTGGATGATCTGAAAACACAGACAGGTAAGCTGGAGTTCAGCGATCTTCATTTGAGATTTTCTATTATTTAAAGTGTCATTTCTGTCACGAGCAGCTTGTGCTGTTTGTGCGACTAAATCTGTGATCAAAATGCAGACTGATATCCAGCAGTGTTTTTAATGTTGATCATATTATACGAGCAAGAATGCAATGTTTCCCGAATATACACACGATTTCAAATGTGACATTGATTTTATACAACAGTTTAAAAAAACAAAAGGGTAACATTAAGTGATGTAGCCTACTACATTTAAAACAGTATTGTCAGTAGGCTTAATGCTTTATTTTGCAAAGAAAGCCATAGCAGAACTTCAGCACACACCAGTGATTCGTGAACGAATCTGTGGCTTTGAACGAATCGTGAGATTCAATGACCCGTTTATAAATACAGCCAGTTGCTTCGTTACTGAATGAATTAATGACTTGATGACTCACTCATAAAGACAGTAAGTTACCTACTGGCGATTTTAATACAATATTTGTATTAATATTAAACGTTTTTTAACATTGCATATTTATTTATTTAACATTGTTTTATTTACAGCTTTATTTATTTTTTAAAGGTATTTATAAAGGTTAAAAAAAAAGAAAAGGAAAAATCGATTAAAGGGGGCAAATATTGTCCCTTAATGGAAAAGGTGTGACTGCAGTCTAACGCCGGTTTCACACCGCACGCGTTCGCAGAGCGTAAGCAGCGCGTATTTTTTTCGGCGCCCATGTTAACAGATTCGAGCATTCACACCGCACGCAGACGCGGCGCGTCAGCGCGTAGCAGGAGCAGCAGTGCCGCGATCGTTTCGGCGTCTGGTCTATTTTTGCCGCGCGGCTTACGCTGAATTAAAGTGACAATGCATTGATCCTGGCCAAAATACACAGCAGTTTTACCCAAAAGCGCATTGATGATATCTATTGTGTTTTAAACAGTCAATCAAATGACCTTCATCAATTTTAAAAGAAAACAAAGTCAACAAAAACAAGGATGAACCAAAAGTTATATAATATAGCCTATTAATTAATAAAATAAGCTTCTTGACAAGTCTTTTCTCTTAAATGTATTTGAAAACTAAATAAAACAATGCCAACTTATTCATTATAGAGTACTTTGTCTGTAACACGCCGTGGTTCAGCCGCGCGCGTCAAACGCTGCCAGTATGAAAGCAAAACGCGCGTGCCCTGCTTCCGCTCACTATACGCACTGCTCCTGCGCTGCTTACGCTCTGCGAACGCGTGCGGTGTGAAACCGGCGTGAGAGGAAGAGATGGGACAGAAGGACGTTAAATGCCTTGGGGGGTATGGTACTCTAAAAAATTGGAGAACCACTGAATTAAGGAAAAGGGATATGTAGAATTGCACAAGTGCTACTGCTAAAGAGTGCAATGTCAATACAGCCATGATTCAAATTTCTCATAAGCTTAATTGAATTAACATCTGTAAATACATGTCTAAAGACTACATATAAAATAACTACCGAAACAGTTTGACTATAAGTAAAGACTAAAAGTTGACAAAAAAAATGCAAAAACTTTTCATCAACTAAAACTAGTCAAACTATGAAAGACAAAAATGACAAAAGTGTGACTAAGACCAATAAGCATTTTCGTCTGAAGATGAAGACAGGACTAAATAAAAAAAGACTGCCAAAATTAACACTGGCAAAGACTAGCATTTTGACACGCAAGTATGTGTATTTAACATTTCAAGCCCAATTGTGCAGCAAAAATAACTCGGTTCAGTACCCTACTCACAGGCTTAATGTGCTTGTGTCTCTTAGACAGCGGGTGCAAATAGCTAAATGAGTTCTCTTTCGCTGTTTATTGAGCTTCAGGGGTTTAAAATCACTTGTTTTTAATGCTTAAAAACGCTTAATGCTTTTAAATGCTTAAAAACGCATGTAAATGATAAGCTTTCGTGACAGTGCAGCACAGCATCGTCACGTCAGAGAGTTACCGTGATAGAGACGATCGTCCAAAATCGTCTACCGGTTGACAAATTTCGACCAGTTAATCGTGTCTACCGGTATATCACCCATCTCTGTGACATAAGCACCCCAGTTATGTTTTGGTGTAATAAAAGAAGCTTTCACTCTGACCTTGTCTCCAAACTTGATGCCAACTGGAGCGTTTATTTTTGACAAATTTGAAACAAGTAAAATGTTACAGTAGGCATATTTCAAGGCACAACACAACATTTAAGATACAGCGAAGAAAATGTTGGCAGTTATTTGAATGACAATGTCTTTGAATTCAGTAGATTACCTGAATCAGCACTGGCCACAATCTCCATTTCTAAAACTATGCCAGTCCAGTTTTTTTGCTCAGGGAAATCTACAGTCAAAGACTCACCCTGAATTTCTGCAAATGTAAAACAAATCATTAATATAAAGTATGCAGCTTTTTCTCACTCTTTCAGTGAGCCTACATTCATAATTTTCAGACATTTGCATGACTAATATAATGATGAAAGCAATGTCAGTCAGTGCTCTTACTTTTAACAACACCAATGCTTTTGTGAGTGACTGCTCCCCATTTGTGTGTCGGAGTAACAACAGACGGCTTCACGCGGACTGTGTCTCCAGTCTTAATATTGGACTCCAGACTTGAAGATCCTGAAATGTTACATGGAGGTCTGAGATGAGTGTTTGATGGAAGACTATAATAGATTATTCTCTCATAGATCAAATGTGGTTGTTTTAAACACTTTGTGCTTCATCCTTCAGATGAGCAACTGTTTTGTAGAAGTAGAATCTCTGTTTCATATTTCTGCTGGAGCTGCAACTTTTCAAACATTTATTTACCAATCTCATCATCATTAGTTACTCGCTCAACTTCAGAGAGAATTCCTTTCCAGTTTGCATGTCCAGGGAAGTCAACAACCAGACTGTCATCACCTTTAATGTCTAAACAGAACAATATCATATTGTAACACTTGTACTTGAGTGAAGATTTTTTTATAATGAATGATTTCTGTAAGGAAAATTGTATAGCTCTTGCCTTTTACCACACCCACACTCTTATGTGTGACGTTTCTACCCCAGTTATGTTTTGGGGTAGTAATGGAGGGTTTTACTCTGACTCTGTCTCCAACCTTGATGTCGACTAAAGCGTTGTTTTGTAACAAATCTGAAACAAGCAAAATATTACAAACTGCTCAGATGAAATATGTAATATTCTAACAGTTTGATGTTCTACATGTTTCTGCATGCTTTTGTGTCATGAATACAGTAGATTACCTGAACCAGCACTTGTCACACGCTCCATTTCTGAAACTACACCAGTCCAGTTTTTTTGTTCGGGGAAATCTACAGTCAAAAACTTGCCCTGAATTTCTGCAGAAGTAAAAACAACAACAAAAATAATTAATATAGACACTATGTCCCATTTTCTCACTTTGTAGTACTATGGACATTCAGTGAGGCGGCAACATATTTTCATTAATTCACTTATTGTGCTAATATAAATAATCAGATAAATATCATTCAATGCTCTCACTTTTAACAACACCAATGCTAACGTGAGTAACCGATCCCCATTTGTGTGTTGGAATAACAACAGACGGCTTCACGCGGACTGTGTCTCCAACTTCAATGTCAAATTGTGGACTCTTTGTTGACAAATCTGAAACTGAAAGAAAAAGATTACAGAAAACATTTCATCACTCATAAGTACAATTAGAAATCATGAAATTAATGTATTAAATTATACATTTACATTTATTAATTGTTTTGTTTGTTTCCTGCATACAAGTAGTCTCCAGTCTCCCAGTAAGTTCACATACAAGTTTTTGTATGTCCTCAAAAGAGCAGCACGGCTGAAATGAGAGACTGGGAATCTCATCAGATCCAGATGAAGAGGACATGGACTCATAATTCTGTGGTGGTGAAATATGAAAAAAATAATTGATATAACTTTCAAAAGAACTGCCAATAGTCAGACTTTTATAAATGTAAAATATTTGAACAGTCTTTTATTTCTTATAATGCTGGCTCTAAATAAATAATCACATTTCTTATGGTGGTTGTACCTGAAGAAAGTGGATGTTGTCATCTGTCTGTAGAAGTGTCTCTAGGACTTCTTCTCTCTTCTTCAGCTCAGTAATTTCCCCCTCAAGCTTCTCTTGTAGTTTTGCACCTTGGTCCAGTTCAGCCTTGTCTTGAGCTTTTATCTTTTCAATCACTTCATTACTTCTTTTCTCAATAAATTTGGCCAATTCAGTAAAGACTCTCATACTTTTTTTCACAGCTTCTTTTGCAGAATCCTGAGGAGAACCAAAGCAAAAGAAAATATTATCTCTTAAATGTTACAATTACCAGATCCATCACCCCAGTAATTAACCCTTGTGTCAGCTTATTAATGCAGAATCGTTCAGTTTAAATGTTGAAGGTATTTGCACCAGAACTCACTGAATGGGATGTGATGTCCATTTTCATCTTCTGCAGCTCTTTCTCTTTTGCATGGATTGTCTGCTTGACTTTTGTCTGAGTGTCTGTGAGTTTCATCTAAGGAAAAATCCATCACAGTCTGTTTAATCTCACTGAAAACATTTTGTGAATAGCATTTTATAATTGGGTTAATTTAAGAGTCATTAAAGAAAGAAAGAAATGATGAACATCTTCACCTGTTTCTCATCACGCTCTATTGTAGATGGCACTGTGTCATGGCCTTTATGGTCATCCATTAAGCAGTGCATGCAGACACAAACCTGGTCTGTTCTACAGTAAACCTCAAGGAGCTTGTCATGTTTGGAGCATATTGGCATGACGGTAGCTTTCACCAGCTTGTGTTTCTTCAGAGCTGGAACATTATAGTGTGGATGTACATGTGTTCCACAGTAAGAGGCTCGACACTCCAGACAAGACTTGACAGCTTTGAACACTTCTCCAGCGCAGAAATCACATGCAATCTCTCCAGGTCCAGCTAGACTTTGAGCAGCCTCTGACACATATAGTTTTGTTTGTAGCCTCAGTTTCTCCATTATTTCAGCAAGTATTGTATTTCTGTTGAGTGGAGGCTTTGAATCGAATGCATGTCTGCACTGGGGACATTTATAGGTACCTTTATGATCCTTTGTATTCCAGCATTCATTAATACAGCTCGAACAGTAACTGTGTCCACACGGAATTGTCACGGGATCGTTCAGTAAGTCCAAACATATCGAGCAGCTGTACTGGTCGTGATCTCCGAGTATAGCCTCTGCCATTTTGCTGACAACACGTTCATAGACACTGCAAAAGAGATTTGTCTTTATGTTGTCGATTCAACAGAGGGTGTTTATCAAAGACCCGCTCAGGTTAGAACAGTTGTGTTGTAAAATCTAAAAAGAGAGAGTGAAAGTGAAAGTAAGAATTTGTGTAACACGTAGGCTATACCGTGATAAAAAATAATAATCGTGAAATAGCCTAGACAAACAACGCAAATACATTTTTATTTACCTGATGACAATCCGTCGTGTGCTTCATAGTATGGTGGCAGGAAACTTTCAAAGAATTCTGACCTTTGGTCTCTTTTACAGCGTAAAAGTAAACTTTTGTCACAATTTAATTGCGTATGAAATGTATTATTTAGAAATAGTCTTACTTTCAGAATTAAAAAGGAAGAAAGAAAAAACTTTAAAAAAGTGAAAAATAGGAATCGAGGCTAGCCTACTGTGTAAACGTAAGGCTATAACGAGTGCATGTTCTTTAGTGTGTGGGTTTCCCCCCTCCAAAACCACTAGATGGTAGTGATGTTACATATTATGACACTGAAGCTTCAAAGCGTGTATCGAATTCGCAGGGAAATTTATCATGAAGCTCCGTTTCAGAGAAACACGTGATCAACGAAAAACGAAGCCTCACTTTCTTTCCAGTCACGTGAATGCTTCATTTTGCGTGTCGAAATGTTTGAACCCAGACCACTACTCTACAGGTTTTTGGAAGTTTAAGTCAATTTACTTTGTTTTATAAATAAATAAGCCTAGCCTATGTTACATGATCATATATTATGTTATAATATAAACAGCATAGAAAGCATACAATAATTAGACAACCATTTACTTGCATAAAGCTACTCTTTTGCTATTTTTATAATTAGTATTAATATAATTGTTACATTTAATTTATTGCCACACTTTAATATGTGAATTATATTAGCAGAAAACTGAAGATTTAGCGTTGTCAGGCTTTTATTTTTGCTTAATATATTGCTCGCGCACTCGGGTTTATGGCTGCTATAAATTTCACCTGCCACAAGATGGCGCTGTTTTCAACACGCTTGATGTCTCGAATCTTTTCCCGGAACAATCAGGAGAAAGCCTCAGTGCTTAATGAGGCTTCATTTGCCCATCCCTACTAGATGGAGACACCGAATAAAAAATAATGAATCTAGATTCGGTTTCAATCTGTTATGTGACAACAAACTTTCTTCTTCTTTTAGAGAATGTAAAGAGGCTGAAATGCTGGCTAAAGTAGGCTATTTGTAGTGATAATGTTTCAGAGGATATTAAAAATAATAGAGATCAGAATAAGTCAGCATCCAGATGTGATGACGAAAAGAAATCCTACTGGAGATACTTTAGATGCAAATTTTAATATAGGCTAGATTAATTAAAGATGGCTCTAGTTAAACATACACCTCCTGGAAAATATGATATATGTTATGCAATGATTCAACATTTATCAGATAGATCTTTGAAAATTATTTTAAATCTTTCTAACAAGATATGGAATGCTGGAAAGCTTCCTTATTCATGGAAGCATGGAATAATAATAAAACCTGGAAAGGACAAATCCAATCCAATTATTATGTAGACTAAATTATATATTGTAATTTAAAGGACTTATATCACCAGTGGATTTAGGGCAGGCCGGAATACTATGGATGCTGTTTCAAGCAGCCGATATCAGGAAATCTCAAGCAAATAAAGAGGTATTGGTAGGGGTGTTATTCGATATTTATGTTTTGGAAAGAGGGACTTTTAATAAAAATTAAATGTATGGGAATTGGAGGAAAGTTGTACAATTGGATTATGGACTTCCTTCTTGAAAGAACAATTCAAGTTAGGGTCGGAGTAGAGTATTCAAAGACATACAAGATAGATAATGGAACTCCGCAAGGATATGCAGCCAAGTTTTTTAATATCATGATAAATTATATTTTTTGTAATCTAAAAGGTGATGTAGGAAGAGCATTATTTGCAGATGACGGGGCAATATGGAAAAGAGGACGTAATATTTCATGTGTATCACAAAGTACAAAAAGCAGTAGATGAAGTGGAATTAAATTATTGGAATTATTGGATGAAGTGGAATTAAATTAATTATAGGGTAAATTATTGGAGTTTTAGATTAAGGCTAAACCTCATGTAATATGTTTTACTAAAAGGAAAAAAGTACCAGAGGTTAAGTTAAAGTTATATAAGCAAGAACTGGAACAAATTTCAGCAGTCAAATATCTCGGTGTATGGATTCAAGGCTGACATTTGCAATACATGCTAAAAATCTGATCAAGAAATGCAAAATAGGAGTAAATATTTTAAGATGTTTATCTGGGGTTGAATGGGGAGCTTGTAGATTATCGTTGAAAAGAACATATAGAACATTAATAAGATCAAGTTTGGATTATTGAAGTTTAATTTATGGATTTGCAGCCAAAACTATACTCAAAAAGATTGAAGCGATACATAATCAAGCTTTAAGAATGTGCTGTGGTGCAGTCAGAACATCTCCCATTGCAGCTTTACAAGTAGAAGTTGGTGAAGCTCCTTTAAACATTTGTAGGAATAAAATAAGATTGAATTATTGGGTTAATATAAAAAGTCATAAAGAGAGTCATCCAGTTAAGGGAGTGATAAAAGAATGCTGGGAACATAGGAACAAAAACATTAAAAGTTTGGGATGGATTGCTCACAGAGAAGCACAAGAAGGTGGTATTGCAGAATGTGATTTTAGCCAAACTGTTATATTATCCATTATACCTCCATGGATATTTCCAAAGCCAATAATTGACTTACAAATTCATATGAAAATTAAGAATGAGAGAGATACCCCAAAAGAACATAATTGCACAGCAGTATTTAGATCAGGCTTATTCGTCATGGTTGCATTATACTGATGGTTCTAAGGATCCTATCTCTGGAAGAACAGCAGCTTTTGTATATATTCCTAAGTTTCAAATAAGTATTAAAAAAGAATAACTGACCGTGTTTGCTGCAGAATTAGTGGCCATGATGGTAGTATAGCACTTCAGTGGGTAGAGGATGTAAAACCAAGATTAGAAGTAATATGTTCTGATTCTTATGCAGCAATCAAAAGTCTCGAAAGTGGAAATAAATCATCAAGGCAAGATATTATATATGAGATTATCACAAGTTTGTTAAGAATCAGTAAAGTAAGCTTAATAGTGTTCCTGTGGGTTCCTGCTCATGTGGGAGTGGAGGCGAATGAAGTGGTTGATAAACTAGCTAAACAAACTGTAAAAAAACACAAGAGATATACAAGTGACTCTGAGCAAAAAAGAGTTAAAGGTCAAATTAAAGAATTTATAAACAATAAATGACAAGAATATATGGAACAGTGAAGACATATGTATTAGTAGCCTATACAGAAACAAGTAGGAAATGGAAGAAGTGTTTTTAGGCATAGAAAAGAAGATACAATTATTTCTCGCATTTGAATATGGCACACTATACTAAATCATTCTTTATTCAAAATAGGAAAACATAAAACGGGTAAATGTAGCCTAATTTTTGTGACCTGGCAGAAACAATTTAACATGTTTTAATAAATTGTATAAAATATGAAAAAGAAAGGTTAGAACTTATGAAGTAAGTAAGAAACTTGGGTGTTGAAGCATTTAAAGCAACACCAAGGAACTTTTTCTCTGCGGTCGCCCTACTGGTTGGAAGCGGAATTGTCCATTACCGCTGTCGTAAATCATTGAGCCTACCGCAGCCTGCTGTCGCACGCACGCACGCTCGTTGTTTATCCAGCACCGGCTTTGGAATGAACGATGTCCACTGACAAGGTAGAGTATGTTGCATGATTTCATGAAAATGTGATGTATTGCGACATCAGAAACGAAGAAAAACAAAATAATGACTATTGTCACGCTTGACGTAAAGCAGTCGAATTTTGTAGTTCTTTTTGTGCTCGGGTTACTGCCGAAACCCGAAGTTACATAGTGCCAGTAAAAGCGATACAGACCACATCAGGCTATGGCAGACGTGTCATTTAACCTATTGTAAGTCGATGTACCATGATCACAAGGGTCTTGGAAATATATTATGAAGGTTGAAAAAGTTCCTTGGTGTTGCTTTATTATTATGGAAAGCATTTTGAAAGTACATTATGAACATTTTATGAACAAGATAAAATATATAGTGCTATGCTATAATGAAATATGTTAATGCAATAGGAATAGATGAAGGATTGGATGAAGAAAACTATTATTAAATATTTTTTGTTATTTTTTCCCCCCTCTCCTCTAACACTCTATTGATTAGTTGGGCTGTTAATTTATACATGCTGAATAGTGCTTGACACTCCAGTCCAGTTTGTGGCGCCGAAAGCTGGTTAGCCAACCGCCATAAAAAAATCCAATAGAAGAAGAAGAAGAAGAGTATGTAATGGATATTTTTTTTTAGCATGGTAAAATAAGCAGATGGCGAATGTAAATCCTTTGACACATCTTTAAGTCTTTAAGCATTGACACATTCTCTCCAAGATTCAATGTTTTCTAACAGTCACATGATTTAATTGGACTGAACTATTGTCAGCAAAATGGAGTCACGCAGTTAAAGGGATAGTCCACCCAAAAATGAAAATTATTTAATTAATTCCACACCCTCATTACATTGCAAACCCGTAAGACTTTCTTTCATCTTTTTGATGAAATCTGAGAGATTTCTGTCCCTCCATTGACAGTCTACACAACTACTTTGACGCTTCAAAAAGTTCATAAAGAGATCCTGATACTAATCCATGAATTGAGCAGTTTAGTTCAAATTTTCTGAAGAGACTCGATGGCTTTATATGATAGATTAAAAATAATATATTTTTTTCACATATAAACATGCATCAACTCACATCAGTTGTGGTAAACAGAAGCTCAAGCATGTTCGCTTGACGTGCGAGAACCAATGAGGTTCATTCTCGTGTGTTATGCAGCACATTTGAGATTCCGCAAGAGGTTTGTTCTCGCATGTCAAGCAGGTTCGGTTGAACTTCTGTTTATGTGCGCTGATCAATGTTATACAATTCTAAATTTCTTATCTTATCATCCTATAAAGCAATCGTTTCTCTTCAGAAAATTTTGACTAAACCGCTCGATTCATATGGATTAGTTTTTCTACCGTCAAAGTAGTTGCGTATAGCTGCCAATGGAGGGACAGAAATCGAAGATGAACGAAAGTCTTACAGGTTTGGAAAAACATAAGGGGGAGAAATTGATTTGTAATTTTCATTTTTAGGTGAACTATCCCTTACGGTTTAGTCACTGAGGATGAACACAAATTCACCACAAACTTGCAAAAAAAATTGGCACAAACTGGCCTTTTGATTGAAATTGAAACAATTTACGGAGTAGGCCTATCAGAGACAAACCTCACGGTATTATAGCAATGAGTCACCGCTCACTTCTTCAGAATATGGAAAACCATGAATCATGTTATTGTTTTTACTGCCAGACCACAGGAGGCAGACACAGCTTAGTACTTAGTGCCCCATCCAAATTAACTCTAATAAAATAATACTTGCCATTTTGTACTTTTAATTCACAGTTGGGGTATTATTTTACATTAGCATTCGGTCAAAATTATCTGCAGAATTTCTATACTATCATTTGAAAAAGAGTTAACTTCATCCTTACAGCAGCAGAACTGTAAAAAATAATGCACAATATTGAAAATATGTGGTCAAAAAGAAATTTAAAACTCAGCATTATTATATAAGGCTAATGAATCTGCTTTTATTTTATTTACTTAAATCATTTGAATTGGCAAAGGGCAGTGGCGCAGTGACATATAGTTTTTTTTTTTTTAGCTTTAGTTTATTTGCACAAATATAAGATATATTCAAGAAAAACAAGAAAATACAGTTACAATGCAGCAATAAAATGATAATTTATACATATTTTATAACATTTTAAAGAAGAAAATGTGCTACATGGGATAAACCATTCCAGAATTGAATGCCCCTAAATCTTATTGAGTGACCTCAAGTGAGAAATTTAGATGAAAATCTGAAAATTTACGAACTAAGTGACAGTGAACCTGTGAATTTACTTTAAAATACATCTGAAATTGCTCTGGAATGTTACCTTCACTTCAATATATTGTATAAATGAAAACGCATATTTGAGAAACATTAATATCATAAAGTTTTTTGAAGAGTACTAGGAAAAGTGCTCCCCCTAAACTGAGAGATACGGATAAATTAAACTATAGTAAAGAGTAAGAAGACAAGATGCCTAACCCTCCTTATACCAGTTAATGTTTGTATTTTTCTGCTCACAGTCAGCTTGTTCCCTCCAACTCAGGCTCTCATCAACAAAAACTCCCAGGAATTTTGTAGTCAACACCTCAATGGACTCAATTGTAAGTTTTGATAAATCATTAGGGTATAATTTTTTGCCACTAAGAATAATAAAATTTGATTTTATTTAGGCTATATCTAAAAAATAATTAATTTAAATTAAACCAATTAGCATAAACAATAAGACCATCATTTACATTAAATTAATTAAAATTTGAGTGAGAGAGATAAGGTGGTGTCATCAGCAAACATTGGAGTAAGAATATTTTAAACATTAGACAAATCATTTATATAAATAAAAATAGTAAGGGTCCAAGAATGGACTCCCGAGGAACCCCAGAGTAATCTTGCTTTGCTAGCTACCCTTAAAGCAAACAATGTCTTCTATTAAACAAAATAATTTTCCAACCATTTATAAGTAATATCATGAAACCATAATTATTCAGCTTTTCCAATAAAATGTAATGATTAACTTTATCAAAAGCTTTTGACAGATCTATAAAAATACTAGGTCTACAAGTAAGTGCAAGGCAAGGGTAACATAAAAATACACAAGAAAAATTCCAGCTGTTCCCAACAGACTAAGGGAAAAAATAGGCCTTTTTGATTTTCCTCAGAATATTGCTTTTATTTTCAGGTTTAGAGTTTTTTATATCTCTCCCATTGGCCTCTCAAACATATTTTCCAGGTTACAGAAACCAAATGTTAAATTAATTGATTCAATTTAAGGATATTAATTAGATTAGCCTAGTCATACATAAAATTAATACATCTTCACATCTTAAAAAATAACAGTGAAAACCATGTTTATTGTGTAAATACAGCCACAGTATAACAAAATTCATTTCTGGCACTGTCCTCAATTTACTTTCAATAAAAAAAAAAAAAAGATCTTTCAAATGTTAATTGATTTTCCTGAATGTCATTTCTGGGCTATGGTGGGAATGGCTGAGAAATGGGACCAATAAATAACTCAGTGTGTACTTGTGAAATCATAAATTCGTGCATGTCCATTTGGTTTTTAAGATTCCTCAAAAACAAGATGTGCATTGTTGAAGTTGGGGCCCATGGGTAGAATCACAGACGCTTTTGTTCGGGGCTCCCCGTTCCTGCGATGGCCTGCTGTCGATCAAGATGCAAAAGCGTCCGCCCCCATCGGCCCTTTCACTGCTGCAGCTGGCTGCCTCTTGCTGCTTGCCGTATGCTATGCTCACTGCAATCTGTGCTGGTGAGGCCGAAGGAGCTGCAGCTTCAGTATTAAACCAGGCCTACGAAACGCTTATGACGCTCGCCACCAAAAGAACACGAGGTAAGTCTTAGCCTACTGGGATGTGCGATTTAAATAAAATATATATTATGTAGTCGCGCCGCTTTAGAAGATCTCGATCCGCGATGGTTAAATGCGCGGTCGATTTCGAAAAGCGGCATGTTTGCGGAAGTGACCGTGCGGTCCATGTTTAGCCGCCCCTGTTATTTGCCTTTACATGTCATATGTGTTTTCGAAGTATATATTTCACTCTCATGTGCATTTTGTCGACACGGTAAACGTGTGGAAAAGTTGAAGATGCTGTTTGGGTTGGCCGTAAACGAGGCGAAGTTGACTAGCCAGCGGACCCGTTTGAAAAATCAAAATGGCTTCCATCTTTGTCGTCTCAGCAGAGAGGTTTATACCTTTGTTTCACCGTCTCGCATGTCAGGGAGTCTGTGAGTAACCTCCTTTTCATATACATCTAGTGGATTATTGTTAATCGATTCCTCGTATTAAGAGTTTGGGTGTTTATTTCACTGGTTTTTTATTTATTTTGTTACTTACCCAGTAGCGCACTTTTGACCACGTCAGTGCGGTGGGGGAGGGGAAGTGAGTCTGTCTGGGTGGAGCCTGTATGATACGGTCACTGTGGATGAATTACCCATTGCCCCCTTCGCTGTAAGTTGGATGTAGCTTAGACTCCAGCTACTGGATGGATTTTTTTTTTAAATATATATTTATTTTGATTGATTAATTTTGTGTTACAACTTGCAATATAGAATAAGAATGTCAGTTCTGTAAAATACCTTAACTCTTATACCTAAGGGCAAATGAAGATCTCTTGAAAATCTTTCTAGATATTGAGTGCAGCAGGGATAACATATTTTTGTAGGCCAGCCCAGAAGTTAGCATCACCCTGTACCATTGACAAAAAACATGTAGGATTTTTATATTGACATTTGGATAATTTCAAAAAATAAGCTTTGTAATGAACAAAATTTAATGATTCTTCTCACCCGTTTTGTTCATCATAATCATCACAAATGAAACCAACTTTTATAAATTGTGATGCCTAAACGCAATTGACTAAAGTAAAAAGTTAAAGTTACTATAACCGAACTATACCATGGCATGGTTATTTGACTTAAACGTCACCATCACTGGGTTTCCAACAAATCTATTATTCTATTATTAAAATCTACAATTTGAAAAGTTTGAGATAGAATAGTTGTGTATAAATACAATGAGACTGTAAAAGCGGTTGATGAGTTTTCCTGTTTGATGTGATAATGTTTAATATCCTTGATAGCCTCTGTCTGTAGACCCACTTGTTAGCAACCACCTTTTTCAAGACACATAAAAGCATAAAAATCAGGAGTGAGGTATTACTGGTCTAGAATGTCATATAATAAAACATGAATGAAGATATCTTGAGTTTTTTTATCAGACTTTATTTTTTAGGTATTTATCCAAAAACCTATTGACTTTGGGATGATGGAATCAGAGGTTAAAAAATGCTAACTCGTTTCTGGGTTTTAGGACTCATTCCTGCAGCACTCTCTATTACATATAAACAGAATACAGTTCTGGTGTACGAAATGTTGGTTGTAGTTTTAGTTGCAGTGGATGTGTGTCAGCTTGCACTCTGGTCTTTTTTTCAACAGTGCTGGGATGTCACCCATGCTTCAGGTAGGCAAACCACCATGCCATTAATATCTGGTTAACAATGTGGTTATGGGTTTAAAGTTCTTGTGTGTGATCTTGGTAACTGTCAAGCAAATCATCTCCATTATGTTAAGTCATCCCTCTTAACATGAAATGACTTTGCATTTTATGTGGTGGATTTTTGTGTGTGCTTGCACTCAATGAATTTGTTGGTTTGCTTGTTTTGCATAGAGTTTGATGTGTAAAATGTAACTCATTACCATTGTTTAGCTTTCGTCTTATGTCTTCCCCACCTCTCACCTACCCACCAGTATTTGACAAAAGTAGCTGATCAGAGGTCCCTGTGCCCCCTCCCTTCTCCTCCCTACATACATACACACATGCTCACAAACACTCAGTCAGTCAAGAGCTGGTGTGATGACAGATAATGTGCTTTGTCATGCTGGTTGGTGTCATGTGTTTTTCCTATACTGGATGCATGTTTGTTACTTTTAGGCTCCTGTAACCCTGGTTGGCTGGCCACGGAGACAGGGACTCCTCGTCTCAGTACTGTGGCTCTCCACATTAGACTTTCTGTTTGGGGTATCTACTTTCACCTCCATTTTTATTCATATTCAAAGGCTTGACGCATAATTCCAACATTTTGTTAGCTAAATTTAGATATCTATCTTCTTAAAAAAAAAAGTCATCATGGGCAAATATCTACATTAGAAAATGCATTTTTCATACTTAAGGTGGCTGTGGATTTACCATGAATGCAAGATGTGAAATGTGGCCTCAAAAATATTCTAAATATAGGAGTTTGTTGCATTAATTAATTTTCAATTAGACTAAAACATTTAGTTGATCCATAGTTTATTAGGCTCTACTCACCAAGATCTGGTATTTAACTTACAATAGAATTTATTATTCTAATATGCAAGTAATTAATCATACATTAGTTAATTATCCATTTTATATATTATTAAATGATTTATTTATATATACTCCCCGCACATTTTTATACTATTTAGGTGTTCTAAGAGAATATTTTCACTTTGGATTTGTTGTTTGTATGTTTTTGTTACTGAATTCACTTAACTGCATTTTCATAGAATGATGCTTCTTAAATGTATCATTTTTCATTGACATTTTTATTGGTTAGAATTGTCAAAAAGTATCGATTTTGGTACCAAGTCTTTACTGAAATGTAAAAATTGTGACACTTTGAGCGCTGTTGAGCAGAATCGTAAATGCCTCTTATTGGCCATTATGTTCACGCGCTCATCAGATATGTCTGTGATTGGCTACAATGATCAAGGGACGGGAGCGCTTGAAAGCACACGCAAGTGTTTTAAAAAGCAGGAGCGTTTGAAACCGGTCTGCTGATAAACGCCTGCTTTCAAACGCTCCCGTTTTTAATGTGTAAGCGCTCGGTGAAGAGCGTGCGTCATTGATGTATATTTACAACTTGTTTTTGAAGCGCTGATCATTGTAGCCAATCACAGACATATCTGATGAGTGCGTGAGGACAATGGACAATCAGTTGTTTACGATTCCACTCAACAGCGCTCAAAGTGTCACATTTTTTAAATTTCAGTACCAAAGTCTGTACTTTTTGAAAGCTCCACTATTGGTTTTATATTATAGTTCTGATATTGTCAGGATTGACTTGATTCCCTAAACAGGAGTGGATGAATGTGAACTGACCATCACTCTCCTGTTTTTTTGTTTTGTTTTGTTTTTTTGTCTGTAGGCTAAACATGTTCTCCAAGGGCACCAAGCGTAAATTTTCTGATGGTGGTGAAGAGATATCCGAAGAAGGCCTGGTAGGTGCCAGGGTGGCATCCTCGTACAGCTTGCAGCGGCAGTCGCTGCTGGACATGTCCCTCATTAAGCTGCAGTTATGCCACATGCTGGTGGAGCCCAACCTCTGCCGCTCGGTTCTCATTGCCAACACGGTCAGGCAGATTCAGGAGGAGATGACCCATGATGGCAGCTGGCATATGGTCACTGAAGCATTCTGCAGTGCAGGCCAGAGCCCCTCTGAGCGTTTGGTGGCCACTGAGGTCCTTTGCAGGTCACGGGAGCAGGATGCAGAACCTAAGGTCTTTTCTGTCATCAGCTACGAAGGTTGCCGTGAAGAGGAGGTGGTAGCTGATGAAACACTGTGCTCCGTTTCAGTTAGAGATACTGTTTCTAATGTCTACCTGGCAGGGCGTATGGGCCAGTGCTGGGAGAAGAATGAGCTCAGTGGCATAGAGAGGGATGAAGAGGTCCTTGAAGACTCTAGACTTGGTTCAGGAGAAGATGAGGAGATCGACACCGAGGATGAGGCTTCCACTGAGGGTCCAAAGACCATTGGACAAGTTTTTGGGACATTTGAAATAAAAAACGGTTCACCGGGTCCAGACTCCGCTCTTGAGGAGCTTTTCTCTGATGTGGACACCTCCTACTATGATCTGGACACCATGCTGACCGGCATGCAGAGTAGTGCACCCAAGATGGGCCCTTATGACCTCCTTGACAGCTTGGGACCTTCACACGGTTCCCCTTCTATAGTGTCAACACCGAACTGTCGTTCTGATCTCAATGAACTGGATCACATCATGGAAATCATTGTGGGTTCTTAGGTTAGACCTAATTCAGAGACTTACACGCTTGTCTTAATGTTAATGGCTTTTCTGTTCCTTATGGAATGCAAGTAAAGTCTGGAGTCCTTTCAGGGAAAAGAGTTGATGTCTTGTGAAGGATGGCCTTGATTTTATGAGCTGACCATAGTCATATTATTTGCATACCCTTTGTATGTTTTAATATTTTTTTTCTGTATTTGTCTGTCCAGACATGGGTTTTTTTGTTTGTTTTTATTTAATTTATTTGTTATACTCATGACACTACAGAGAGCAGAACAAGATGTATACAAACGTTGTAAAGCTTGGGATATTTTCATAAGACAAAAGATTGTCTAAAATGTGTACATAAATATATATTTTTTACAATAGATTCTTCTTGTAATATGTTACTGTACATTATGTACATGTTTTGCAGATTGATTTTAAATGAAGAGATTAGATTCTTATGTGCAACAACTCAACTTTTCTGTTTATCAAAATCCATAAACTGAAGGAACTTAATTAAATACAACAGTATGCAAAAAAGCACCAAATATACATACAACGATGCATGTTTTACATTTATGTGCTTGTTTGCACAAAGTATTTTTTTCCATCTCAAGGTTTGATTGCAGTTGGCTGTCAATCAGCTCAGCCGTAGGTTTTGTTTGTTGTTAGACGTCAACGTTCTTATATTTTGTCTAATCAACAAATGAAGTATAATGGGGCCAACCCATTCTATATTGTGACTTAATTTATTTAATTTATTACTGCAAACGGTGAGTATTGGCTGTGGTCAAACTCAGGGTGGCTTTTTAACTCTAGGGGACTGATTTACCAAAGCCCTTTGCTCATAGTAAATTGGTCACAGAATTAGTGCTTTGTAAGTTGATTTGCACCAATCATTGGTTTAAGTATTGATTTTAAGCAAGTTAACGGTTTTAATATGGGTGAATGGCTTAAGTATATTTGTCTATTAGTCCTCTAGACCCCTCATAATGAGAAGACATTTGTCTAGTTCTATGCATTAAGTGTCCCAACACTTTCTATGTATCAAGTGTTTAAAATGCATTTAGTACAGTATTCTTTTTTATACTTCAGAATCAGTCAAGAAGAGATGGTTTTATTTTACCCAACATTTTCCCATTGTTACATATATATATTATTTGGTTTTGCCTAAAGTAAAGTTTTGCATAAACTATGTTTGTGCAAATTATAGGTTATTACATTTTGATAATTGTGTTGTTCTACATTGTGTCTCACTTAAATTCTAAGAGGATTTTTTTATTGTATGATCTTAAACTAGTATAGAGTATAAACATTTTATATGAGCATTGTAGCTTTTTTAACGTTTTTTAATAAAAGGTACATCTTATGAAAACAATTCTGTGTGTTTTTTTATTTATTTTTATTAATAATGTAACTATTAAGCTGTCATCAACATCTGTAGATGAATACAGAGAACATTTGTTGGGTTAGAAGTGAGACATTTGAAGTGGCAAGATGACCCAGAAACTGAGTTGGGTATAAAGTGATGACATGTTTTTGGTGTCGAATTATTTTTCTAAACTGGTTTCCATGTTTTCATGTTGTGAAGAATTAATTATGACTTGACTATTAATTGTTAGTAATGTCAGGAAAGCACAAAAACCTGTATATTATAAGCACACAACTTCAAATTTTACAACATGTACAACATCCATTTCTAAAAATCAACGTCATGGTTTTATTCTGTAAGGAGTGAATTCTGACGCAAGTGACGTCAGCAGTTTTGACTCAGTGAACGTCAATGTTTAAACCCCTCCGCTCGCTCGCGGATATTATTAGGTTGTATGTCAGAAATTGTTGTATTATCCAACCCACTTGTTGTGAGGATTTGTTACCTAATGTATCAGATTCAACTAAAATTAATCGGCTTTACCATGCATCGTTTAGAGAAATTCAACAAAAAATATAGCAGTCATCATCTATTGTATTCAGATAGTTTTCCTAAAATAGATTAAAAAAGGAGATGAAAAGCCACAAACGTGCAATTTACAATGCAGATGTACCATAGTCCGTTAGCCAGTGCTCCAAACAGTCACGTTTTTGGTATGTGGGCATGTATGAGGGACTAATGTGATTGATAGACTAGATAGGTGGGGGCAGAACACGCGTTCCACCAACCAGGGGCAGTTACTAGGCGGGTCTGAGGTCGCTTTCGACCAATCACAACCATGCCACCTGACGACCGTCAATCAGCTGAGTTCTTTTCCCGTTGATTCTACAGTATATCGAGAGTTCGGCTCTCGTGCCTGCGCGGTCGGTCGCGTAGTTTTGCGCAAAATAATGTGCAGACTTTGGACCAGAAGCTCAACGCGGAGTTTAGCGACCGATTTAAGCAAACGTTCGTCTTATTTTTATCAGCAAAGAGAATGTAGCGGTCGTTCGAGTAACTCGTGTAAATTCATTTCGTAACGTTAGTTCCATATAGACAGAGACCGTACTTTGCCAAGTACGAACTAGCTAACTGGCTAATTCCCTGCGCATCACTGTGAGCTTAGCCGCGGAGGCTAGCAGTGCGCGCTCACGTCTTGCGAGAGTAGTTGGTTGTAATAAACAACGAAGCAACTGGTTGAGCCAAACATAATGGTATGGGTCAAAGGGATATCAAAGCGTTCGATGCGTCCATGAAAAGAAAAAACGGTATTCCCACTGTATCTATGTGTCGACTGGATGTGGAGTCCCCTGTTGTGAAGAAGGAAGTTGAGCCCGGCGGAGATGGTGGTGTCCTTTCCTCGTCAAGGTAAAGACTTGTTTTCTAAATGACACTTCATTCTGGCCGGCGATCTTTTAGGCATCATTTTTGTATATAAAATAATTTTCAAAAACAAGCACTGATCAGCACTGTCCCGCTTTACGTAACAACTCGATTTTATGTTGTTGATGATACTTGAGCTTTGAGTAGTTGCTACTCCGTTACACACTAGTTTATTTACAACCGGAGGAGTCCTAGCAAAATATTTTTTTTATACATGATGATTTTTTTATTCTACATCGCTGTGAACATAAACACAACTTTTGTACCTCCCGCTTTCTTTCTCCTGTAAGTCGTACGTGGTCTCGGTTGCGTAACGGGATCGATTTTGCCACTGGTATTTGTGATATTTCAACGTTCAGTCGAAATGTGACTGGACAATTTTCTTTTTCTAACTTGTTATTAAAGAATAACATATCCTTACGATCCTTTTCAGATGCATTTTTGTAAACATGTATAACTGAAGCAAAAGCGAAAGTCAAGAGTACATAATGCAATCAAGTGTTTTCGATTTTACCAAAATTCTAATTATTCAAATTAATGATGTGTAATTTTACATTCAGGTTTAAAGCGTAATTATGTGTTTCATACTGTGATTTAAGCTTAGTGCAGTTTCAGGTTCAGCGGAAAGAGAATGCCTTTTTAAATGTATTAAAATCCATCTGAATCTCTTTCTAGAAGTTTCACCACTAACTCAAAAGATACATAATTGAGAAAGACAAGCGTGCTGTGTACGAGCGTCTGTTCACGTCTGTCAGCGGGACTAACACCCTGAGTCACTTTATCAGTCTGTTGGAGCCGCCCAGTTACAAAGCTGCCCAAACTAAGACATCCGGCCTGTGCACCCAATGGTTCATTATTCAAGACTTAGTCTGCTTGTCAATGGCATTTGCCACCTACTTCCTCCCTCCTACTCAGTCAACCCCCTGTGCACTTACTTACAGTCCTCAATTCAATCCATCTTTCTCCTCCCTCTTTCTCTCTGACTAACCTTTCTTGACTCTCCTGCTCACTCTGGCTTACATACATCCTCTTTTTTACTCACTTGCTCCTTTTTTTTCTTAAAGGTGCCCTAGAATGTGAAATTGAATTTATTTTGGCATAGTTAAATAACAAGAGTTCAGTACATGGACATGACATACAGTGAGTCTCAAACACCATTGTTTTCTCCTTCTTAAATCTCGTTTTTGAAAAACACCCCTGGAAAATAGGCGAATATCCACATAACACGGACTGTGACGCAACAGTCGGGATCATTAATATGTACAACTCCAAAAATGTCATATGCCAGCCCATGTTCAATGACAGGCGGAACTGAACAATAGGTTAATTTTATTTTCTCTGGAAATTTCCGAACATTTCACCGACGAGACTGTTTCCTCAACTTGGGCCAATACAGAGCTGGACTCGATGAACGTCTGAAAATATATCGATCGAGCTACCAAGCAACACTTTCTGAATGTGTAATTGTTCAAGTTCAGACAGGTAATCTTTCTCTCAAAATCGTTCAATACTGTATTTACATCATTGTGTTTGCATTGGTGAAAGCATTAGAGAGAGTGCAGAAACTGCGTTGCAATGATAAGATCTTCATTCTCGCGATCAACACAGTCATCTGTTTGCTCAATGCTCATCACGGCAACATTTTATGTGATGGGAATAGATCTAAATACTTTAAAAACATCTCACGATTCGTTAATCTCGATAGCTGTAATAGTAAAAACGTATAATATCTGTAGTAAAAGTATTCGAGAGTTTCACATGTAATACGTAGCTATTTTATATGCAAGCATGTCAGCCAATCACAGTAGAGGCCGGTTACACACAGCAGACACGCCCCTTCAAACAGAGCGTTCACATCAGAGGCTAGGAAAAATGCCTTTTATTTCTAAATTATGTATAAAATTGATCTAAAAAACATACTAACATTTATAAGGGCAACCCAGAAAACATTATACAATAAAAATAAAAACCATTCTAGGGCACCTTTTAAAGAGTTTCCTGCTCACCTCTTTTTTGTGATTGCATCTAATGGGGCAGTGGGAGGGCCAAGGGAGGGAAACTGAAAGAGAAAAAGATTGACAACCACGTCAGTTTGATTTGCTCTTGTAAAGAAAGTATCATAATGCAAACCAGTATATGAGTTAAAGAAACTCTTTAGCTTGTGCTCAGAGTGTGACTAAAGATCGTTTCAGTGCTGTGTCTGTCGCTTTGTGGTCTTCAGTTAATTTATTTATTTTAGGTATAAAACATCTCCTTTTTATACAAGTTATATTACATTATACAAGTACAGTAAAGTCTGTTTATGAGACTATGCTTCACACAGTAACATTTAATCAATACATTAAGGACAACATAGTCAGTAATATTAAAGTTGAATAATAATTCATTAATAAATAATAATAAATGTAATAATATTGAGTGTTATTTATTATTAACAAATCATGATCATGGAAACTGCAGAAATATGAAAAATCATAATAATAAATAAAATTCAGTATCGGTTGGTCTCCGTTTCATTGTATTTGTGTAGTCATGGTGGGACTTCCATGGTGGGCCTCACTTCTGATTCACCACTAGGTGTAAAAAAGAAAGAAAAGGCTGAAGTACCATCAGTGCAGACCTGAACTGATGCAACCCAACATATTTTGCTGCAATGTTGCTTCTATGGATCCTATTGTATTCACCCACTTTGATGGTTGTCTCTGTAGTTGTGCTTATTGTCTTTGAGCTGCAGACTGTGTGTGCCACTCAAGCGCCAGTCTCTCATCCACCGCTGTTGCCATGGCAAGCAGACCACAGTGGCCCGTCTAACCAGAGGGGCCCAATTTAAATCATGTCTTGCTGCTTTAAAGCTGCGAGACTTTATAGAGACCAGGAGGTCAAATTCCAAGTAGTTCAGTTGCCTTCTTTAAAGAAGCTTTATAAAGCACATTTTAAAGGAACACACCGACTTTTTGGGACTTTAGCTTATTCACGTATCCCCCAGAATTGGATAAGTCCATACACACCCTTTTCATCTCTGTGCTTGCTGTAACTCTGATGCACACACCGCTAGCCTAGCTTAGCACAAAGACTGGAAGTAAATGGCTCCAGCTAGCATACTGCTCCCAATAAGTGACAAAATAACGCCAACATTTTCCTATTTATATGTTGTGATTTGTATAGTCATAGTTTGTACAAATAACAAGGTCATATGAGACACAGCTATCTCTTAACCGTATACATACTGGGAACTATATTCTCCGAAAGCGAAGCACTGCTACTTGGGAGTGGAGCGGTGTGATTAGCGCAACACTCTGAGCGAACTCTCTGCTCGTCACCATGGGGCTTCTCAGGTGCTGTGAGCAAAACACTCCACCCAAGTAGCAGTGCTAGTTGAAATATAGTTCCCAGTATGTATACGGTTAAAAAATAGCTGTCTCATATGACCTTGTTATTTATACACACTGTGACTATACAAAGCACAACATATAAATAGGAAAACGTTGGCGTTATATTGTCACTTATTGGGAGCAGTATGCTAGCTGGAGCCATTTACTTCCAGTCTTTGTGCTAAGCTAGGCTAGCGGTGTGTGCATCAGAGTTACAGCATGCACAGAGATGAAAAGGGTATGTATGGACTTATCTAACTCTGGGGGATACGGTTAATAACCTTAAGTCCCAAAAAGTCGGTGTGTTCCTTTTTCTAACCTTTAATCATATGTAATCTGAAGAATTTCACTTCATATTCTAATTGGTTACATTGTTTTTGTGTAGAGGTGATTTGCTTGCTCGCATTTCATTTTATAGCTTTCTGTTGCTGACAGACACGTGTGCTTCTGCTCGAATTCAGCTGTGAAATCTTCAGGAATACAAAATGTCCCTTTTTGAAGCCTTGTGACTACTTTGTGAAAGGCACCTATAGGGCTGAGCAGGAATTTAGCCCAGAGTGCTCTGCTAGCATGGATGGTTATATAACTGCTGGCCCCAGCATGACACACTTGAACGCTGCAGTCCATGCATGCGCCACACATGCTCGGGCTGTTTCTGAGCATTGAAAGTGTTTAATCAAACTTGTTTTAATAACAAATGGTGTAAGTTGTTCTTTTAATAATTTTTATTCTTCCTTGTCGTTCCCTTCATGCCTCCATTTAAGGTTCACGACTGAAATCGTTTACGTCGCTGTATCTATTACCTAAACTTAGACTTCAGACTGCATATTTTTCTACATGATGGGATGGAGACTTCGCAGTATAATGGATTGCATCCATCTCACTTCTTAACACGAGAGGCTCTTCTTGGCTCTTGCAGCTTCCTGTGCACCCTGCAGTAGAGAGAAGAGCAGTCAGTGACCAGACCTGCGGGGGATGTCTGCCTTCGTTCAGAGTGATGGATGTAGAGAGGGGGGCGCCTACACAACAGAGAGCGCAGAGGTGGATAGACAGTCTCTCACATTTACAGCCCTTTCCACTCAAACTCCAGCTCATTAGATCCGAGGCGGCTATCTGACAGAGCAGTTATGGTTGGGATTCAAATCGTGTGCCCACAAGCCACATTTCGCTCTTCTTTGAGCATAAATGTTTGGCTCAAACAAAAATCGTGGCTTGGAATAAGTAGCTTTGAGTGTGAAATTGCATATTTTAAATGAGCTGAAAAATTGCCTCATACTTCTACAATTTAGATTTGACAGGTAAGGGTCATGGCAGTCTCCATATACTCTTAAAAATAAAGGTTCTTTATTAGCATTGGAAGTTCCATGAATAACATTTCAAATGCACAGAAGATTCTTTATTGGGGCAAACATGTTTTTTAGATTATTAAAATATTTCTGACACTTGGAGAGAAAAAAAACCCTGTTCTTTTTAGAATTTTTCACTGAAATGTTCTTTAATAGCACAAAAATGTCTCTTCTATGGCATCGCTGTGAAAAACCCTTTTTGGGTTGTTGGTTTTTAAGAATGTATTAGACTTGAAGGAGGTCTTTGCTTGTAAGTATCACTCGCAGGATAGAAGGCTTTGGAGAGCTGCAGCAGGAAGCATTGCGCTCCTGTGCTGCGTATCCTCCTCCGCTGTGTGAAGGGAGCGCTAATGAAGCATGATCTTATTCTCAAGTGTACTGCAGTCGCAGACAGGAGGAGCTTCAGCTAATGCATCCACCTCTCTGGAAGCCCCACTCTGGGATGAGAAGGAGCTGTGTCGGGTTAAAGCTTTGTTATCAGTCGAGTTTCAGATAAGTCAAATTTCAAGGCAAAAGTGTTCGTCAAGCAAGAACAGAGTTCAGCAATGGTCTGTTTGCACCAATGACTGTCATGGTGTTGTTACATTCAGAGTTGGTTTATTATCATGCAAAGTTAATAACTGGAGAAAACTGCGCAATGGACTCTGCAGGAAACAGTAGAACATGGAAGCATTCTTGTAAAGGTTCTAGATCACATGTGGTTACAGAAATTACAACTTTCAAAACTTCAAAATGTTTTATGGAGATTTTATCTACTGAAAGTTATTTGGGCTGCCCCAACTAAAGATTTTTCTAGTCGACTAGTAGTCATTGGTTTAAG
This sequence comes from Semotilus atromaculatus, assembly GCA_031834385.1. Lineage (NCBI taxonomy): Eukaryota > Metazoa > Chordata > Actinopteri > Cypriniformes > Leuciscidae > Semotilus > Semotilus atromaculatus. Next base: position 15,162,385 of record JAULUF010000010.1, on the reverse strand, counting down.
CCATTGGACGACTAGTCACACATTTATGATATTAATTTAATTACTTAAATATATACAGGAGACTGTCTGAACTTTTTAATTAATTAATAAACTAGTCTTTTCTGAGTCAGTGTCGGCGGCAAAAAGCAATGCTGGCTCGTCATCTCCAGAGTATAGTGAATGCGTCTATAGAGAGAAATGCATGTTACATTAAACATCATTCAGTAAGTTCTGTACTAATTTAGCATTCACACTCCACACTAGCACTTGGTTATGCGCCTAATAATAGCACACATTTATCATAGCATTAATGTTTGAGCTAGCGAGCGTCTATGCGACTAAAATTTAGCAAGTAGTTTCAAATGAGAAGCCATGTTTGTGTCGATGGATGAAAGGTGAACGGTTGGATTTCCTGATCTACATAATTACCACATTGATGAGCCGTGGTAGATGATCTGTCTGTCGGACTTTTTTCTGTGAATAACCAACTAATTAAAATTCGGTCATCTAAGCCTCTTCTCATCGATTAACGTTTAGTTAGTCCAACTGGCATGTTGTAAAAACAACGGCGCAATCCATTGAACAAGCTGTACTTTTATTCCTCACAGCCCCACTTTCATTCATTCCTGTCAAAAATTAAACATGCCGCTACCTGACTAAGGTTTATTCAATGTGTAAGGAGAACATTTTCTATGTTATAAATATTACTTCTTTTTACTTGATTACACCACATAGCCTAACTCACTATATTGAAATCTTTCTTAAAAATGGTTTAAAAATCAAATCAACAATGAAATCAGCATGAATTCTTTTTTTTTCTTTTTTTGAGATTATTTTTGTTCTGTTTATTGTGGGCACTTGTATGTGTCATTGACCCACCTATGGTATTTAATTTGTTCTGTGACCAGACTGATCTATAGATCAGTGGTCTGTAGAGAGGCTTGTGAAATGCATCTCACTTGCGAATAAACAGAGTTGCTACATAACATCCCAACATCCCAATAAACTATATTGTTAGATGAAGCTTGAAGTACAAGTAATTGTCATGCTTCTTTATGCATTGTTTGATTTCACTGTAGCTAACGAAGTATTCCTGTCCAGTTTTTCCTAACTTTCCTATGTTTTTGTCTGTAGGTACATGTTGGGCAGGGGGGTGAAACGTAAGCTGAGCACGTGTGAGGACCCTTCCCAGGACTTGCCATATCCTCAGCAGAGGCAGCTGGTGTTGGACTTGTGTCTGGACAAGCTACAAAGCTGCCAGCGGCGAGCTGAACCGAGCCTACACCGCTCGGTCCTGCTGGCCAACACCCTCCGCCAGATTCAGCAGGAGATGAGACAGGAGGGGGAAACCTGTTTGCCACCAGCCCTACTCGGCCCCTCACTCCCTCATGCCTCGACCCCACGGCACTTCCCTGACCTGCCTCCTGTGCCCTTAGACTGTCCTCAACCCCTAACTGGAGCACTGTCCCCCTCATTTCCCCTCACAACGGCTGATGATGAGGAGGTCCAGTTGGGCGGTGCTGAAAATCAGACTCTTTTGCCATCCTTCGCTGGTGAGGATGACACAAGGTCGTTGGATTCACTCTTCGGCTCATTTGAGATTACAAATTCCACCAGCTACTTGACAGACTTGGCACTAGATGACATATTTGAGGACATTGACACGTCAATGTACGACTCCTCTGACATCTCTGTTCTGCCGTGTCCTGCGCAGAGAAGCGGTGGGGTGGATGATGGCCTCAAGAGCCTTTCCAGCTGCACCTCCAACAGCAGCCTGCAGCTTTGTCTCTCAGACCTCAACGACCTGGACCACATCATGGAGATCCTGGTGCGCTCCTGAACCACAGCTCGCACCACAGTGTCCTCATTCAGCCATCCCGATGTTTTCTATGGAAAATGAATAATACAATGAGTTTTCTTTTTTTAAACAAACAAATATTTTATCTATTTTTATACAAAGGACTGCTATATTTATATATAATAAAAGGAAACTGCCTGACACACACTCACTGTAGGATAAATGCACATTTTTAAGACTTTTCAGATGGCCGAGGTTACGCTGCCATCCTTCATATTTAAGCAAACTAAGATATGAATATGCAGGGACTTTGGAAACAAGTATTACCATGGCCACTTATTTATATTGAATAGCGACTTTAAAAGGAGGAGATGGAAGAAAAGTGGATCATAATGGATGCTCCGTAGCTGTTGATGAGCTGAACACTTTTTATTTTATTTTATTTTTATTTCCGATCTATTGTGAAACATTACATTTACTGTCAGTAATTACAATTATCATGTCATGCACATGCAGCACTCACACTACCTCTCAAGATACCAAGAGCTCTTTCTCTATACAAAGACTGTCATTGTTACAACTGTATTTGAATGGTTTCTCTCCAGATAACTTTAGAATACTGCTGATTGTTTTATATATGGCTCTGTGTTCACAGGAAAGCCTCTCCTCAAATAGTAGGTTTCAGTCCAAAGCTAAAGCTGTAGAAGAAATGCTTTTGTCTCGATCTTTCTATTCAACTTTTTTCCAAAACGTTTCTGACTTTTGGTTTCACAACAAACTATTGCTTGTGTAAAAAGTGATATATTTTCTAATCACTTGGAATTTAATGCTATTTCTACTTTTCACGTACATGATTGTCAGATACAGCCACCGTTGAATCCCTCGTATGAACATAGTGCCTATAATGGAGAATGAAGACTGCCGACGATGAACTGCACACTGTGGAACCGCACATAGACTAGACTTGCCTGAGTTTCTTGCTCTACCCCTATGAACTTCCCTACATGGGTTGTTTGCCGCTTTTTTGAGCATTTAGCACGATCCTCTGTCCTCTAAAGAAGCCATTACCCGAATGTGGCTCCACATCTCCTCCATACTGTCCTTCATTGTGATCTACACTGCAAAAAGCTGATCGTGGATGCATCTTGTGCTGTGCTCTCGAAGACCGTTTCTGAATGTCCAAGCTTACTCGCAAGAAACAGATTAATCCGAACTGATTTATTCTGCTCACCTGCTTACTTTATTCCTCTCATCACAAGTTTTAGGCCAGTTTGAGCCATCTCATCCACAACTTTTAAATTATTAGTTACTGCTATAACAAGATGGTTGACCAGAGCAAAGGCACTTCATATTTGTGCTGCATTTACATCCACTGAACTCCAATCGAATGCAAAGAGCCACAAGCTGCGGTCTGCATTAAGACAGGGCAGAGCCAAGGGGGAGGGGAAGAACTAGAGAGCGAGATTAAGGGGGGAGGGAAAGCAAACAGCTTCTGTCACGTGGAGAGCAGTGCTAGTGGTAAATGCTACATTGAGAGTTTGACAACAGCTGGTATGTGTTCAGTCGCATTGGTGCGCTCAAAATAAGCCCGGCCCCCAGCGAGGCCCAGATGGGGCTCCGTTCTCTTCCCGACCAATCGTTTTGATTCAAGGGAGGAGCTTTGTTCTTAATGTGGAATAGAATAACAAGAAGCGGTTCAATTTGGTTGGAATGTGTTCCCTTGCCTATGGATGGCTCTCTGATCATTACTGACTTAAGTTTTAATTTGGATTAAATTTAGGCATTCCAACAAAAATACAATGAGATAATCATATAATAATAAACTAATTATAGAGTTCAAGGTGGCAGCAGAGAAGTGCTTCTTCGGTAGAAACAGGCTTGCTCGTCCTTTAATCTCAGGCTCGCAGACGCCCCACCCTGCCTTCCCCCTCACAAGACACATGCACCGCCGCAGAGAAAACCCGACACTCACAAAGTTTACACCCAGATTTTAGAAAACATGCTTGTTAGATGTAACCAGATTATGGTGTGATTATTGGCGTTACATCAGCAACCTGTTTTTAATGCTGAGAGCTGTGGATCCTAAGTGTGTAGCTTTTTAAGCTTTGTAAGCTTGATCAGTTTGTTTATTTCTCTTTTTATTTGTTGTTTGTGTATATATATATTTGTATTTATAAATTTTCTTGTTTTGATTTTTTTGTTGTTGTTGATTGAAGATCAGGAGATAATATATTGCTTTTATTTAAGAGTGAAAAATTATCAGTAGACTTCGGTCTTTAGGAGGGTTTATTTGTTTTTTGAAGCGTGATTTGTACTTCACCTCCTCTTAGTAATAATTAACATGTACATAGATGATGCAGAATTATGAAGAGATGTTTATCATTGAAATATTTGTAAAGGTTTTGATCTGTGCTGACTCTGAACTGAACAACGATGGGATGTTCTCTACTGTGTGTTCAGTTCCTTTTTGGACCAGGCAGTTTAGGCAGCTTTTAACTTTTTATGCGAAGGTGGTTAAGTTAATCGAGGAGAGCTTTCAGTTGTTGGCCTCATTTAAATGTCATTTGTCCTGCTGCTTGAATTTCAGTATCTTGAAGGACATTTGTTTCACAATAATCAGCCCCAGGAGCCTCTGGTTTTAAACTAATGTTCATTATGGTTTAGTCTCCCAGCATGTATTGCAGTAATGCACAGAGCAACGGTGAAAAGGAGTTCACACTGTGTTGTAAACTTTTGAACGGCTTACTCAAATAATGTACGGTACGTTTGATGTACCGGTTGCACAGAGAATAGAAAAAGCAGCAAGAGTTTGTATTTTCATGGTCCTTCTCAAATTTGCTTGGTTGTGATGCACAAAATAGCAAGCTTTAAACATCACCTCATCTTGTTAATTTGGTAGTTTATTTTTTAAGCGAAGTACAAATAATAATAATAAAAAAATATATATCCTAATGAAATTGTAATATCAGAAACCTCAAAATGTCACTTTGTCCTAAGTGCAATATGAAAATATGAATATAAAGCGCTGTTTTGCCTACTTGCAAAAGACACAATGTAGTGAGCCTATATAACTTTGAATGAATACATGGCTAGGTCATGTTTTTATTTATATAAAACAATGACTTCAATCCCTACAATTTATTCTTCACCCAGAAACTGTATTTTGATCTGTTGCTATCTGTTTTGACCACAGATTTTATATGAGGTCTGTATATAATAAAGCATTTTCTTTTGCAGTCATATTCTATGCAATATTGTAGCAGGTCAGTATGTCAAATAAAAAAAAAATGGAAATGGAAACGTGTTGCGTATTTACTCGCATCCAAAACAAGTCAAGTACACTTTTTTTTTTTTTAAGTAAAGTGATACAAACCGACAGGCAATGTGGAGTAAACAAGGCAGTTCAAAATATAGATAAGATGGACATTGCCCCTTAAAGGCAAACTCTGAATGCATGTGATTAGATATTGACTGATTTTCTTTTGCCATTATTTATAGTATTCAACATATTGGGTATACTACACGAACATAAATGGTATAATAAATTGTCATATAAAGGGTACCACTTTAGCTGTGCATTAAAATTGGGATTTTACACCATGATGCATGTCATATATAGAAATTAATTAAAAAATGATGTTCGCTTTCTATGAATAGTTAACCATTTGAATAGCTCTTAAATAGATTTCTGGAGGCTGTTTGCACATGGCTTGAATTGCTCGCAACAAACAGATGTTTGAAGCATCTTATGAAGAAATTTGCTGTCGGCCCCATAAAGTCTCATCAATCATTCTATTCTTATTTTATTTCTCTCTTATACACAACAGGCGAATTAAAAGTGTTATAAGCATTTCAAATGCCAGGTTCTTCTTCATAAACATTCTGCTTTTGGAGGGTACAGAGACGCACCCTGCTGCACTCCTCCTGGGATATCACTGCAGTTGCTGTGCTTGATGGCAGCTGCCAAGAAGAACTAAGTCAGCAAAGTGGGGGAAGTCAATTTAGACTGAAAAAGAAAAACACCAATGTGTCTCTAAAAGGCTTCCTTGCTGTGGCATGGTGACAGGACTGTGGTTCTCAGATAAATGTTATCTGAACATATTCTTACTGATTAGACTATAGATTCTTGTATAATGTTGGCTTTCAAAAAAAATAAAAAACATGATTCATATTTACACGTGTCAAGATTTTTTCATGTATTAATTTCACATTTACAACACTGTTGCACACAGAATAACTACACACTTCCTGTTCATGTAATCTGGTCAAGTGCATGAGATGCTTACCTGTCAGTCTCCTCTGAATAATTCATTTGATTATATGTTGGCTATTTGAAAGGAATCTTTTTGTGCCACTTTAAAAGGTATTTCTTCTTGTTCTTTTAATTTGCTCAATACATTTCCTGCCAAGAAAAAAACATTTAAAATATAGCAAATCCTTAAACAACATAATACACTGTTTACCTGTTAATGTTTACCTATAACCTGTTTACCATGTCTAACCAAGTTGAGTTCCAAATTTGAAGTTGACGTAAAAAAAAAAGTTTTAGTTTTAAAACTGTTTTCACAGGATGAATTTTGAGTGTTTTTGAATGATAACTACTTTATGGCGATTACTAAAATATGTGATTGTGGAAAAAAGGCAATACAAAGTGCGCCAGGTGTCCTGCTACCAAGACATCGACAGTTAACAATCTACACTATCAGCCTTCCTGAAATAATGGTACACTTATTTTCTGATATGATAAACTGAGAGAATGTCAGTCCAGTTCATTTATGTTCCAGTTCAGCTATTTACTCCAAAGGGTGATCAGGCAGTTGTGAGGAGAAACATGAAGAAAACATCAAAACTAATTAATTTAAGATCTCTAATTTAATGACAGTGCGTGAGTTAATGACTGACAAATGCCAGTAATTGTAGAATCATTACACTTTCTTACACAACAACATGGAAGGTCAGACTGATAATCAAAGATCAGTCAGCACTCTTTACTTGAGCTCCACCTGCTGGACACACTATGCATTTGATAAAAAAGAAAACAGAGTAAATTTAATATTGGTTAATTGGATTTAGAGTTTCAGTGTTTCAAAGGCACTTTCCTTCCCTTGGCACTATTTACCATTGTTTTTGCATATCAACAGTCAAATTTGTATTAAAATAGTAACCATAAAAACATTGGTAGCCCTTCATTATGGTCAGCTTAAACCATGTTGCTAAACTATTTATGAAAAATAGCAGCCTAAGCATTTGAAAAAAATATATAACTGGCGCATTTAGTAAAAAATGTCTTTCACTCTCCTAAATACTGTTTAATAGGCTATAGGCCTACTATACATAGGCTATATGAATCTATCAGGCTATTGTATTTGAATGTCCAAAATAACATGTTACTTATTTAAAAGTATTTGGTAAAATTGTGTAAGAATGGATAGAATTGTGGATTATTTAAGTTATGAAAGCAAAAAAAGTATTTTGTAAGATTTCACGACATTTGGACAAGCAATACTAAGACTTTTGTGTCCCTTGTGAAAAAATAATACAGGACTACTTTTAAAGAACATCCTTAATTAAATGTAATGTTTTCTGACACTTAATTGCATGTAATTTAAAATTAAATTAAAATGTATTATTTTTTAAATTTATATCAAAAGCAAATCACTTTTTGTCCCACTTAAGTAGGCTATACATCTTTATATAATTTCATAATTACTTCTGTTGTCTTTGAAATTTATCTAAAATGTAGTAACGAATGGGCTGCATATAGTTAACTAAAATATAAAATGTAATTTCTATTGAAACTTGTATGTCATGTAAAAATATTTGTAAACTTATATTAATTTAAAATGTAAAATACAGTTACTAATCAAGTTCTTTACATGTGAGCTACTAGTCACACTATCAATTTACAAAAGCGATAATTTAGGCTACACTGCCAAAATGTGTAGTAGGCTACTTCTTTAAGGTTTGACAAAAGGTTACTAAAACATAATCATTTAAAAAGCACTTTAAAGTAAAACTTTTAATTTTACATTATTAAAAAGGGCCCCAGCTTTATTAAAATGTCTAGGCCTAGTGGCCTAAACCGGTTTACTGTCATGGAAAGTAGCTACCCTAAGTGGCATTATATTTTAATTAATCGACATTATATTGTCTGCGGGGATTTTCCCCAATACACTACAAACACTTACAGACATTCAGGATAGTTAACTTAGGTAGCCTACATGGGGTTGTCTGAATTTCAGTCCAGTTGAGCGATGATATTTGGGAGTTATTTGGGACTCGGGAGTCGGGAGGGTGAGATTTAGAGGGTTGTAGCCTACTGAGGAAATTAGGATCAATTCCCAGCAAGGTCTGCACTCCGCAGACTTCTCGTTTCTCGGAGAAGCTTCTCATCTTCACCCAGTTCCGGTTCTGGTACTTTCTAAGGGGCTTAATAAAGGTCTTGGGGGACAGGCCAGCTGATGATTAGTTAAGCGGACAACTGATCTCTCGACTACTCCTTACATACATCTTTATCTTTAGCTCCGTGCCTCCTTATGGTTTCCCACTCTTAACAGTTTTGTTTTGTGCATTTTAATTAGGCCTACTCGTTCCGTCGTTCACTGTTCCTAAATATTCTCATGAATATTTATACAGAAGTTCATCGACGCAGCAAATCAGATGAGCTGCAGCTGCATACGTTTATGATCGAATTTGCATATATCAATCTGAGCTTCTAACCGCATCCGCAGTTTATTGGAACATCTGAGTTCTATTAAATCAACTAAATTCTGTCATGGCCAAATGGGGAGAGGGGGACCCGCGCTGGATTGTGGAAGAAAGATCAGATGCGACAAATGTCAATAACTGGCACTGGTAAGTAGCTCGTGCATGTCCTCCAGTTGGGAAACCGAGGTGCAAGATTTGTCGCTCTTTGCATTACAGTATTTGTTAAGGGCATGCCTCTAATGCTGTAGGACTGTTATGAAGTTTCTCTTAATAAATTAAATTCTAGTTCCCATTATATGAATTATATGAACTAGTTAATTATTTATTCATATATATTTTAAGTTAATATGCATAGGGATAGGGGATATATAGGTTCTGTTACAGATTTTGAGCTGTTTGATCAATTTCTACGGTCACATGTTCAACTATTCAATCTTCATGTGAGGACAGAAACAGCCCATATAAAAACAGATGATTTAGACAGTTTAACATGATAAATTGCATGTCACATTGAAGGGAACGGCTGAAACTGTTTGATATTTCAAATCTACTGCCTACATCTGATTTCTAATAGATTCTCAGAGCCCGTAGGTTAGTTTTCCAGTGTTTGGAGAAGCCTCTGGAATGTCCTGTAGTTGAATGTGAGGGGCTGGCACAAGCTATTTTTGGAAGTATGAATGCGAGACAGAATTAGACTCAGGGTGCTCTGATGAAAAGCAAACAGAGTAAGACTTTTGAACTGTACCACTTGAAATGTCTTACTATATGTTTCAAAATATAGTCAAATCTAGCCTAAACCATAAAGTACTCACCCGCCCGCAGATTGAAGTTCTTTAGGAATGACATAAAGACCCTTGTAGTTTTTCTTTTTTGAGGCTCAGTTTGTAGTTATACGTAAGGAGGCAATCGTAACAATAAAGACACTTATTTTATTGGTTCCAATACAACGCAAACACATATAACACGTGTGTGTGTGTGCCAATGTATGCCACATACAGTATGCCATTGTAAAGATTCTTAAAGAGACAGTCTAATTGGCCAGTCTGATTTATTCCCAAAATTTGGAAATTAATGGTTGCATAGTTCTCTTTTGAAACACGAATCATATGCAACTTCTATCAAATAAATGATGTTTACAATTATTTAATTTTCTTTATCTTCTTACAGGACAGAGAGAGATGTCACAAGTTGGTCTCAAGATGTAATAAATAACCTCCTTCTTGGGATTCGTGTAGAGGGTGAAGAAGGCTCATGCGAAATTACAGATGTCAGTAATATAGACGGCGAGGCCTCCATCAACAACCGCAAAGGGAAACTCATCTTCTTCTATGAGTGGGTTGTTAAAGCCTCATGGACAGGTGAATGAAAGTTCTGTTTGTGTACACAGCATAATAATTGGTGCATTGGTGAATCTTTTAAGATCTTTTTTCTTCACTTTAGGAACAAATAAAATTGGAATCAAATATAAAGGCACTGTGGAAATACCAAATCTCTCTGATGAAAATGACATGGATGACTTAGATGTAAGTGAACCTCTCTCCCAATAAAATACTCTTTCTATACAAGAGAGCATGTTGCATGAAAATTGAACTTACGTTTGTATGTACAGATCTGTGTTTCACTGTGTAAAGACCAGCCAAGCACACCTCTGACTGATCTCATGAGGAGGGAGGGAGTCAAGAAAGTCAGAATGGTACTGGGCAACTATGTCAAACATCTCAAAACAGGTGAGGGTTCTAAAACATCATTTATTAGTCATACCTGTTTTGTTTTATTTTGAATAGTTAATCACATTCTTGTGACTTGTTTTTACAGAGTTCTCTCAGGGTATGATTTTACCAACAGAAAATGCACTTAACAAACAGAATCAGGAGCCACAAGCCAAGATCAAACTGCACAACACCCAAGTAAGTTCTCATAAGAATTTCTGGTAACAGCTAGATATATAGTCATCCATCCACTTTATTGTATGTCTTAAATTATCATCTCTCTCATACTGTGCAAAGCAGCACAAAACATAATGCTGTGTGATCAGCAAGTATAACATTATAGAGGTTTTTCTTTTAGATATTGTTTCAGTTATTACATTTTTGTGTGCTTATTTTCGGAATCAAGTTATATGTGTGATATATATTTCAAGTTAAACTTTTCACCTCTGTATATATATATATATATATATATATATATATATATATATATTTGATCTCCCAACCCCACAGATTGGGTCCTCCGCTACAGGTAACTCTTCCAACACTGGAGTCAAAATTCCAACAGTGTCTTTCAGTCTGAAAGACACCTTCCTAACCTCACCAGAAGAGTTGTACAGGATTTTCTTAAACAAAGAGGTCAGAATCACTCTCCTATTTTTCTGTCAGTCTATACAAATGCAATCAAAACAATACATATGCATAGATTATTTGATGTGGAACTCACTTGCTCCTTGTCTTTTCATGGTGTAGATGGTACAGGCATTTACACATCTTTCTGCTTTTGTGGATGGGTGCTCGGGTGGCAAATTCCAAATACTGGAAGGAAATGTTCACGGACAATTTGCAGAACTGGTAAGAATAATCACTTAATAATTTTGTTGATTACAGTAATTTTCAAAATTGATTTTAAAAATCTTGTCCTTTCCTTTTAGATTCCAGACCAGAAAATTGTCATGAGATGGAGGTTTTCAAGTTGGCCAGCTGGTATTTATTTATTGTTTGTTTATTTATGTATTTATTTTATTATAATATTTTTGTATTATTTAGTTGTATTATCTTATTCATTAATTCACATACCACTTTTAATATTAGTTATAATAATACATTTAATATTTTATATTACTTGTTTTTAATATATAAAGGAATATCTATTAAGTCTGAGGAATGTGTTGCTCTTTGTGGACAGTTTGTAGCCAGTGTTCTTCACTATTGTCGGGTCTGTTTGCTTTAATCTGAGTTATGATTGATTTTTAATTTTCTTTCAGGACATGCAGCAACTGTCATTTTAAACTTTGTGAATCGAGGCAGTGAGACAGAGCTGATTCTGGAGGCCCGAGGAGTTCCCAGCAATGAGGAGGAAAGGATGAAAGAGGGCTGGCAGAGATACTACTTTGATGCCATTAAACAGACGTTTGGATATGGAGCACTACTCTGCTAAGCCAAAGCTCATGTTGTGTCATGTCAGAAACTCGGGACATAATACACGTAGGCCTGGTTTCACAGACAAGGCTTAGATTAAACCAGGATTAGGCTTTAGTTAATTTAGGACATTCAAGTAGCTTTTATAAACCTGCACTAGAAAAAATCATTACTGGTGTGGTGTGTATCTTAAGACAAAACATAGTCAGTGACATATTTTAACATATGTCAGTGCAAGTTACTTTCAGTTAAAACTCAAACATGCATTTTAGTCTGGGACTAGGTTGAAGCCTTGTCTGTGAAACCCGGGGTTGGATTAAAGAAATGACATCTGTGGAAGTGTGAATATGAAACACTTGTGTATATCCTGCCTGCACCAGTTAGCTGGATGCCCACAAACACCTGTGCCTTCTCAATGAAATTGTATTTGTTATTGCATTGCATTAGAGATTTTTATCATGTTTGAATGTAATATCTATGTTTGAATGTTATGTCTGGGCATTCCAAATATAGAGATTGAACAATTTAAAACTGAGTGTTTTATAAGTGAGATTATATTTGGCTGTTATGAAGTGAAAGTCAAATTAATTGCATGATCATGATTTATATTTATATGTCAGATTTGATCGGAATATTGGAAACTGTTGTAATAAAACAGGAAATAAATGTTTTAACTTATATGAGCCTTTAAACATGCTTATCACTCGAAACATTACTTATCTAGACTATATTATATATGTAGACTATAACGTGATTTTTTTTAATTTATACTAATAATTAATATTATTTCATATTTTATATCTACCATATTGTTTACTTCACACACGGCTGAGAGAGAGTCAGCTGTTCATAGGCGTTCCCACATCCTGCAAACTGTCGTGTACGCTTCTGCTCCATTCGAGTATCTCAGCAGTCGGAATACTCTTGTGTGTGCACCGCTGATTGGTCAACTCACTATAGAAGCGCAACGATTGGCTATCACCTACGGTCTCGTATTCTGATTGGTGAAAGCGCCGCGGATTAGGAAATAGGTGGTCGGTCAGTGAACAGAAATATGCTGAAACCCTAAAGACGGCTGAACTGTCTTGTGTTGATGAATTTTATAGACATTGCAGTTGCCTTGGAAACATTATTCCGGAAATCGTCAGAACATTATTCTGGAAATAATATTAAAGGTCCGCAAGCGCCACAGCAATAGTCTCTGAGAGGTGCTGTGTGTTTAGCTCTGCTAGCTGTGTGTTGATAGGCTGTCACTGAGTTAACGTTAGTTACATTGAGCTACTAGCTGCAAATGCTTTGGTTATATTGCTAATGTTACATGTATGCGAATGGATTGTTTTGCTGTAATCCATTTGGGCTTTTGGGAGAAGTTTTGGCTTGCTGGTCAAGTTCTATAGCTAACTTAGTGGGTCATGCAGTCAGGTGCAGTTCACTGACAACATTTATATAGCTAGATGACTAGCTATGTAACAGATAGCTGATTTAGTTATTTAAGTCATATTTTTAGTCGTTTATTGCGTTTTGCACACTCTGGCAACATGAATTCCATGAAGAAGTCTTGTCTGGTCCTTATTGTGGCATTAGCTGTGACTTTGGATGTGACAGCTGGTGGTGAGTCAAATTCTTTAAGTATTCAATATTCGTATTCAATATTTAAGTATTTATTCTTTTCTTTTAGAAAAAATACATGTTTATTTAGATATTAACTAAAGTGTAAAGCTATTTAACAGTTCGAATGTATTAACATGTATGTAAAGTCTAGCCCTATACAAACCGTAAACTTGGCTGTTTGGTGCATTAATTGCAGAAGTAATACCAGATGAGGAAGGAGATGCTCAGGTCGGTGCGCCTCAGGTAATACAGCATTAAGACATAATGTAATATGTGTACACACACACACACAAACACACACACACACACACACACACGTGTGTGCTATAAACGATTACTTTAATGCTATTTTCTTTGTGATCTTTGCATCTCATTGCATCAATGGTTTTGTCAAAATCAGAGCACAGATGATAAGGATGGCTCCAGAATTTTGTCGGGACATGCATATGTTCCTAAAGATGCCCAGCCTGACAGCAGCACAACAGACACTGGTGTGGAAAGCGAGATTGAGGGGATTGAAAAGGAAGATCTTCCAAGTCAGCCCCCTCCACCAGAGGAACGTCGTAAAGAAGGTGAGTCGGAGTCAGATTAGGTCTGCAGGTGCTTCCTGATTAATATATAGCATTCAAGTCTCAGTAGTTAGATTTTTCTGTACATTTAGCATCATTATACCATTATTTTACTCCCACCATGAAGGTTTTGGTTCTATTTGTCTCATATGTTGCTTAAGTTTAAGGTTCACTGCACAATATCCTTTTCTGTTCATCGGCTACAGCTTACAGTGTCTGTTGAGAAAAGAAACTTGCTCACTCATGCATTCACCTATGTGTGGTTGATTTCCTATGAAAGTGTCTGGTTATTGTGTCATTTTCTAATTGGCTTTTATCCTGTGACGTAGTTCCGGTGGTGACTGGTGGAACGGCCTCTGGAGAGCCCTGCGTCTTTCCTTTTCTTTTCCAAGGGAAAGAGTTCTCGGAGTGCACTACTGAAGGCAGAGGAGACGGGAGGCTGTGGTGTGCCACAACGTACGACTACAGCACTGATAAGAGATGGGGCTTCTGTGAAAGTGAGTGAGCTATTATTGTTAGCATACTTTATAGTGCTTTATATTAGAAAAAATTAATTGTATTGTTTCATATTGTGACTCTAGTCTACATGAAATATGATACTACTTTAGTTGAAATCGGAAGAGTTCTCTGCACATTAGTTGAATGGTGTGTTTGCTTTTTACTACTCCTATGCTTTTTTGCATAATTAGCTTGGATATGAGAAGATCAATGCCAAAATACTGATTGATATAAATCAGTCATGATTTTTAGCACTTGCAGTTGTTAAACCAATTGTGTGTGTGTGATGTCTATGTGTCCTCACAGCGGAGGAGCAGGCAGAGCATAGGAGGTTGGTGGAAGAGGCTGAAGACCTGTACCAGGCCACACTTAGGGTGATCAATGGGACCAACCGAAGGAGCCAGAAGAAAGAGTGAGTGCTGTGCCATGTATATTTCTTTAGGTCTTCTTGTTTTTTTTAGGTCTTCAAGCTACACTTTCTGAAAAAAAAATTGCAAGAAACCGTACTACAAGATTTTAGCTTGTACAGTATCTGCAAAGATTCACCTTTTGTACCTTACCTGTACCTTCATGCACAGCGTTTGCAATTTTCTTTTCATGACAGTGTAGGATAGTTTTGGTTTCTCTGTTGGTGTAAAAATATCAAATGTATTTTATTACACTACTGTTCAAACGTTTAGGATCAGTAAGAGATTTTTATTTATTTATTTATTTGTATTATTTAAAAAAAGGATTATTCTAAATTCTTTATCTAGCAAGGATGCATTAAATAAATCAAAAGTGTCAGTAAAGACATTGTTAACAAAAGTTTTTTTATTTAAAATAAATTCTGGTCCCATGAAATTTCTATTCATGAAAGAATCCAGATTTTTAAATATTTTTTTATCATGGTTTCAACAAAAAATATTTACCTGCTGAAAAACCGTTTCCTACGGTGACTGAGAGAGCTCCATGCGCTGCATCTGCAGAAAACACCTGCAAATTAAGAAAACCTCTTCATCAGTTTGACAACACGTGCAAATACTCACACTGCAACCAAATATAGAAACACTCTGAAAACACTCATAACGCACGTATGATCAAGATCAACTCACCTATCAGGTCATTGACAACAACTCTGACGAGTAGACTGAGCAATAAAGCATGTCCTAGCCAGGTTCGTCACTTCCTGGGGTCCCCTTGAAACATTTCCGTGCTATTTGCAGCATGTTTCTTTATTTGGTTGCTTTGTGAGGATTTGCAGCACATGAGTTGCCAAACTGATGAAGATGTTTTCCTAATTTGCTGGTGTTTTTCTATTTGTATGTGTTTTCTTCAGTTGCAGAGCTTTGAGCTCTCTCGGCCACCGTAGTTTTCAATGTTGATAATAATAACAAATGTTTCTCGAAGCACCAATTCAGTGTTTTAGAAAGATTTCTGATAGATCATGTGACACTAAAGACTGGAGTAATGGCTGTTAAAAAATCAGCTTTGCCATCATTGGATTAAATACAAATGTATCAATATTTTAAAATAAAATTCTATTTTTAAATTGTAATATTTCACAATATTACTGTTTTTACTATATTTTTCATCAAGTAAACGTAGTTATGGTGACGTCTTTTGAAAATGCTAAAAAATATTGTACTGACCCCATATTTTTGAACGCTAGTAATATTCATAATTCTATTAATTTCTGTATTACAGGTTGTATGAAAAACTCCTGAAAGTTGCAGAGATGGGTCATGCTAAGGCTATGGAGAAGGTGGCATATGCCATGCTTTTTGGAGACTACTTGCCCCAGGACGTTCCTCAGGCGAAGGAGATCTTTGAGAAACTGGCACTGGAGGGCTCCCCTAAAGCTCAGACTGTAATAGCAACTGTTTATTTACTAACAGTAAAATGTTTTATGTTAATACTGATGCCTTTTTTGTCCTGTGACTCATTTCAAGCTGTTTTTTAAGAATATTCAATGCTGTGTTATTGCATCTGCATCAGAAAAACTTTATTCCTTTTTTATCTATCATGTTTTTTTACATTGAGGTCCCATCCAATTTCTGTTCACACAGGCACTCGGTTTCCTATATGCTGCAGGATTTGGAGTGAACTCTAGTCAAGCAAAGGTATCCTATAATGACACTTATCAAGCACTACATGCTTACTTTAAATGTGAATGTTTATTGAAAATACTGTATTTAACCTAATTGCAGGCATTGGTGTACTACACCTTTGGAGCTTTGGGTGGAAACCTAGTTGCACATATGATTCTGGTAAGAAGAATGATTTTCTGTCCTATATTTTAAACAAGGAAGGAGCTTGTTCCAACCAGGAAACAAGACTTGAATTACTTGCTTATCTTATGTATCAAGTCTTATTTGACTTCACTTACATCAAGCTGAGTGTCTAGACAAGCCTTTGGAACTACTGAAATTCTGACCGACACATTGGCTCAGTTACATGAAGCAAAGTTGAAACCTCAGACCTTGTGGCATTTATTCATGACTACTTTCTCAGTGCATTGGTATTTCTTGTCCTGCAGTTCATGCCTGTGCTGTCTGATAATTGTCATGCTTTTATTTCAGGGCTACAGATATTGGGGAGGTGTTGGGGTTCCTCAGAGCTGTGAATCTGCTCTCACTCACTACAGACTTGTGGCCAATCACGGTATATTTTGTTACATTGCTGTGCTTCCTCAGATGCAATCCTCATACACATCTAAATATGTTTAATTTCAGCACAACATAATTTAAAAGATCACTGGTGGCCACTTATCTTGAATCTTGGTTGCGATGACTATTTCGTTTAGTCAGTTTAAAAAAAAGTTTATTGACTTTCTACACAGTGACTTACTTCTCACATAATACATGTGAAAGGATTGTTTTCTGAGCAGTGTGAACACGGGAAAAAAAACTGTAGAAATGCTGTAATTTATAATAAATGTTTGGGTTCAATTTACTCATGCTGTGCTGATAGATTTTGGTTATACCGCCCACCATTAATCACTGGTACCACTTAGTTGTCCTCACTTCAGTTCTGAACTAAGAGTGATAATTAAGTCTTGAAATGTCACTCTGTGTCTGTGTCTGTGTTAGTGGCCAGCGATGTGTCCCTGACAGGGGGCAGTGCAGTACAGCGGATCAGGCTTTTGGATGAAGTGGAAAATCCGGGTTCTAGCAGTGGAATGCTAGAGGAGGATTTAATCCAGTACTACCAGTTCTTGGCTGAGAAAGGAGATGTGCAGGCACAGGTATAGTAAAACCATGTTGTTTTGTCTGTGGCATTATTGAAATCGAGAAAAGACTGTCACTTATAGTCACTTACATACATTTTAATGTTAAAGTCATTATGAAATGAAAATTGGCAATACTTTTTGGAATATTTTTTGGAATATTGCAGTGTTTATTATAAATGTGTAATTCATGCACATCATTATTAGGATTTTTTTTTTTTTTTTTTAAATTCATGTGCCCTCTAATCTTTAATCAAAATATCATCCTCTTCTCTAATGATGTGTTTACTGGAGCGAGGGTGGGACAGCAATAGCAAACCACAACAATCCAATCAATTCCCAATGGACAAAATCACATCCAGCAGTCCTATTTTTTATTTTTTTTCTCTTCTCTGATTCGAGAAACCCTTTCACTCGATATACGTCACAATAGGGAAAAAAAGACAATCACATCTTCTGTGTCATGTCAACTTCAACTCTATTTTGATCTACCTGTAATTTTGATGATTACGGTCACATATGTATTTTTTGTCTAGGTGGGTCTGGGCCAGTTACATTTACATGGAGGACGAGGTGTAGAACAGAATCATCAGGTAATTTCTGTTCAGTTGTATTTTGTATTCAGGCTCTGCCATTTTAATAATTTAAATGACATGAAATAATGATTTTATACTTTCTTATACTTTCTTTTTGTCATTAATTTTCAGCGAGCATATGAGTACTTTAACCAGGCAGCAAATGCAGGGAATACACATGCAATGGCATTCCTTGGAAAGGTATTGACATGAGTGTTTTTTGTATTTTATTTTCATTTTTATTGGACTGTAAATTAATGTCATTCTTGTCCTGTGTTGCTTAATCTTTCAACCTCCTTGTGTCCATCTTTTTTTCCTCATTCTTATTCTATTGTCTCAGATGTACTCTGAAGGCAGCGAGTTCGTGCCTCAGAACAATGAGACGGCCCTGCAATATTTCAAAAAGGCTGCAGACTTGGTGAGAATTTTTATTTATTTTTTGTCAAAATTCAGAAACTGTTTATTTTCAAATGTTCTGCTCTAATCCTTTATTTTTGCTTTCATCTATTAGGGTAATCCAGTTGGCCAGAGTGGCCTTGGTATGGCTTATCTGTATGGAAGAGGCGTTCCTGTGGTGAGTTTCCTGGATGAGCTGAACTAAACACTGTAGGATCATTAAATGACCTTTTCAGTTATTGTTTCTTCTTATTCCTGCAGAACTATGACCTGGCTCTGAAGTATTTTCAGAAAGCTGCAGAGCAGGGCTGGGTGGATGGACAGCTACAGCTGGGAACCATGTACTACAGTAAGTGTGTGCTGGAGAGGGAGATTATGTGCAAATTATGTAATTGTGTTTTTTTTATTTTTTTTTACTTCTGTTTCTTTACCTTTTCTGCTTTCACTGCAAGAGGAAAAATATGCAGTAATTTATTATAAATGGGAACAAATTTACTGAGCCAGTAAAGGCCATGAAATATATACCTACATGGTTCCACTAATTTCGAACGCCTAAACACGTCATTAATGAATGTTAAATTTTATATGTAAATATTGTGATTCATTTAAGAATGTCTTGATCTATGAAAAAAAGTTTGCTGCTCCTATTTTAAGAGCAAATATTAAGTGTGCATATTCCTAGCAATTAGACAGTAGATGCCTCCGAATATAGAACAGGGAAGAGATCAGGAGGGTTCAGGAGGAGAATAAAGGGTTCTAAGAATTGTGGAATGTTGTTGTTATTATTACTATTATTAAATCAAATACATTTCATCAAACAGTCCAAAATTCTGAGAATATAACAACTATTACTGTCATTAATAATTATTTAATGGAAATTAAATTAAAAATGAAATTTTAGGTTTTTTCCCTCTTTATACGACTATACCTATCTTTATAGCTCAATGTTTCATTACTTAAATTGCGATTTATCTTATTTTTGTCTTAAATCACAGCAGACTCTTTTAGCTTGGTTGCCTAGGTGATTGTTGCCATGCCAAACTCCCACCTGCATTCTGCTTTGACATGATCTTGACAAACATTGAGGCCTGAGGAGTGTCTTAGTCATTTCAGCTGGTGGGTGTTTGAGAGTATGAAAAGTGTCTTTATGACTCTCTCATTCTTCATATTTTAGATGGCATCGGGGTAAAGCGTGATTATAAGCAGGCACTTAAATTCTTTAACCTGGCATCTCAAGCGGGTCACATCCTGGCCTTCTATAATCTAGCCCAGATGCATGCCACGGGGACTGGGGTCATGCGTTCCTGCCACACTGCAGTGGAGGTGAGGCATTATTATTTCATGATGCATAGCCATGTTTCACAAAGCTTTTCTGATAGTTTTTAATGTATTTGTGAGAGCAGCTCTTCAAGAATGTGTGCGAGCGCGGCCGCTGGTCTGAGAGACTCATGGCGGCATACGGAAGCTTTAAAGAGGGAGATCCGGACTCTGCTCTAGTACAGTATCTACTGCTGGCCGAACAAGGCTACGAGGTTGCTCAGAGCAATGTGGCCTTCATCCTCGATCAAAGTGAGTATGGGTTCTACCACCAGAGGGAGTCAGACCCCCAGCACTACATGCATGTTAATGGTGGTTTCTAGTTAAAAGCTGGTCTGAGAAAGCAAACCTGGATATTTCTGACCCTTTAAATCTGTCCTTATAGTTTTCACCTCAGCCAGTATCTGCCTTGTATTTTTTGTGTAATTTTTTTTATTTTATTTTTTTATTCACAATTTAGCACATATTACACACAGACCAACAATATCACACAGAAACAGTAGGGACAATACAGCAAAAATATATCGACAGGACAGTAAAGAAAGAGAAGAGGAACAAATATATTTTTTGTTTTTTTGTTTTTAAACATTATCTTTATTGCAAAAATATGAAATATAACAAGAAAGTCTCCAAAAAAAAAAACAATTTACATAAACTGTAACTGTTGCCCGTAATCGGAATTTTGTAATAAAGAACAGGATGAAACTGATTAAAATCTTAATTTTTATTTATTAACATCTCTATAAGTAATCAAGAATGATTGGAAAAAAATGTGGGAATGCACAAAGGTCACAGAATCTTCCGTGATGGTAAAGCAGTCGGAACAGAGCCTGAGAGACCTCTTAAAGATCTGTCAGCCTTTCCTTTCATGTTTACTGTCTATTGGCAAATGAAAACCCAGCTAAATTAAGCTACTTCACATTAGTGAAGGTAAATCTGACTCCGTGTCTATGTATGTGTCTTTTTTTCAGAGGGGTCACAGATCTTCAATGAGAATGAAACGTACCCACGGGCTTTGCTCCACTGGACCAGAGCAGCTGCTCAAGGTTAGACTGTCTCTTCAACCCATACAGTCACAAAAATCTTAAAGTGCTTTGATGGTCTTACATCCATTATAGTGAGACAAATATAACTGCTTACTTACTGCTCTCTCAGATACTTGATCCTGATTGGTCATTTGTGGCATTATGTGTGGTCAGATATTTCTGTATGATTAATGCTAAACTGTATTTGACCACTGTAGCTACTAGCAACCAGTCTTCTACACTGTCATCGTTTTGCATATCTCGTATTACTCTGCACTCTTTTTGAATAGATTTAAAGTGATAAAAATATGTAAATTTTTCATGCCAATTTATGTACTTATTTGCTACACATCCACGTAAAAAGCTGGATCATGTATAGTCAGACGGTCATTATCGCTAAATAACCCCTTCAGGCTGAAACAGGATTCCTCTGCTTCTGTTTTTATAATTTCATTTTAATTTCCATGAGGCTGTTGAACATCCAGGATATTTGTAACATTAGCTGTTTTATCTTTTGTTTACAGGATACACAGTGGCCAGAATCAAGCTGGGTGACTATCATTTCTATGGCTATGGCACTGATGTGGACTATGAGACCGCAGTCATTCATTATCGTCTGGCCTCTGAGCAACAGCATAGTGCACAGGCCATGTTCAATCTGGGATATATGCATGAGAAGGGCCTCGGTATCAAACAGGTGAAATCTCCATGTATATTTACATATAGCATGTAAACACTGCTGTTGAAAAGTTTTGAGTTGGTAAGAATGTTTTTGAAAGAAGTCTTTTATGCTCACCAAGGCTGAATTTTATCTAGCAGTCAATGTTGAAAACAGTTTTGCTATTTAATCATTTTGTGGAAACCATGATACATTTTCCTCTCTCTCTATATATATATATATATATATATATATATATATGTATAATGTTTTCTGGGTTGCCCTTATAATGTTAGTATGTTTTTTAGATAAAAAATAGTCATAATTTAAAAATAAAAGGCATTTTTCCTAGCCTGATTTTAGCCTCTGATGTGAACGCTCTGTTTGAAGGGGCGTGTCTGCTGTGTGTAACCGGCCTCTACTGTGATTGGCTGACATGCTTGCATATGAAATAGCTACGTATTACATGTGAAACTCTTTCGAATACTTTTACTACAGATATTATACGTTTTTACTATTACAGCTATCGAGATTAACGAATCGTGAGATGTTTTTAAAGTATTTAGA
Source organism: Semotilus atromaculatus (assembly GCA_031834385.1). Classification (NCBI taxonomy): domain Eukaryota; kingdom Metazoa; phylum Chordata; class Actinopteri; order Cypriniformes; family Leuciscidae; genus Semotilus; species Semotilus atromaculatus. Next base: position 15,140,348 of record JAULUF010000010.1, on the reverse strand, counting down.
TCTATTCCCGAATCCCATCACATAAAATGTTGCCGTGATGAGCATTGAGCAAACAGATGACAGTGTGTTGATCGCGAGAATAAAGATCTTATCATTGCAACGCAATTTCTGCACTCTCTCTAATGCTTTCACCAATGCAAACACGATGATGTAAATATAGTATTGAACGATTTTGAGAGAAAGATTACCTGTCTGAACTTGAACAATTACACATTCAGAAACTGTTGCTTGGTAGCTCGATTGATCGAGGTCAGCTCTGTATTGGCCGAAGTTGAGGAAACAGTCTCGTCGAGTCGTCGGTGAAATGTTAATAAAATAAAAAATGAAAATGAAAATAAAATGAACCCATTGTTTCTTCAGAGGCTCGGATGAAGGAACTAAATACCTTTGTGTTCATTTGTACATCCAAACACTGAGCAACTGCCATGCTTCGGCTGCGCAGTTCCGCCTGTCATCGAACATGGGCTGGCATATGCAAATTTTTGGAGTCGTACATATTAATGATCCCGACTGTTGTCACAGTCGGTGTTATGTGGAGATTCGCCTATTTTTCAGGGGTGTTTTTCAAAAACGAGATTTAAGTGAGAAGGAGAAAACAATGGTGTTTGAGACTCACTGTATGTCATGTCCATGTACTGAACTCTTGTTATTTAACTATGCCAAAATAAATTCAATTTCACATTCTAGGGCACCTTTGAAAGAAGAGCATTATTGGAAATAGAAATCATTTGTAATATTATAAATGTCTTTGCTGTCACTTTTTAATGCATGCTTGTTGAATAGAAGTATTAATTTCTCTCTAAACACCCCAAACATTTGAACTGTAGTGCTTCCAATAAACTGTGCACTAATGTTTTTGGTTGTTCCTCCACAGGACATTCATCTGGCTAAACGTTTCTATGACATGGCTGCAGAGGCCAGTCCCGATGCTCAAGTTCCTGTGTTCCTAGCCCTGTGCAAGCTGGGCCTCATTTATGCACTACAGTACCTGCAGGATCTCAATGTAAGTCGCATCTTTCAGTGAGCATCCGCTTTAAATCTGACATGTCTCAAGTCAAGGAATAACCAATAACTTGCATCCTTTTTCTTCAGCTGAAGGAGCTTCTATCTCAGGTTGATCTAGACCAGTTACTGGGTCCAGAGTGGGATCTCTACCTCATGACTGTCATTGCTCTGCTCTTGGGCACAGTGATCGCATATCGGCAGAGACAGCACCAAGCCGTACCCAGAGCCCCTGCAGTGCCCCCTAGACCTCCAGGCCAGCCGGAGCAGCCTGCCGAAGAGCCTGAGGAACAATGAGAGAGCAGGGATCAGGGTGGAGGTGACTTAACGGGACTAGGGGTACAAGAGAACGAATTGAGGCCCATTAGCGTCTCTTTCCCCGGGACAGCCGCTGACACCTACACCCTGCTGTGGTCTTTAATCCTGTAAACCCCAAAAGAGCTTTCAGGACTCTTGTTGCCCTGTCCAGCCCCTCTCTAGTCTTTTTTACTGTGGCTTGGAGAAAAACTAGATGAACTTCTACGATATCTTAAACGTGCGCCTCAGGGTTTTGCCAGGTGAAATGATATTTGTGCAAATCAACGCTCACTATGTGGGGCGAAAAAGATAACATTACTGAAGGAACTACGGTAGTCGTTTCTGAATTTTGCTTGCCACTGTGCTAAAAGTCAAGTCATACCTATTTTGTGCAACCCATTCAGATTTTTTGTTCTTGTTAGTATTAAGTTTAGTACAAATTCGGATTCAGACACCATGCCTTATTGGGATGCAGAGTGCGAAATGGGCTGTGCTCTAAATTCGATATGTAAAAGAGTTCATACTCTTAAGGATGTGTTCCTTTTAAGTGGCTTGCTAGCAGATTTTTTCTTTTTTTTTTCCAGAAATTATTATATACAAATTATTTATAATGTCAGTATTTGGACAAAAGTTGTTTTCACCAGCACATAGATGTAGATTTCACTTGATTAAAACGAGCAGTTACAGATGAATAAACTACATGGTAAGTAATCTAAGGTTATCAGTCTGCCAAAAGGCTTTTTATTGCCATAAACGCTCTACACCCTGCCAAACATTGAATCACTGAGACGGCCCTTGACCTAATTTTGTGTGTCAGTAGCATATTTATGGTAAAGATAAAGATTCAAGGCTGGTGTCCATTAAGTTTCAGATTGTTAAACTTCTTTCTTCAGCAGTCATTCAACCTTTTCAAAAGTTTCCAAAATGAGATATAAATTCCACTACATACATGCAAAACATTTTAATTGTTAAGTGGGTAGCTGTTTGCTATAATGCTCAGTTTTGGTATTACAAGACAGTTTTTTCCCTTTTTTTCTGATCAAGATGTTTGAATGCTCTCAAAGCTATTTTTGATGATTACCATAAAAGGTCTTTTGCTCTGTTACACCAGCTTCCTGAAACGGGTTCATTTGCTTCAGAATGTGGCTTTGTGTGCGGAATCTTAGTTTTAGGTTCTTTTTTTTTTTCAGAGGAAAATATTTTTTCTGATAATTTAAATTGAGCATGTCTAGAATATTTGATCGTTTGGCGATGGAATGTGTCTGTCGTTTCAGGAAATATAGCAATACCACAAAGTTTGGTGTAAAAAAAGAAAAGAAAAAGAAATCTGTAATTTAAGCCTACATATGTGAATAGGATGTAAAGGACTGTTTTTCATGCAAAGATGCACCAGAGCATTAGTCTGTTTTTGTGTCTGTTTCATTTCACGTAATTCAGCAATGGTTTGAAACCATAAAAATCATATAACAGATTCTTCTATGTAAATCAAGCCACTCAAAATACAGAGTTGACAACGGATGAGTCTAAAAAAAAAAAAGCAAATAATTACATTTTCAACTGGCAATGTTTCTAAATAACTAATAAAAATCAATGGGTTCACAGCGAATGTCATTTTCCTATCTTAATATAATTAGACCAACAAATGCCAATCAGTCCAAACAAACATCCAGTGTACACAACATCAACCGCCACCTTATTTATTTCTCTCTGAAAGGATTCCTGGTCCTGATCTGCATTGCGCTGCGGGTCCGTTTCTCCCAGGCCCCAGTGCTACATGGTTTCTAGTAAAGCCCTCTGAAGTTGTGAATGGTCACCAGTCCCCTGGCAGTTGCATGTGCGTCTGGATCATGCTTTATGTCGGTGGGCCTGAACTTCGTCACTCAGCTGTTTTGGGTGGGGGAGATAAAGGGGCACTGATATAATGGCCCCGTTCTCTCTGCACACACATCCATTGTGCTAACCAGCTTGGAAACGCTCCACCATGGAGTGGCTTTTCATTGCCGTGGCAACCTGCTTGCTAGCCCTCTGCCCTGTCAAAGGTAAGTACTAGAAGCATCCAGAGCTGGGAAGATAAGCTGGAGCACAGGGCCCACGATACATGTGTGAGATTGACCTGGGATGCCAGGACTCCAAATTGGTGGAGCAAGATGTTTATGTGAACCTGTGTTGAAGGCCTTTTTGCTTGTGCTGTACCAATGGAGGCCGGTCTTCCTCATATTTTGACCTTTGCTAAGGCTCAAGTACTCATGGATCGTAATATTTATCTCAAGGTGACGAGTGGAGGCTGGAATATGAGGAAGGACTCAGTCACTACAGCGAGGATGCGCTTAGAAAGGTGCGTTTGTGTATTTGTGATGGGAATTTTTGGGCTTTATCATATGGTTGAGGATGTTTTTCTTTCACATGAGTTCATAAATACAAATGTCCCAATAGTTTGTGTTTGATGAATCATAATGTAAACATAATATCAGTACTCCAGGTGGTCTATCTATGGGGTGGCCTGAATGTTTTGGTTGTGATGTCACAGAAACCGCCTGTTTAGCATGTTATTTTGTTACAGGAGTTTCCTGAGAAGACCAGGCCAATCAGTTTCAAACATCCACTGTTCACGTGTCCTGACATGAGCCCCTCCTCTTCTGTGCCAACCTCAGGTAGGCTAGTCTAGGGTTTGCATTTTAGATTATTTTTCCACATTGTGACAAGATTTGCCAATGATGAATACACACTACTGATCTAAAGTCAGTACGATCAAGCTTGACTTTACAAGCCGCCAATGCTAGTCATGCTGGAGACAAAACACCTGATGCTTATCATTGATGATGAATGCTGGCTCTTGTTGTACCACAGACAAACTGCATTATATAATGTTTTGGTATCTGCTCTTCTGATCCACTGTATCTCTTGTAGTTGAGCTGGTGAGGGCAGCAGATATTAAAGTGATCGCTGCCCTTGGGGATTCACTGACAGTGAGTGTGATTATTTACTCTTTTCGGTTTAGTGGACTTTTCATTAGTTAGCTGACAACAGAATTAATTCTACACTATCTGTAATCATGATCATTCATGAGGCAAAATTAGTTAAACAACTTAAAGGGATAGTTCACCCAAAAATGCAAATTCTGTCATAATTTACTACCCTCATGTCTACCCAAAAGAAGATATTTTGAAGAATATGGGCAACAAACAGGCCCAAGGCTCCATTGACTTCCATAGTAGAAAAAAAAAAAATACTATGGAAGTCAATGGAGCCTTGGGCCTGTTTGGTTGCCCATATTCTTCAAAATATCTTCTTTTGTGTTTAGCAGAAGAATGAAACTCATACAGGTTTGGAACAACTGAGTAAGTGATGACACTATTTACATTTTTTGGTGCACTATCCATTTAAGCTGTACAAATACATACATACATTTGTTATTGATGCAGTTACTGATAATATAAGGGTTTAGCGAATAAAGCAATAATGATCTCTAATAGTAATTGTCTCACTTGTAGACAGCCATTGGTGCAAATGCAACCACAGTTCTTGGCATACCAATTGAATTTCGTCACGTGTCATGGAGGTAAATGTATTACTAATAATATAACATGCTTTTAGAAATAAAGTGACTTTATATCCAGTATGATTATATTTCTCATACTTTGTGAAGTTCTAATAATGTGGCCAAAATATTTGTATTTATTCCATATTTTTAAAGCATTGGCGGCTATGGATCCTTTCAAGATGTCATTACACTGGCAAGTACGTCCTTTTGCCTCAATATCAGTCATATGAAAAGTAAAAATTGGTGAATTGAACTGAATTGAATTTGTGACCCGGGATCTTCTGTGCTTTTGATTTAGACATCATTCGACTCTTCAACCCCCACATAGTGGGTCCTGCCCCAACCAAGACGGTCCATGGTACCCCAGCTCCCCTCTGCGAGACTGGATTTAACCTCGCTGTAACTGGACACAACACCTTGTAAATGCTAGTACATCCCTAGTCATTCTTCATAAATGGTTGTTGAAGAACAAATACCTGAAAATACGCCATCAAGATATTTTTACTTTAACTGTATCTTGCCACCTTTAATTTAGCTAATGTGGTATTGTATCAGTTGATGATATGAGTTGTGCTTCCTTTCTAGTAATCTTCCTGAACAAGTCAGACATTTGATTGATACATTGAAAACATATGAGGTAAATGCATTATTGATTTTGAATATGCTGTTTCTGAAACTAAACGTGTCCTCTGCATCTGTTGCTTATTACAAATACAGATGCTGAAATCTTGGCATTATTGTGATTCCATCTTTTGCTACAGGATATTGACTTTGATGAAGACTGGAAACTGTTGACCATTCTAATTGGGATGAATGACATCTGTGATTACTGCAAAGACAAGGCATTGCTTACAAAGCTGTTTCTTTGGCAAACTACAGACAGAAGATTCTTCTACAGTATTGACAGATTTTGTTCAAAATGTCAAAGCGGGAACTAGAGGAGGTTTAAAACAAATGTTATATTGATTGTGAACACATAGACGCTTGTAGAGATGATCATCAACATGAGTAATACCGCCTTGAAATGTGTTTGCTCTTTGAGAAACAGCAGTTCTAGGCAGTAAAAGTGACCTTTAAAGAGTCTATATTCAGACATATTGTCCTTTAGGAGTGTCTTTATAGAGCCTCTAAATTTATGTCCTCTATTTATGCACACAGTCCCTGTTTTCGGTGGAGAACTTTGTCCATTACATGACTGTGTCTTTGGAAATGCTGATGAATGAGGTAATAGCAGATTTAGAGATATAATATCAAATGCTTGTGTTTTTTAAAAAATGTTAAGAAGTCTCTCATGCTCACCAACTCTGCATTTATAATACAAATACAGTAAAAGCATTAATTTTGTGGGTGAATATTGTCATTTTAAAGAGTCTTCAGTGTCACATGATCCGTCTTAAATTCTAATTTGCTGCTCAAGAAACATATTTTCTTATGGTCAATATTGAAAACCGTTTTGCTGCCTAATTGTTTTGTGGAAACAGAATTTTTCAGTATTCTTTGATAAATATAAAATTCAAAAGAAAAGCGTTTATTTGAAATGGTAATCTTGTATAATATCATATGACTTGCAGGTTCCTCGAATGATAGTGAACGTGGTCCAGATACTGCCGATGGAGACCCTGAGGGAAGTACAGAAACCCACCCCAGGATGTCTACTCCAGAGGTACAGGAAATTAAATCAAGGTTTAAAAAATGAGCTAAGAGCAAGTGTGATGATGTCATGGATGCTAGCTGTGCATGAAAATAAATACACAGTGCATTATCGAGTAATCCTTTCAAAATCAAAAATCTCTTTGAATGTTTATGCGGTTGTTACGTGATGATGCGTCAATTTGTTCAAGGTGGTTATGTCATCTTTGCTCTTTCAGTGCCACAGGTTCATTTCTATCATATTCAATGCTCTGATCTCTCCAGGTCATTCTGCTCCTGTCTGGTAAAGCCAGCTGCTGGATCTGCTGATCTAAAGGAGCTGGTTGGAATCAACTTAGAATTCCAGGTGGATTTGTTTTCACAATTATCTATACAGATATATTACAAATGTGTAATTTGCAAATATGGTGCTAAACTGTGTGGTAAATGTGGTTGCACTTTATTTTAAGGTGTCTTTGTTTCAGTGCAACTATAAGTTTAAAGTACTGAATAGAGCTAATATTAATTAACAACATGAACTTACTTCGTTATAACAGTAAGTACATATGTTACAAGGACACTGTCAAATAAAATTTTACCCAAAATATCTTTTGTTTTTAGAACGCACTGGAGCAGCTCTTGCACAGTGACCGTTTCTTTAAGAATGACTTTGCTGTAGTTTTGCAGCCATTCTTGAAACACGCAGACCCTCCAAGACTCCCTGTAAGAAGTGACCACTGATTGTTATATGTTTATAATTTCTGCCACATTTCTGCTAGCTTTGCATTCGGTTTAAAATTGAAAGTTTCCATTAAAATGTGCATGTGCTGTTCAAGGTTTGTGTCTTATTCATTTTTCACTGATTAGAATGGGAAGATTGACATGAGCTTCTTTACCCCGGACTGTTTCCACTTTACTATGAAAGGACACGAGGAGCTAGCCAAGGGACTGTGGAACAATATGGTAAGTATTGGTTTCTTTTACTCAGAACAAATTCACAAAGCTCCATTTAATAAAATTATAAATTTATATAATATGTAATAACTAAAACATAGAATAAAATATAATTTTGATGTTTACACCAGCCACAACATCTGATTATCTCTGTCACTGTCATATAGGCACAGTTTGTCATTCTGAAATCGTTTCTCTCATTTTTTTGTGGCAAGTTTCAACCTGAAGGGGAGAAGTTTCTGGTGGAGAGCTTTTCAAACTCGATTGAGCTTATTTGCCCCCCTGTGGTAAGAAATTATTAGTATTGGTGTAATTAATTTGCTAATTCTATTATTATATCCTTTTAATTTTTTTTTCTTATTCGAACTGACAAAACCCAGAGTCATCCATACATTTACACCAGACCCACTGTTGTAAAGCCAGGCCCGTCAGCTGGCATCAGACTAGCGGTTCTCCGCCTCATGCTTGCCTTGGCTTTCCTTCCACTGTGGTTGGCAGTAAATCTGGCCTCCTTGTAGGACATCCATATGGAGTATCATGCTACATCATGTCTGCCCACCTGATGTTCTACTTGTGCTGGATATCAATGCTTTGACAGCCTCGGAACCATTGAGGATCTATTTTGAGACTTGAGCCACTGCAGGATTATCTATGATAAAACTGATAATGAGGGAGTGAAAGATAAAAAAAACAAGTTGTCAAAAAAAGAAAAATGGACTTACAATCAGTATCATATTTAATTGCTCTGTGGAGTTCCTCCAATGGAAATGTTAAAACCTCAGAATAGAACAATATATGCTAATGTGATGACCTTTTCTGATATACCCAACTAAAATGGCACAAGAGCAGGTGCAAAGCCACATTTAGCTCTGCGTAATGCTGCTATTATTCATTTAGGTACGAAAGGTAACCGTGTAAGCTGATTCCGGGTTGTTTGAATAAAGACGGCCAGAGGTTACACTGTAAACTCATTAAGCCTCTGCGGATAAAGGATTTGAATGTTGAGTGAGAACAATTGTTTTGCTTCTGAGAGCACGGTGAAAAGTAAACTGTTTGAGATCTTCCTAATGCCCACAGTAATAAGATCATTGTTTTGGATGCTTCAGCATGAGAAGTGCTTTTGGTCTTCTCAAATAAAGATTTCAGAAGGGATACTTACCTCTTTTCCTTCCTTTTTTTCTTTAAAAGTAAGTTTTTACTTTAAATACGATTTTTCCATACATGCTGAGGGTTCTTCATGGGTCAATAAATTCTTCCATTACCAATTAAATAACCTTTCTTTATAGTTATTCACAAAGGTTCTTAGCAGCTCCTAAAGATTCTTGGAAACAAGCTTCTTTCCTACACAAAACATAAATAAAATGAAAAATTAAATACAATTATATGGGCTGTATCAAGTTAGCTCAATGAAATATGAATAATTAATTATTACTTGTTATAATTATACATATTTGGATCAGTTAATAAAATGAACTTTTATTATTTATTTGAGGCCCCCATACAATACAAAGACAATTTACAAAACAGTAATCATACACACAATGTCTTGGGGATATGCTGGAATGGTTCATTAGTTAGCTGGAACCTGGTCAGAAGGGGGTTTATATCATTATAAAGGTTGATGATGATCGGACAGCGGGAGGCCAGACATCATGAAGCCTGCTTGGACCTTTGCTTGTTACAGTCTTGAGGGGAAATCGAGTCTTACGACTCCCAAATGGATTATTAAATCTAGCAAATAATTATGAGTCTGATCTGTCCGGCTGCTACATGGTGGTTTCTTCACATTTATGTCCTTAATTAATAAATATATTTATATTTTGTCTGTCTGATTTTGTCTGCATTTTTCAAATCTTAGTTGAGGTTGCTTAATCAAAAAAGCAAGAGAGAATTTTTCTTTGCTGCCCATGCTGCATATTCATTATTATTATTATTATTATTATTGTTGTTGTTATTAGTGGTAGTAGTTTCATTCAAATGGGGATTTGTATTTACCCACTTTCAGGGCTGTCAGTCTCTAGCAGTCTTTGTTGTGAATTTCTTTTAAAAACTAAGAAACTATCTGCAGATATTTATATATATAATATTCTATATATTTATAATATATTTTATATAATCTAAGGTTTATTTGTGATTTCATTTCCTCCAAAAAAATGTAATTAAAAAAATTCAAATGCACTGTTGTTTAAGAAGTGAAGCATATTTGGAGTTGCACTTTATTTATTTATTTATTTATTTATTTATTACAAATACACTTAAAATAAACAAATAATTGGTTTAACCCAGCTCTGGAAAACTGCTTTCTGTGGTTAAATTATGTATTTTTATAATCAGAAATAATTGGACTCAGTGAAACATTATGATGGGTGTTTCTCAGAAATCATTTAACTTCTGGTTATGCAACTTGTTATGAACAATCTGTTTGAAATGAAACAACAAAACAGCAAATTGCTCATTTAGTTTCTTGTTCAGTTGTGTACATTTAAAAAATAAATATTCTATCCATGGATGGCTAAGAAACGGCACTGCACAGTTTTGAGTAGTATATCTCTACAGCTAGGACAAATGTAGAATTTATGCATTTTAATATAACTTGAATTAATTCTTGGGAAAACTACACTGTAAAAAATTATATGATTAATAAGTTATGACAACATATGTTTTTACATTGCTTTAAGCTCATCAAAATAAGAGAAGCAATTTCTTTTATTATTATTAATTATTTCAATTAACTTTTTTTTTACATCTAAGTTGATTGTACTTAAAGGCAGCAACTTTTTACATTAGTTTGCATTCATTATTTACATTCATCATGTTTTTTGTCCATTTAAGTTGATAAACAGGAAACCATACCTTGCTTCCTCTTTGAGGGCCATTAGATGCAATCCATCACATGCACATACTCATACTCCAAACGACTGTTCGATATTCATCCAATTTTAGTGTGTCCAGAATAGAGAAATAGCATTATGTTCTCATTACAAATCAATGGGCAACTTGTCTGCTGCCTAAAACGTTTTACTGTGTACAGTCAAACCAAAAATTCACCAGATATAATTTTGTATATTTTTTTACTAGTGGGTGCAGGACACCATAGTTCATTTATGTGAGATTAGCAGAATAAAGTAAACTGTGACATATTATACCTAAAAATTCTTCATACAGTGGAATGTAAAATGTATAAAAATATGGGACCAAAAATTATTCAGACACTTTGACCTGATCATATTTTGTGTCTTAAGTGTTTTTTTCTTAAATTGCTAATGCAACCTTTTTACACCACAGACTGAACAAAATTAAGCATTGCTCTGTAATTTGTTGACCTAAATTGGTATTATGTAATTGTGTAGTTAAATTTAACAGCTGACAGCTTTTCAGCCTAATTCATTTGTCAGACAGTCTAACAGAAGGATGGACAAAACCAGTGAAATATCAACTGAAATATAACTGAGTTATTGTCATATTTTATTACCATTTTCGAAACTATAGCGAATAAACTGTGATCATGTGAGAAATGTTGAAGGTGTCTGAATAAATTTGCTTATCTCAACATCCTTTAACCCAACAGGGATAAAATGTGTAAATGCAGCTGTCTCTAATGTGCACATTATCAGAGCCCAATATTGGTGTCTTGCATTCTGTGTCATCCATGCACAATGATGATAAATGAAGCCTAAATGGCTTGTTGAGATGCACAATGAATGGCAGATAAACAATTTTCATGAGCTACAAGGACATTTAACCAGTATTGCAGTGAACAAAGCATATTTCTATCAAAACAACCTGTGGAAACATAAAAGTATAAGTGGTAAACAAACAATTAAGCATAAATGTTTTATCAGATTTGCATGTGAATTGATCCCACATCTAAAAATCTGCTTTTTGATAACATTCACTCTATATTTCATCCCCTGCACCTCTCTTTCTAATGCATCTCTACTGTGCTCAATAAAGGAGTTGGTGGGGTAATCACATATGGTTCCCCTGAGTGCCATCATTTACTGCATATGCCAAGGTTTAATGCTGTCCCTAATTGAATTACTTTCTGTTTTGAATGGCAGGCACTACTGATCGACTTATGTTTAGTATTCTGCACAAAGATTTATGCAAAACAATACGGTATAGCTTTATCTCAGCCGGTCATTCAGTTCGTTTTTACTGGGACCAAATGACTGCAAGTTGAATTTATTTTCCTTTAATATTTTACAGACATCTTAGTGAAAATCATGATCTTAAAGAGTTCATCTTTGAGTAATGCATGGGATCTTATCTTCATAAACCGGTCAATCAAGACTTTTGTGTAACAATGTTATAAGACATTTTGTTGATTTATGTAACTGATATCAGTTTGACAAAGCAGATTTGACCCATATTATGTTTTGGGCCTGTCCTAGATTATGACCTTTGAATTAGTTTTTTTTATTTTTATCTATTAATTATTTGATTTATTTTTAATTATTACTATTGTTATTATTATTATTATTGACACAAATCATGATTTGCTTTGATATGCCTAGTTTTGGAGTTTTAGGAGAGGGTGATGTTATGATAAGAAGTGACAATATGCTTATGCATTTGCTTGCCTTTTAGCCCGAAGCAGAATATTAATAGATGGAAAATCAAGCACACCATAATCAGACTTCCTATATCTCAATCTCAATATCTCCATCCATCCATCCACCCATCCATCCATATATTAAAGCAAATTTATTATTAAATTTTGTCTTTTTAATTTATTATTATCTTGCTAATATGTAGGCCATATCTGGATGCATATTAAAGCAAAATTATTAACTTTTTTCTTTATCATTATCTAGCTAGCTAATGTGTGTATATACACATGCATGTATTGATGCTAAATATTATTATGAACTTTTTTTCTTTATCATTTAGTAGATGGATAACTAAGCAGCTGTACATTATAGGCTACTGATGTCATTTCCTCTTCATCAAGTCTTCTATATAAGGCGGCATCGCTGCGGTTGTGAGTAGTGACATTGAGGCATTGTGATCTGTGTATCCGGCGAAATAAATAAGAGCAGACGCCTTATGCGCATAATGCATCCATAAATCAGCGAGTGTTTTGATTCACTCTGAGGAAAGGAAAGTACTAACGTTCATTCGCTTTCCTCTGGCACGACGGTTCGAACGGTTGCCTGCTCTTCACATTAAGAAAATGATCGCACGAGGATGCGCTGGTCTCGTGGTGCTGGTGAATTTTGGTAAGTGTGCAAGATGTGCAAATGATCACCGTAACGTAATAAGTTGTTGTGGGAATACTTAGTATTATTTTGGATGATGTGTTATTGATTCTGTACATTTTATAAATGCGAGCTGTTCCATGTCTCTGTCAGCACCAAGGACAGCGGATAAAACACTTGCGACTGCGAGGAACGCAAATGAGCTTTTCACACACTTGACATTTGTACGCGTTATTGTGGTTTATAAAGTTCCATCGCATGTTAACGTTTGCACAAGGTCAGCTAAATGAACCGGACCAATACAACGCAGCCAGTTTTAATTACCGCTTGTTTATTTGTGTAATGTCGCACGCTTAAAACAACGCGGGTTGTTTTAAGAACTATAAAACATATAGCAAACATAATAATGTTTCCATTAACGCTTTTCGCGTCTTCGTTCTATATTTCTAACGGTTTCCCCTCAAATTATTTGAAGCGCGTGAAAGTTTCTGCGACTGTACAAAGAACATGAATATTTAATGAGATAAGCATCGAAGCAGTTTATGATTGGTTGTCTGTAGCTAAACGACTCGTAACAGTTAGGCTTTAAAGATTAAAGCTAACGGTTTAAAAGACGTCAAGTCAACCCAGGGTTAATTCTATGCTAATTTGGTTATATCATATTTTGCCATATATCTTGTTGATCAAAACATTCTCTCTACTTCTAGTCTTCTCAGTGCCTGTCTCCCCAGGTCGCATGGATGATAAGGATGTGAAGGTACGTATTAGGTAGTATTATTTTAATGTGTATTTTTTTGAGCAGCCTTTTGAGAAACAGGAGCATAAGGATGCACAGAATGGCAGCAGCCGCAATGGTCCATGTTGTCAGGAAGTGTGGAGGAAAGCAGCATAAGTGAGACAGTGACTAAAAAACACGACTTCAGCCTAGTGACAGCTGGTGCCGTGTGCTTGCTCAGAGGAGGCAACTACATGACTGCAAAATGTTGGGTTGCATTCATTTAACTTATATGAGATTGTCAGATGTCTCTTTCTTGTCATTGCCAATGAAAAACACCTTAAGAGAGGGTCTGTTTTGATATAGGTCACTAGAAAATCTAGAAATCTGTACAAATGAAATCTGACATTTTGGTGAAACCGACATCACCAATGTCAAGTTGCAAACAGATGCTGTTCTCCTCAGTAAAATGATAATGCCATTTCAGCAACACTTTGGTCTTACTGAGGGAGGCTGTTTTTCCCTGACAGCAGAGAAATGTTTGACTTTGGGGGAATGTGCAGCCAAACAAATCGGAGAGACAAGTGTGTGTGTGTGTGTGTGTGTGTGTGTTGGAAATGAAAGCACTGAGGAGGAAATGACATTGATTGAAAGTGTAATGTAAGACAGTAAGGATGGTTAGATGGGAGGCTTTGAGATATTATTGGCAGCTGCTGCTAATGTGTGTCCTCTGTCACATTGATGTGTGTAGAGTCCATATATACACACTCCTATTCAAAAACGACAGGAAAGACTTTTACATTGTTACAAAAAAATCTGTTTCACTTCTAAGCTGTTCTTTTGATCAAAGAATCACTACAGAAATGTCCTCTGTCACATTGATCTCATGAATGTCTATATAACGAATGACATAATAGCTTAAAAATTTTGCGCTGTTCCCTATCCCAACCTTTCTCCGTCTTTATATAGGTGATGAAATGTATTGTGGAAGTAATTGCGGATACTCTGTCCAAGCCTCATCCCATCCCAGCGTCCCAGGACTGCCTTGAGATTCTCGGCTCTGGTGAGTGCCTGCAGTAGTGACACCTGGACTACTACTATTTCCATATGTTTAGCTACACATGGGTGCACCTCTTCCCTATCATCTGCAGTGACCTTCCCAATATGATAAATATATGCTGCCGTTGCTGCTGTGACTGCACGTTTCCTCAAGTTAATGGAGCAAAGTAATTAAAGACATTAGCAGTCATAGTGTGAAGCTTTGCCGTGCACTGTCCAGTCACATTGCAGGGTCTTTTTTTAAATACTTTAATAGTTGAAAAATCAATAATTCTATTCACAAGCCAGTTATTGTTACTGAGATAACGCTTACAACAGTGAAATCAAACCCTCTTTGAGAGGCTTACACAATGAGACTGGACAAAGAAACCGTGAAGGACAGAGATTGACTGAGAGATAGGAGGACAGATTAGTGGAGAATTTCATAAATACACTGTAACAATGTTTACCTTACCAAATAAGGTAAAAAGGTTATAACATATAATTTTACTGTACAAAATGTATTGCTTTTAGAGGTATAAAATCATAATGATATTATAAAATGTGAGTATATAATTCACCTTATAATTCAAAACCTTATAATTGGTTGAATTGTATATTTAAAAAGTGCACAATTTATTGCAAATTATTATTATTATTATTATTTTTTGTAAAAAAATAATATAAGAATAAAATATGATTCACTTTATTGTTCATAGAAAAAGGGGCATTCCAAGATTTCCTGCTTGAAGCCACCTGTTTTATTATTAATACAGTAACAAATAGAAATAGTTCAAATAAGTTTTCTTATTTAAAGACATGCGGTAGTAACTGTAAAAATATACAGACACCAACATGCCATTCCCTAATGCTTGTCCATTTTACGTCAACTCTGTACTGTTTTACAGGAATATTCTGTCAACAGCTGCTAGTTTTCTACCTTAACTTTAACAGATTGTGAAGCCTGGCAGAGAAATAAGACGAGACATTTTGAGAGGGAAAGTGGAGAAGAGTGAATAGCATTGCCACGGAGGGAGCAGCCGACTCTGCGTGCTCTCTTTGTCGGTCAGCAGAAAGGGAAAAGCTTGACTCAACGTTAATTCAACGAAATTCTCTCCTCTCTCCCTCTTTATTCCTTTCACTTTCTCTCTCTTCTGTCTCAGCTGGCCTGATGATTAATAGTGCTGCTCAGACGAAAGCAGGACATTTCAGGGCAATTAACGCGAATAATGTAAAAATAAAGTAAAGTGCTGACTGCTAAAAAAGTAGGAGCTGTGTGTGAGCTGTTCTGTGTATTTTGCAGATGACAGGCTTGTGAGCATCCTGCGCCACCGAAACTTTCTCAGAGAGATGCAAGATATCGCTGTGGAGGGTAAGAGGCAGATGCTCCAGATTTTGGTTGCTATAGAGAAATGCTAATGGCAGCAGAATGACAGTCGGGTGCTAATGGCTTTTTTGGCAGTATTAGGTCATTTGAAATGTAGAGTGAAGAAATGTATAACACTGCTGAAGAACTCTAAAAGAGAATAGATTTTGTTCTATTGCCAAGAAACTTGCTACTTGTGACCGTGTCTCCACCAAACTGCTTCTCAGGAGCCAGTGATAGAGCACAGAGACACCCAGGAGACACACCTGATCATGTGACCAGCCTCCCTGAAGACATGAAGAAACCTGCAGGTGAGATGAATCCACTTCTAAATTGTCATGATACATGACTCATGTTTTTTGTTTTTTTTTTCATTGTTTTTACATTTCCAGAAAAGTTGGGACATTTTGTAAAAAGCAAAAGAGTTGGGACAGAGGCATGTTTACCATTGTCACATCACCTTTCCTTTTAATTATTACTCTTTTTAATAGTTTGGTAATTGAGGATAATAATTGTTGAAGCTGAAGTGGAATTTTCTATGCCAAATCTCGCCTGATAAAAGACAATTGCTCAACAGTCCATGATCGTCATTGTCTGATTCTCCTTTTCCTGATGGGTCATCCATTTTCAATAAGAGACAGATCTGGACTGCAGGCAGGCAGTCAAGCACATCGGTGAAGAGTGTCTAGAAACCACTGTTTCATCATGTGAGGCCTGGCATTCTCATGCTTACCAGGAAAGATGTCATCTTGATGGCAGTATAAGTCTCTGTGCAATCCCAGATACGCCTTCCACATCAATGGTACCTTCACACATATGCATGTCACCCATGCTGTTTGCACTGAGGCAACCCCATCCCATGACAGATGTTTGCTTTTGCACCTGTTGCCGCTGAAAGTCTGGATGGTCCCTTTTGTCTTTGGGACTGAGAACTCAATGTCTGTTTTGTTTTTTTTACAAAAAGTTGAAACGTGGACTCATCTGACCACAGCACACATTTCCACAGTGTGGGCCCAAAGAACTCTGCATAGAACTGATGTATAGCTTTTTAGCTTGTTCCTTGCGTAACAGAGATTCAAGTGGCATTTCTTGATGTAGCGGCATACTGTATTAATTGACAACGGTTTTCCAAAGAACTCCCGAGTCCATGTGGCTATATTTAACACCAGTAGGATGATGGTTTCTCATGCAGTGCCATCTGAGGGCTCAAAGGTCACACCTTGCCCTAGATTCTATCAAAGAAAACAGACACATGAAAATGCTACTTTGATTTTCACATTTCAAAGGACAGAAGTCATCCAGTACTCTTGAAGCATATTTTAGAGTAAATCACTGTGTTCTGCTCTATAGTGCTGCACTTAGCCGAATCAGGGCAGAGGACACATCTGCTTCTTCTAGTGGGCATTGTTTCATACTAGTGCAAGTGCACACTACCATGGTACGGTGGTACTGAGCTTGTAAAATGTCTTATGCCCACTCCCATTGACTTTTGAATTGGATTTGTCAGCGTTGGAGTCTATGGGCACAAGTATGTGGGGGCTAAATATCATTCTGTATTCTGTGTCAGAATTAAGTAAACACTGATTGTGTTTTAATATATGCATTCATTTGTGAGTGGGTTGTCAGTGTACTTTGCTGTGCACCTCATTTGACTTTATTCAGAAGAGCCGACCGTGAATATTCTGTCATCCATTTCTATGATCTGCATGTATTGCAAATACACTTTCATCTAGTCATCCCACTCGGCTCATATGTCAGTCTCCTTATTCGGGGAGGTAAGCAGTCAGTGGCCACAAGGTTAACATGTTTTTCTTTGGTTTACAACACACCATCTATATGTGTCTTTGCAAGTACTGCACTGAGGTCAGAAAGATTGGTCCAAAGAAAAAACATTTAAACAGTTTGTTCCACAGCCTTGCACTTCCATGAAAAGGTACAGTAGCAGAATTCATTATAGATTAAAACATTTTTACCAGATTTTTTTTATCTATCTATCTATCTATCTATCTATCTATCTATCTATCTATCTATCTATCTATCTATCTATCTATCTATCTATCTATCTATCTATCTATCTATCTATCTATCTATCTATCAAATTACAATTTCATCCATCCATCCTGCAGGAAACCGGAAATAAAAATATTTATTCAGATTAAATTGATACACAAATGTGCTCTTAACCTCATCATAACAATTTACCATCCTACAGACGATCAGTCAATGTTGGCTGCCATGGAGAAACCAAAGGAATTTGCAGAGAAGAGAGGAGCAAGAGAGGAGAGCTCCCAGGAGAGTGAGGAGACAGAGCAGGAGTCTAAAAAACAGAACCAGATTGCTGAGGAAGAGGAGCGTGAAGAAGACGAGAGTCCTAACAATCACATCTCCAACTATAACCCAGAGAAGAAAAGCGAGTCACAGGAGGAGGCCAAAATAAGGGATGAGGAGAAACAGGAGGAGAAGAAACTCTCCAGCTTGGAAAAGGAAGAGGAAAATGATCCGCCTCACCATAAAGAGGGTAATGATGAATGTGATTTGTGGGATGCCATATCTGCTACTTTCTGAATTTATATTTGTGTTTAGAAAAGCATTCATTTTGATATGATATAACAAGCAGCAATCTTACTGTAGATTAGCTGCAAGGACACATTATAGACTGTCCCGACAGGGCCAGTGCTCTGGGTTTTCTCAAATTCAGGGCCCTCCGGCAGAGAAGCTTATAGTGGCTCAATACCTGGAAACAAGCCACTGCAGATGTACAAATGATAGATGAACACTGCGTGAATGTGTCCCATCAATCCTGCCACAATGTAAAATACAAAAAAAAAAGAGAAGTGTCATCTGTTCCAGGCTCCTACACAGCACCAATATAATACTCTGATGCTCTATACTACTAGATTTCCCAATTCAATTCCGATTCACACTCTCAATTCAATTTTGATTTCGGATTCTGATTTGATTCAAATAGTTTCTGATTCATTTAGTGGTATTTCAGCTATGTCATGCCCAGTTAGCTTGAATATGAAAAAAAAACCACAATCCTCTCTGTTAATGCTGTAAACAATGCCTGTTTTAAACCAGTAACTGCATGATCTTCTTGAAGTACTCATTAAAAGAACAGACTCATAAGAGTCATTTGTTTCAGGAATCGGGCTACACTGGTTATGCTGTATGTTTTTCATTCGCTAAAAAACAGCTGATCAGAAGCGTTTTTTTAGGAATCGGACATTGGTGGCATTAGATATTTGTTTTGTGTTAGCAATTAAAGCGCTTTTTTGCCATTATTTAGTCTTTTTGTTATATATTATTTCTGGTATATACACTCACCGGCCACTTTATTAGGTACCCCATGCTAGTAACGGGTTGGACCCCCTTTTGCCTTCAGAACTGCCTCAATTCTTCGTGGCATAGATTCAACAAGGTGCTGGAAGCATTCCTCAGGGAGTTTGGTCCATATTGACATGATGGCATCACACAGTTGCCGCAGATTTGTCGGCTGCACATCCATGATGCGAATCTCCCGTTCCACCACATCCCAAAGATGCTCTATTGGATTGAGATCTGGTGACTGTGGAGGCCATTTGAGTACAGCGAACTCATTGTCATGTTCAAGAAACCAGTCTGAGATGATTCCAGCTTTATGACATGGCGCATTATCCTGCTGAAAGTAGCCATCAGAAGTTGGGTACATTGTGGTCATAAAGGGATGGACATGGTCAGCAACAATACTCAGGTAGGCTGTGGCGTTGCAACGATGCTCAATTGGTACCAAGGGGCCCAAAGAGTGCCAAGAAAATATTCCCCACACCATGACACCACCACCACCAGCCTGAACCGTTGATACAAGGCAGGATGGATCCATGCTTTCATGTTGTAGACGCCAAATTCTGACCCTACCATCCGAATGTCGCAGCAGAAATCGAGACTCATCAGACCAGGCAACGTTTTTCCAATCTTCTATTGTCCAATTTCGATGAGCTTGTGCAAATTGTAGCCTCAGTTTCCTGTTCTTAGCTGAAAGGAGTGGCACCCGGTGTGGTCTTCTGCTGCTGTAGCCCATCTGCCTCAAAGTTCGACTACTGTGCGTTCAGAGATGCTCTTCTGCCCACCTTGGTTGTAACGGGTGGTTATTTGAGTCACTGTTGCCCTTCTATCAGCTCGAACCAGTCTGGCCATTCTCCTCTGACCTCTGGCATCAACAAGGCATTTCCGCCCACAGAACTGCCGCTCACTGGATGTTTTTTCTTTTTCGGACCATTCTCTGTAAACCCTAGAGATGGTTGTGCGTGAAAATCCCAGTAGATTAGCAGTTTCTGAAATACTCAGACCAGCCCTTCTGGCACCAACAATCATGCCACGTTCAAAGTCACTCAAATCACCTTTCTTCCCCATACTGATGCTCGGTTTGAACTGCAGGAGATTGTCTTGACCATGTCTACATGCCTAAATGCACTGAGTTGCCGCCATGTGATTGGCTGCTTAGAAATTAAGTGTTAACGAGCAGTTGGACAGGTGTACCTAATAAAGTGGCCGGTGAGTGTATATATATATATATATATATATATATATATGTATGTATGTATATATATCACGACAATATTAATTAAAAATTGGTAATGTTTTATTTTCTTAAAACATTGTAAAATTATAATAAATAATTATGAATGACTGAGTTATAACAGAAAATCTTATCTTTTTACCGAGCCCTAGTCATGGTATACATTGTCCACTTTTGTGCCTTTTCTTCTCACAATTGTGGCAGCATATTTACAATTGTTATATAGCCATTAATTGTAGCTACACTTTGTAATTTTTTGCTTCAAAATTTACAAAATCTATATAATGAGCGAGTGCATTATGAATCTACCTTTCAAACTGTGCTTTTGTCTTATTCTGCATCACTACAGTACGCCTATAATAAGTGTTTATATTCAGACTATTTTTAACCTGGCGGGATGACAACCGCTCCAATAGCCCAGTACCTGCATGACTCGTCATATTATAGACATAGAGAGGTAGCTCAGGCTACAATGTTCTTCTGCAAGACGCTTCCAGTTGTGTTCAGTTAACCGCTAGAGCACCAAAATGTACTGCATGTACACTGCAACTCTTAAAGGGCACCTATTATGGCATTTAAAATGTTGTTTTGGGAGTCCCTAACAACAGTTTTACAAGCATGCAATGACAAAAAACACTTTTGTTGTTTTATAATATGCATTTATTTTGACCTGATTTGCTCAGTGACTCCCATATGAATCGTTGCAACGACTCATTTTTCCAAACCCCGCCTTTGCGTGACGCTAATCTGCGGTGATTGGTCAGATGACCCAGTCAGTTGGTTAACACAGAGTACAGTGTACAATGCTTTTATCAATTACATTGTGTTATAATAATGATTATAGAGCACCGCTTTGTAGTAAAAAATTCTAAATAAGAGAAGGAATTTGTGTAGTTAAGAGTACACAAGAGTAGTTAAGACTAAGAGTAGTTATGTTAGCGACCATAGCCCAAAGTTCAGTGGTAAAAGCACAATCAGTCTTTGTTTGCGTTAGCCCAATGCTTAAACATATTGATAATGCTGTACTACGAGGTATTGCTCTATTCTTTATGACAACTCCAATAACAACGACAAACACTTCACATATTTCAATACAATTGACATTGAAGACTATAGAAGCTGCGCTGTGCGTACACAACACACAAAATAATTATTGAGCATGCTACATAAAACATAAAAGCAACAATTATTAATATTGATAATACTTACAGGTTGTGATTCGTAGGAGGAAGCTGGTCCAAATAAACTTGGTACTGAACCTTCCTTCAATATCAGCCGGCTCGCGAATCCATATTTTATAGCATTTATGTTTGTGAAGCAATCATCTTCAAAATGACGCGAACAAAGCACAAACAAGGTTCAGGCTATAACGTTACTTCTGTGGTATAGTTGTATATATGAACGGCTATACTTCTGTGGTATAGTTGTATATATGAACTGTAGCTACTTAGTCTTCAAATGCTTCAGCTCCTTAATGTTTCTGTGTTCACGCAATTTTTATTTCTTTACAAAGATAAATATAAAGTTCCCACCTCAATAAAAAGCTGTGAGCCTCATAATACAACATTATAAAGCTTTCTGAATAAACGTGTCGTCCTCGCCTTGTGGTGGTTTGGAATTCAATGGGGAATCGGAAATGCGTGTTTAGACGTAGGTCGGATGTCCAGATATCGGACATGTATCTGATTTAAAACAACATTTGGAAGTGGCTCAGATCGGATGCGAAAAAATCGTATCTCACGCGGATTTTTGTTTTTACACTTGTTCAACATATTCCGATCTGTGTCATACGTGAGTAAAATATCAGATTTTTTTGTGCCATTGTAAATGCAGCCTAAGTATATCTTTAAATCCCATGAATGCAACATTAATGACCTCAGAAATGACCATAATCCATCCATGATCAGTACAGCTTTAAGCCCAGCAAACTGAAAAAATAGCCATAGTGCTCCTGCTAATGATATATTCGATCAATAGCAACATAATCACTACTCTGTGAAAAGTGTGAGTGTGAGTTACCGTGGTGTCCGGGGAGAATTCATATAACAGGCACAACTCATTTTGCTGAAGAGGTTCGGAATAACAGCAGGAGATTGTGTCTACGACAGGACAAGGTTAAAAAGAGTCAGTAGGGAGGGATGGTAAATGAAGATTGATGGGGGAATTTAGCCGTGCTCCATGAACAAGCCAGTGTGACAGTGCCTCCATCTATGAAATGAAATCCACGCTGTGCTGTGGCTCGCTGAATGGATTCAATAATTGATGTTGGAGGCTGCCCAGATCAGCCAGATGCCTGCAGCTTGTTAAAAATGCCAGACATTTTGGGTGACTTTACTTTAATGTATTTGTTAATAGAATCAATGATTTGGGAATCTGTGTTCTGTGTAATACAGATAAAATGGCAGAACCAGAGTATATTTTTCAGGATAAGAGGAATCAAGCAGTGAGTAGTGAGTTGGCAAGTGAGAGCGTTTCATTTCGAAGAGTGCTGATTTTACTGAAGCTGCACTAAAGTAAATGTGTGTGTGTAGAATAATAAGAGAGAAAAGAGTGAGATAAAGAGAGATAGAAAAGATATAGTATAATAATAAGCATAACTTTGTGCCCTTTTATCTGAAGGGGAAACAGCCACAGATGATCCCGAAGCAAATCCTGATGTAAAACAATCCATCATGGAGGACAGAGAGGAGCAGAAGGAAGCTGAAACAGAGAGAACACAGTCAAAAGAAGAGGAGGAGAAGAAGAAGAGCGAGGTTGGAGTAAAGCGCTGGAGTCGCGTGAGCAAACTGTCCCACAAGAGAGTGGAGAACAGCCCAAAACTGGATGAACACTGGGAAGCGCCACACCACTCGAAGGAGAGTGAAGATTTGTGGAAGAGCCCAGAGGAGCAGGAGCTGCAGCTCATGGCACGATCTGAAGCACAGGACAAAAGAGATGAAGAGGGTAGCGGCAGTAGGAAGACAGGGGTATGACACCTAGTTGACACATTTTCTTAAAGGATCAAATCCAAAAAGTTTTTTTTTCTTTTTTTTTTCTGTGCAACACAAAAGTAGAATTTACTCTTTCAATAAATCCATGGTTCATAGTGACAATGTTGGTCAAACTCCAAAAAGGTCAAAAACATATAAACCATCTTAAAGGTTGTATCAGTGATTTCAGGCCGAAAAATAAATGATCACATTCATCTAATCTTTCCTAACTATCCTTTAGCTGCCCGCCCCATAATCAGGCTGTCAAAAAACCGCGTCTCTCTCTGTAGGCAGCCTAGGCACACAAAAACAAATGGGTACACCACCACTCAAAACCAAAATAAACAGTGTTTCAACCAATCACCGACAGGAGCGGGTTTTGCTCTGACTTGGCGTCCAGCCGTGCACGAGCGCAAAACCTCACAACACCCGCCCCTCTCGGTGATTGGTTGAAACACTGTTTATTTAGGTTTTGAGTGGTGGTTGTCCCATTTGTTTTTGAGTGCAGATCTCAGAGCCTAGGCTGCATACAGAGACGCGTTTTTTGACAGCCTGCTTATGGGGCGGACAGCTAGCGGATCGTTAGGAAAGATTAGATGAATGTGATAATTTATTTTTCGGCCTGAAATCACTGATACAACCTTTAACTTATTAAAACAGTACATACAAATCATATTCCAAATCACTTAAAGTAAAACTATATTATATGACACAGCGTTGTACTGTTTGCCTGACAAAAAAACAAAAGCAAAAATACAACCCATATAATAGTATATGTAAAACCACATAATGCTTAGGCATCATCACAAATATTATGTATACTGTATATCACACTGTGTAGAATTAAATTTCTAATATTTTCAGGTTTTTGGTGAACAATTCCTAATTGTTCTGCAAATAGGGTCAGAAAGTTTTTTTTTTTATCCTTTTATTCATCATGGATGCATTCAATTAATTAAAAGTGACAGTAAATAAATTGAAAATGTTGCAAAAGATTTTTATTGCAAATAAATGTTAGCACAACTTAACATTGATAATAATAAGAAAGGTTTCCTGATATCCAAATCAGCATATTAGAATGATTTCTGAAGCATCATGAAGACTAGAGTAATGCTGAAAATTCAGCTTTCCCTCCATAGTAATAAATCACATTTTTAAATTTTAAAAAACAGAAAACAGTTATTTTTAAATTTTAATAATATTTCACAATATTACAGTTTTTTTTTGTTTTTTTTTATCAAATGAATGCAGCCTTGGTGTGTTTAAGAGACTTCATTAAAAAAAAAAATCGTACCAACCCCAAACCTTTTGAACGTTAGTGTATGAATATAATGTTCATAAACCTTTTTAAAATGCACCAATGGGCTGATTTGTCTCTCCTCTGTCATCAGGATGTGGAGATCGAGAGTCTGGCTGCCATCGAGTCTGAACTAGAAAGTGTGGCTCAGAAACTTCATGATCTGAGACGAGTCTGAGCCGCTCCAGCTCTCTTTCTCTTTCCACTCTGCCCTTCATCTCTCCTTCAGTAGAAAGGCATGTTAACATGAGATGAGGCTCTCACCTTTTTGCTCAGTCCACAGCAGCGAAAGCTCTTATCTCAGCGCCGCAGATCCTCTGCTCATTCCCTCCGCGTGTAATACGAACCCTCAAAGCGACTCCTCTGGTGTCAAACATTAAGGTCTCGAGTCAGATCGCTTCACTTTTCCCAGCTCGTCCGCTTTGCTTTATCGTGCTTGCTTCCTGAAGAAATTTGGGCATTGAGTACATTAAATGTCAAATATTTGCTAAAAACTACCCAGAATTATCACACTAGGTTGAAATTTTAACATACAGATTGTACCTGATATTATGGAGTCTTATGATCCATAGGCAATAATGTTTTTTTTTAGGTATGGTGATGACTGTAATTAAATTCTTTTTGGGATTGAAGAAAATAAATAAAGGTCAAAATGAAGTGTTTCAAACTGATTCAATGCGATGTTCAACGTGTGAGTCTGAACCAAAACTCACCCACAACTGATGTCAATACGTTTGTATTACTCAATCAAATAACTCCCAAAGTTTGAGTTTGGTTTTATTGTTTTAAAACATTTAATTGTTTTATGTTATTTCAGAGGCTCTTTTTTGGTCAAAAAAAAAAAAAAAATTAACATATTTACAAAGTATACATCATGTACAAATACAACACAATTTGATAGGGCACAAAACTGACCAATAAACTTAAATGGTCAAAATAGCTAATTTAATTTGTCAATGATTTTGAAGGGATATTTCAAACAATAATGAACTGTCATTATTTATCAAGGCGATATATAAAAAAAATTGCTTTTTTTGTCCATACAATGATAGTGTTTCGATTCAGTGAAAGTTTCAGTGTTGTTTTGAACCGCTTTGACTTTCACTGTGTAAACCACAACAGTTGAAACATGTTCTACAGAAGAAAGAAAGTCATACAGGTTTGAAATAAAATCATGAAAGAATTTTCATTTTGGGGTGAATTTGTTTTCTATTTGCAATCAATGCATAACCCCTATACAATCTCAGAGCACCTGCCAAAGTTTCAGGGCCCTCTAGATGTGAAAAAAGAATCTTACCTTGAATCTTTTAAAAAACAGGCAGAACTTCTGCTGCCTTTAACAGATGACCTGCCAGCAGATTGCTTCGGAGAGCACTAATGGACTTCAAGCTTTCTTAATGGGCCAGAATTTAACATATACCCAAGAAGAGAAGCCTTGGTGCCAGCTGGACACTCATTTAAATAGTGCAATGCCTTACACCCAAATCATGACACCTATTCAAGTATCTCATTAATATATTAACATGAATAATATTTTCAGTTCCTCCACAAAGCCCTTTTTTTCTGAAAATGTTCAGTGCAACATCCATAAAAATAAAATAAAAAAAAATCGCATACATTTTCAAGATCAGGTTGCCCATTTCAAACATTAAATAAATGAGAAGACAATCAATACACATTTAATAATAATTTCCAACACGATTCACATTTGGCACAACAGACTTTTCTATACACCTAACCTTTAATAAGGGTTTATTTGGTATGTGAACACAGTAATGAAATATTCATATTGCTTTGGCTCTCCGTGTCACTGTGAAGACGTCTCCGCTGCTAAACTGGACCTGCCATGCTGGTGAAAGTTTGGAGCCATGCAAGCACCGCCGCAACTCCGTCCTTGATGGGGACCCTTCTTTATCCCCTCGCTGTCCATCAACCAACTGCTTTCATTTCCCAGCAAGCCACAGTGCATCCCACAGGCCACAGACGGGCTCTGCGCCATCCCATTCACTCTCAGATGACCGCATGCAGCTCCGCTAGACGCCTGACCTTGCAGGAAGCTGGTGATATGACTCAACAGGTCATCGAAAAACTCGGGCACTCCCTCGTAACCTGGGGGAAAAAATAAAGGTCTCTGAGAGGCAGATCAAAAAATGGAAGATATCATCTGTTGTCTCACTCCTGCGGTGTCACGGGACTCGTGGGATGCACCACTGAGAGATTTCAAAGTGCCGTTCCCTGCTACATACACAAGATCACCATGGCAACAAGCAGAGGGAAGGCCAGGTGGCTTTCAAATATACCGCAAGCCGACAAACACAGCTGTGCCTGCAGATACGATTAGAGTTCTTAAATGAAGGGCTTCAAATGTACTTTTCAAAATGTTCTACACCTCCCTTAGGGACTTTAGCTGAATAATGACATAAAGCTGAAACCAAAATAGCTTTATAGAGTGAACAGTCTTAATTAATTTAGTCACAAAATCTTGTACTATATACAGTACTGTGCAAAAGTTTTAGATCGGTAAGATTTTTTATGTTTTTAAAAGAAGTCTCTTCTGCTCACCAAGGCTGCAATTGTTTGATAAAAAAAACAAAAAAAACAGTAATATTGTGAAATATTATTACCATTTAAATCAGCGGTTTTCTATGTGAATATACAGTAAAGTGTAATTTATTCCTGTGATCAAAGCTGAATTTTCAGCATCATTACTCCAGTCTTCAGTGTCACATGATCCTTCAGAAATCATTCTAATATGATGATTTGATGCTCAAAAAACATTCATTATTATTTTCAATGTTGAAAACAGTTGTGTACAATTTTTTTTTCAAAATTCTTTGATGAATAGAAAGTTCAAAAGAAAAGCATTTATTTAAAATAGAATCTTTTCTAACATTATAAATGTCTTTACTGTAACTTTTGATCAGTTTAACTCATCCTTGATGAATAAAAGTATTGATTTATTATATTTCTTTCCCCCAAAAATAAAATTTAAATTCTTACTGACCCCAAACTTTTGAAGGGTAGAGTTTAATGTTACAAACGTTTTAGATTTCAGATAAATGCTGTTCTTTTTTAGTTTCTATTCATCATAGCATCATGAAATAAAAATGTAAAAAACTGTTTTCAACACTGATAATAATCATAAATGTTTCTTGAGCATCAAATCATCATATTAGAATGATTTTTGAAGGATCATGTGACACTGAAGACTGTATGATGTATGATAAATTCAGCTTTGATCACAGGAATAAATTACACTTCACTATATATTCACATAGAAAACCGCTGTTTTAAATTGTAATAATATTTCACAATATTACTGTTTTTTTTGTATTTTTTATCAAATAATTGCAGCCTTGGTGAGCAGAAGAGACTTCTTTTAAAAACATAAAAAATCTTACCGATCTAAAACTTTTGCACAGTACTGTATATATGTAGTCTGTTATAGCATTGCTGGTTTTGAAAGTGGGAATATAGTTCAGTGCATAAAGATAACATGTATTACCCACTCCAAAAATTTTGAGGAACTACACGTACCTGGGAATGCGTTGATATCAATGACGGCGTGCTGGCCGGTCTGGTTGTTGATAATGATGTCAATGCCAAACAGAGAAATGCCGAGGGCCTGTCGTAACCTTTTGGAAATCTTCTGAATGACATCATTTTTGGGTGCCCAGTACTGGCCCTCCATGTTGTCCCTCTTGAAGAAACCAGAAATGGGACAAAAAGTATGAAATGAAATGTTTGTTGAACATGTATGGGTATTATTCAATACGAAAGCTTTTTGTGCTTTTATGAGGCTTTTTAATTAAATATAAACATTTGCGGTATTCATTTAAATTTTAACAGGACAGTTTTTTAGATTAAAACTAAAATGTCTAAATTGAAGGATTTCGCTCAATGTTTCCAGAAGAGTTTAATTGTAGGAAAGCTTAGCATTCCTTGAGTAATAAATATGAGGCATGTTGACTTACGAAGGTCAGGTGAGACGAGGATTCTGGTTTGGACACATGATGACTGTTAAAAGATATTGCTCTCCTGTCTAGAGGATTAAAACCACACAACTTGTTCAGTTTTCAAATACAGACTATAAACTTTTTACACAACTGTTCAAAACTTAGGGGTCATCAAGATTTTTTTTTAAAGAAATTGATACTTTTATTCAGCAAGGACACATTAAATTGATCAAAAGAGACCGTAAAGATATTTATGCTGTAACACAGTATTTCAGTTTAAAATAATTTCTATTCATCAAATAATCCTGAAAAAAAAAAAAAAAAATTTGTAGGCAGCACAACTGCTTTGCTTTCAACATTAATAATAATAAAAAATGTTTCCTGAGCACCAAATATGACTCAGGCAAAAGATTATTTTCAGCAGCCATTACTCCAGTCTTCAAAGTAACAAATTAAATGTAATACTACAGGTTTTACTTTTAATCAAAGAAATGCAGCTTTAATACTGTAAAATATTTGTATTGTCCTTTTAAGCTACATTTATTCATCGAAAGATGAATCCCAAATCCTTCATTGTGTGTAAAGTTTATGCAACAAAAATGACAAAATCTGGGCAACAGTGAATTTGATTGTCCATCGGGGGCATCATTCACCAAACCTCACTGACATCTGAGAAGAAAAGCTTTGAGTTGCTTATTTAACGAATACCACGTCAAAGACAAAATAAACCTCTTTTCTGTGAGCGAGGGAAAGGGTCTAAACATCAGCAACATATGTTGACAGAATGGTCGAGACAGGCTGAGAGGCCTCGCCATCACAGAGTTGCTCACGAGTGCCATTAATGTCAATCTCACTTTGTTTCTGATACAGCTTTCAAACATAAGATAACCTTAAAAAGTTCCAGACTAAGAAGGTTTGTTAGCATATATGCCTGTGTGGATGGTTAAAGCTAGCCGAAAGAGACCCGATGTCTAAATTTCTCAACCTGGCACTCTATAAAGTGTTTTTATTGGCTTTGATGCCGCCCGGTGAACTTGTGTCCCATCTGTGACACACCGAGTGCAATTTGCTGATTTCTACATGAAAAGAACTTGAATGAATACAAAGCAGTTCATTATAAAACTGTATACACTACCTTTCAAAAGGTTTTAATGCTCACCAATGTATTAAAAAAAAAAAACAGTAAAATTGTTAAATAACATATTTTTAAAATATTTTAATCCTGTGATCGTAAAGCTGGATTTTCAGCATCATTACTCCAGACTTCAGTGTCACATGATCCTTCAGAAATCATTCTAATATGCTGATTTACTGCTCAAGAAATATTTCCTCACTGTCACTTTGCATCCTTGCTGATTGAAAGTATTAATTTCTTTAAAAAAACAAAACAATGATTTGATTCTTAGTTTGCCTTCTGATTCACTTATCCAGTAAAATACATCAAATACTTTGAATTGTCCATGACAGGGATGTCGGAGTGACTCAACTGACCTGTGGGTCCAGATGGGAAGTTCCTAATGGAGGGCCGCTGCACCACGCTGTAGGCCTCTCCCACTACAAACACCTTATACAGCACTGCATTATGGTTGATGAAGCTCTGGAGGACACATGGGGGCTTTATGTCTTTCAGATCTTCCTCACTAAATATGATGGCCATCTATTGAGCAGAAACCAAATCAACACATTAAAGAGCAGGTTGGTTATTAATTAACATGATATGATAAATAAATTCTTGTTGTGATCTTGAAATGAAAGAAGCAAACGAGAAACGTGTACTTTCACGACACTATAAGAGCCACACCAAAACCCCTTTCGATCCATGCATGTACCTTTTATCTCCTTTAGCTAAGTAAACCTATGTGCTCACTGTCATAAAACACATGACCATCAACCTGTTTGCACAAACACAGCCATTCAGCAGTCGGTGGTGACACATTAATCTAGTACACCCCTCACTGTCAACACCGTAAAACAGAGTTACTAGTGTCTTCAAGCAGTTTTCTGAAGGAATGCGAGGGATTGGAGACTTTGCCTGTACATTAGTCACTGTGAATCAAAGATATGGTGACCAGAGCGACGGAGGCTGCACCCCTGTTAATCATCCACGAGGACAAATGGGTTTCTTGTGAATCGGTGCACTGAGAGCTCTGGGATTACACTCTCTTTATAAGGGAATTTTTGAAATTTAAGTAGTGAAAAATAAATATACCAAAATGCATTTCAAATACATTTATTTTATGCTAAGAATGCTATAAATACATTTACATATTTATGTAGTTAATATAAATACCCTGCCGTTGTACTTTTGGTATACTATATTGATATACTTAAAGACTGCTAAATTGGAACCACTAATTTTGTACTTAATACACTTCAGTTATCTGGAAATAGTGCTGAGGTCCAACTAAAGATATACTTAAGTAGATTTAATTGTGCAAAAGTGGAACTGTTAATAGTATACTTTAAGTACACTTAAAATATCTTGCATTTAAAGACTGATATTATACAGAGATCATACTACCCTTACTAATAGATATTAAAACAAATGTTAGGCTTTATATTAAGAAATGTGCATTGTGGAATATTGAAGTACTCAAAATAATGTTTCATTCTAATATTTATATCAGTAAGTCCCAAGCGATATGTCAGTAATTTGTACTATACTTAGTATGAAATAAATCACTTGGTGGATTTTATGAGGCGGAAGTGGCTGTTGAGATAGCAAAGAAAATATAGTGTTCAAATATATATTTTTTTATTATCAAAAATCTCTAACTTTACTAAATTGTAAATCCTGCATAAAATGTTGTGATACCCAAGCCCAAAATTAATCATTTTAATGAGACACCATTTAACATTAGATATGAATGATTAACTAACATCATGTAGCACCTCTTATGTAAAAGATCTGAATAACACCTACAGCACTTATCTGTAGCTTATTACGTAAGAGATATGAAAAATAGTGCAGGTTACAGAAGAGTAAAGTCTGGAGTGTGTGTCTTCTTACCTCATGGGAGTTAATGCCATGAGCTAGCTGGGTTTTGCAGACTGCAATCAAACAGAAATAGTGTGAAAATGTGTGTCGCTCCAGTACACATGTGCAAAAATATAAGAAACAGCTCATTCGAAGTCAAATGGACTGTTGAGAGAAACCCCTGCTCTCAATGAGAGGCATGCGTGCAAATCGATGTATATAAATTGACATGAAGATTACTGCTGATTTTAAATGGCAAACTTACTGAAAGGAAATGTGATTCCATGTTTGTGGAGTTGCTCCAGAGTCTCAGTGCCACATTCACTCTTGAGGACTATGAATGGAGGTGAGCAGATTCTGTCATCTACAGAAAACACACATTAAAAATTCATTTCATACATACAGTGACTTGATACACCTCTTCTGCTTTTAAATTCTGGTTTAAAATTCATATTGATATTGTCAAAAAAAATGTCAGGTTGATACAACTTCCCTGGTGTTATACTGAAGAAAAAATAATTATTTAAATCATGTAATTCTTAGTTATTATTAGTTTGGCATGAACTTTAATTATATATTTTTTACTGTGAAATTTTATTACTATTATTTGTAAGATTTTTTTTAAAACAAACTTAACTGCTTAATGTTTGAAAAACTTTTTAGGACCAACCAAATATAACAATATCAGATATTTTGACAGGGGAAGGGTGGTTAAGGTTATAAAATGTCACATGGTGTGACTCTGCAAAAATGTACAGTATAATATTTATGAATTAATGACTCATGGTATTTGTCAAAAATGAATAATACTTTTTACCTTGGAAGTATTATTAAACACTTTTCTGAAAATGATTTTTAGGATTAAGTTAGTAACTATGTTTTTAAATAATGGAAAAAAAAGGATTTAATTCCATACTATTTCTTTAATATGGAAGTCAATGGGGTCCATCAACGGTTTGTTTACTGACATTCTTCAACATATCTTATTTTGTGTTCAGCAGAAGAAAGAAACTCATACAGGGTTGAAACAACTTGTTGGTGAGTAAATGATGATAGAATTAGAACTATCCCTTTAAACACTCAATATCAATGTTAAGAAAGCTTTGACAACATCTTCTTTATGGACCTGATCATGTTTGGCCCCACTCTGATTTTGTTTGTAAAGATCTGGCAGGAGGTGTATTTTCAGTTGTTTTCTTCAATGTGTTAACAGGCCAGATGACAACATCTTGACAAGACATCTCGACAAGAGTTATGCTCATACCCTGAGCATAACTCCTGGTAGACACCAAGTTTAGATGGGGATCTTAATGATGTGTAGCCTGCACACATTTTAAAGGATGACTACACTTTCTACAGGATAATATTACTACGGGATCCATGGAAACATTTAAAACTAAACCGCTGGGGTATCTGTGAATTTTCAGCCTGCTTTTGATCTGCAACCATCAATTAAATCTTATAAACAGCTTATTTTCCAAGAGCCAAAGTGCAGACTATTTATAGCCCCTCAAAAACAGTCTTTTTCTATGTTGAGTGGCTGAACACAACTCAGCGATATCAAGCATCTCATTTCACATTAGACAAGGAACATGAATCCATTTGATCAAACAAGCAGTAACCTTTAAAGCAGCTAAAAACGCTGAACACAGATGTGTGACAATTATGTACTGTATGAGATACACACAAGTGCACTCATGTGGATATGGGTTGATTATGATTCATTATGAAGCCACATGATGAGCACCAATTTACACAACTAAGTTAACTGACTCAAGATTAACTCATCCAAAATAGTGTAAGAACATAAATGTAAGTGACGTAACGCAGTACTTGTTTTACATTCAAACATTACCACGACAGCTTGTTGTCCTCTATTTATATGGACTCACGGTCGATTAGCTCATGAAAAAATGGTCTCATTTAACAAAATCAGTTATTGATGGCAATTTCTGATAGTGCTAAACATGCATGTATTGAGCAATTGAGTTATTTCAAAAGGAACCTTGAGTAATACAGAGGGTATATGGGCTGTGTTATCTTTCTTTTCCCAGAATCCCTTGCAGTGTTGTTTCATAAGCTAACAGCCATAGAGGCGGTTGCCTGGTGAATGGGCCCGAGAAAATAGTCACTCCCTTTGTATCCTAAACAGAGTCGTCTCTTTCTTAGAGACAGGGGAAGCACCAAGGCGGATGGTTAACTTCACACTAACCCTCAGCTGACACTCCTTTACCCACACGTCTCTCGGGAGAACATTGATGATATGGTTTTGATTGGCCAACATCGGCTTCTCTGAGCTGAATACAAGAGATTTTTCCTCTTGAAAGCCATAAACACGTGGAGTTTATGCAGCTTGAGTGTGGCTGTCATGAAAGCAAAAGAGGGACAAACCAAAGAAAATATTCTATAATTAATGGTCATTTTAATTTGAACTCAAAATGGGATCCTGACATTATAATTTGTAATAAAAATGTTGTACTAAATTCTAAAAGAATGCAAACTGAAACCCCACTGTACACACTACCAATCAAAGGTTTGGGGTTAGTACGTTTTTTTTGTTTTGTTTTTTTGAACGAATGAATATTTTTATTTAGTAAGGATGCATTAAATTGATCAAAAGTGACAGAAGAGACCTTTAGAATGCTACAAAAAAATCTAATCACATAAATACAGTTTTGAACTTTCTATTCCTCAAAGAATCCTGCTAAATATGTTTGCGATTTTCACATAAATTCAGCTTTGCCATCACAGGAATAAATTACATTTTAAAATATATTAAAATAGAAAACAGTTACCAGTTATGTAACAATATTTCATAATATTACTGTTTTACTGTATTTATTTTTTATTAAATAAAAGCAAGCTTGGTAAGCAAAGAATACTTATTTTAAAAGCGTCCCCAAAATTTTGAATGGTAGTATATTTGTAAATACCTATGTGTGTGAATGTTTAGGTTGAATATTTTGAATAAGAGTGCAGATTGTGATGGAATTCCTTAGGCACTACGCCATTCTCACAGCTGGTGATTCTGTTGGCTTGTAGTGAGCCGACGGGCCTCCTGTTCTTTCTGTGGCCAGTGAATGCAGCGTGCAAGCAGCACAAAGAATGAACGACTCAGCAGCTTTAGGACATAAGCCCTCCATAAGCCTCACACTTCCCCTGCGCAAAGGCAAAAACCTGCCCTCCTCATGATGGTTCACCCCTGAAGAACAAAGGAGGATCTAAAGGCCTGGTTTATTGAACCCTTTACAACATTTATTATTAGTGGAAATGCTGTAAACGGTCTAAGTCCCTATCCAATTTATTCCTGCCCACTCGGGCGGGCTTGTCTGAAATGGGGGATACCACTATAATTGGGTTGCCCATCAGCACAGCTGTACTTTGTGTGATTACGTCACATTCATGTACTTTTGTGTGTCTGTGTAGACAAACCTTGCATGGAGTCTTCAAGTTTATGGATTAGGGTGTATGACTTGCAGCGGTCCAGGAGGGTACGAATGGCTGGAAGAGGGTCCAGAATCACTGTTTCAGGGTGAGCATCTATGTAGTCCTGGAAAAAGACATGAAAAATTCAACTGAAATTCAATGATTCATATATATATGATTGAAGCATGACACATTTATGGCTACTTGAGTTGATTTGCTTAGTTACCTGAACACCCTGAACAAGTAGCATAGACTCTGTGACATTCTGGTCAGCATCAACAATGTGGTCGGTCAGCTTGTGGATGATGACATCAAATGGTCCCTGCTTCTCTATTGGCTGGCTCAGATCCAGCTAGACCGGGAGAACAAGGTCAAAAGCTCAGTAAACATCCACGAGACATTTTTCAACAATATCCCTCTGGGAGAACTCCTATGTCAATATATAAATAGGCAAACGATGTATTTTTCTGTAAATGCACCTGTGAGCATTATTTGTAAGAAAATAAGTATGATAATAAGTGTTAGCAAATTCAGTTGAACAGGTTGAAACAACATTGATAGTTTTCACACAAAATTCAGTTTGTTCAAGGGGAATGTTGTTCAAACAGACGTTTATGATGTGATGCTTATTGTTAAGGTGTGATCTGTACTGTCACTCAGACTAAACTGACTGCTAAACTAAAAAAAAAAAAAAGTGAATTCTATCTCAGTCAAATCCAATTTGTGGATTATTTTCTGTTTATTAGACACTACCCCTATATGTACATGCCATGGTTGTGACTCTCAGATTAACACATCACAACAAGGGAAGGGGAAAGTGCCTGTGTACTTTCAGCCTGTGTTCATTTACCAAACTTCTAATTGACATCAGAAAGCTAAATTCACAGCAATGTAGATTCGTAAAACAGTACAGAAACCATATAGTATCCGGTGTATGACAGACAGTACAATGTGTTCTGAAGGCTTTACATGTCGTCAACAGGGTGCTTGGGGCACAAAATAACATGTGGTTCCTTTGGGTTGAACCTTTGGGGATGTGAAAATATTTATTTTGGATCAGACCACAACAGTTCTCGTCAAACGTCAGAGGCATTTGTACATGACCTAGGCAGTTAAAAGTTTTATTTAAAATACTTAGACCTAGTCCATATTTCCTCTTTCAAAGGCAGCACCAAATAAAGGACTATGGGCTGTGGGGACCACCAGAAACAGAGAAAGTGGTAATCCTAAGGGGCTTATTCCCTAAATTGCTTAGTTTCATACGACAGTGTCTGGAAACACTATAATAGCCAGCGCTAATGTGTGACAAACAATTTGCGAAAACAGATATAAAGAATGAAGAAGATGACAAAGAGAAAGTGACACACATATTCCACACAGACACATCATGACAGTTCAGAGAGACGACCCCCTTTACTTCCTTTTTGTAGAGGATGCTCAGCTGATACACACATCATCTGATATAAAGCGTGTGACAGCCATGTGTTACATCACATTAATGTTGTCTTGGCATTTTAAAGAAGCTTTTTAAACAGGCAAATATCTTTATTGATTCCTGGAGGCCTAATTTGCTTTGCTATTATCATTCTTCTATTTCCACTCCTCATCTAACAAACTTCTTCCTGAAAAACAGAACAAAATATCTAAATATATAACTTGCTGTTAACTTCTGTTAAACAGTGAGGGGGATGATAACATTACACCAAGTTAAGTGTAAATGAAGGAGGTGATGGCAAACAAAAAGTCCATCTAAGTACGTCATTTTCTTGGCTTCTGCACAATTGATTACTGAGTGGCTTAATCAATTACGAGAGTAGGAATGAAAAAAGAAAATGTAATCAATATGTATATATACTGCCATTCAAAGGTTTGGGGTCAGTAAGATTCTTTTAAAGAAATGAATACTTTTGTTTAGCAAGGAAGCATTACATTGATCAAAAAATGACAGTAAAGACATTTATAATATTACAAAAGATTTCTATTTCAAATAAATGATGTTCTTCTGAACAAACCAAATCAGCCTTCCAGAAGAACCCTGTGACACTGAAGAAATATATTAAAATAGAAAAGTTAAAATTGTAATATTTCACGATATTAAATTAATGCTGCCTTGATGAACATAAGAGACTTAAAAAAGTCTTACTGACCCCAAATGTTTGATAAAATATATAAGTTTATGAGGATAATATGTTGTCACTCTCCTGACCCTCAGGCTTTTATATTTAAAAAAAAAGTGTGGGTATATGTTCTTGAGAAAGTGTAATTATCTTATCTCTGTGACATGCTGAAACTGCACTTCTTTAACTATATAAATGTACTATGAACCTATAAAATAGTTTAATAAACAAAGTAGGACAGACTGACAAGATGACCGACAAATACTTTTTAACCTTTTTTGTTGCCCACAGAAAATACACTACCCAAAGCCATAAATCATGTGATATATTAAAAACATTAATTTTCAAACAAGTGATGATATGAAGTGATGAAATTCAGCCGTCTCCCCATGATCGTTTTTAGCGACTTAATGATTTAGTGATCACATTATCTTAATCAAATTAATGACACTCCCCCTGTCTAAAGTGGTAAACCCATGGACTGATTGCTAGATTGTGAAGTACTTTAGAGACCATATAACATCTATGACTGGGTGCAGCTGTGTAGCCTATTGTATGATGTGTAAACAGGTCAAAGTCCATTCTTTATTCTCTTTGGTATCCACGCCCTGGAAGCAAAAAGGTGTTTATTATGCATCCTGGGAGTGGGGAAAAGCCTTCACTGTTTTACTCATCCAGACAGTTTCACTGATAAGGGTCTGACACTAGTGAAGGACCAGATTCAGAATGAAGGAACAAGAACCTTGGTTTAGTCTAGCAGCCTTCACATGCAAGTCCCAAAATAAAACAAGGTGACTGTGTTCTCAGAATTTTTTTCATAACTAATGCACTTTCATGACAAACCAGTAAAGAACAGTGTTTGTCCATAAACATGTTTTTTTTAACCATTGATATGCCTTGAGTTCTATGCTGGCAAACAAATCTACACTTAATTTTCACTTCAACCAGCTTAGTTTGTTATAAGAGGCCCTTACATACCTCAGGGCCACCACAATATAAACATGGTTGACAAGGGCATGTCCTACTGGAATGTGCAAATACTGTCTTCATATGTCTGTTAAAAACATTACCACAAAGAGCCAGTCATTTACTCCAAAATAAAGCATTAGATCCAAAAATCTGAAACCACTAGTGAAATGTTTTTATTCAGCATTTTTATAATTTAATACTTTTTAGCTTCATATTTATCTATAGTTTTATATGTTTGACAATTAATATTAAATATTTCTTCTTCATTTTTATGTCTCCTTTAAACCTGAAGGTTTAAATAGATTTTTAAATCACAGATTTACATTGTGATCTCACACAAAATCATAATGTCTTAAACTTGTCACACTATACATTCTAATGGCTTTTACATCTCTGTGAGTCATGCGTGAAGCAAGGTGAAGGTGCCACAAATGCAACAGTATTATTCAACAAATACCCATAATGCTGTTTGTTAACTCTCTATCCTTCAGCAATCATGGTGATAGCCTAATCAGGTTCATCAGCACTTAAAACGGGGTACTAATTGTTTTTGTAAGTATTAGAGACCAAGGACTTCTGTAGAAGACAAAAATACAACGTTCTCATCCTTGACAAAGTCAGGTGTTCTTTCCTAGAATTTTTCAGTGCCATTGTTACAGTGTTAATTTTGACAGGAAATTCTGATTCCATTTTAGTCACAGTCTTTTGACTGTGCATTTAGTCGACTAAAATATAATGGGTTTAGTTTAATTGTAATACAAACTTTTATATACTCTTGGAGAGAATACACTCCAAGAATGATAACAGAATGATATTAAGATTTGAATATGCAATCCTAAATCCTGTGACATAATGTGACGTCTTTATATCTTAAAAATTAAATAAAACCACTTCTCATAAATAAACAATAACATGGCCTTCTTTTTAATTAATGATATATGCATTCTTTATAATAACTTCCATACAACACTCTACATTCTTTCAAGAAGATTTTCTTTGTATAAATTTAATATAGATCAATCCTTATTAAAGCTGTTAAAGTTATTCAGTCAAGAACACTGAGTGATTTTCTCTTTTTCTTTTGTTATTTGAGGAACATAAATGAGGGACAGCAGCAGGTTATTTGAGGCTAAATGCACGTATCCAATACACTGATACACATCCGATGGTTTACATTCACCAAAGACATAACCGAATACGTGAATACTCGACAAATTTGACATTTTGACATCATTTTGTGCGTATTTTTTCAGGCGCAAAAAGATAAGAAAGAGAGCTCAATTAAGTACTCGTGCTCTGCCTGAGAAATGTTGTCATGCTTTTTCAGATTTTGACTTCAGATCAATGTTTGCTCTTCTCTTTCTCCAAGATGTTTACATTTGTGAACGTTTTATGAGACATGCAGCAAGTATTTGCTATATGTCCCGCTGGGTAGACGAGCATGTTGCAGTTCAAATGTGTGCATCTACCCCGCAGGACATCATTCTCTTCCCAAATCGTCCCTCCCTAAGATTTCGTCTTGTTTTAATTTGTTGAAGAAAATGTCATAGACGTTTGTCATTCATAACTTGTTTTTATTTAGTTATGAAAAAATGTCGTTGCCGAAAATTATGCCGAAAATGATTCATCAACA
Source organism: Semotilus atromaculatus (assembly GCA_031834385.1). Lineage (NCBI taxonomy): Eukaryota > Metazoa > Chordata > Actinopteri > Cypriniformes > Leuciscidae > Semotilus > Semotilus atromaculatus. The sequence goes on along the minus strand of JAULUF010000010.1, from coordinate 15,100,703 downwards.
TAATTAACACCGCATTGTTATCAAAAAGGACAGATTGGGTTTAATCTACTCTCCAAAAAATCATCCTCTTGACTGAAGCCCGCAGGGACAAATGCCAGACTTAAAGACCTCTGTGTACTCTGCTATCCCACTGCACTAATGTCCTCAGCATGTCCTTAGAATTACTTGATAAGCGGAAAAATTACATACAGTACAATCTATTAAGGCAATGCTTCAGCTTAGACTGATCAGCCTGATACAAACTGTATTAGCCAAGCAAAGGCTAATCAGTGCAATTTCCATGCAATTTTATAAAGGCAAGCTTATGTTTCTGTTATGTTAGGCTATATTAGGCACTGCCTGAGAACAGTTTGACGCAAACAATAAGCTAAAATAAGTCTCTATAAGCAGTTTACTGGCATTTATTCGATGGCAAAGATAAGTAAAACAGCCACAAAAAAGTTCATTCAATAACAGTATGAGCATTAATAATATGGCATTATTATTATACAATAAATGTAGAATTCCACCTGAATGCATAAGTGACTATTTGTCTAGTAATGCAATGCACGTGACAGTAATAGTACGTAATATTCTGATGGTGATATTTTCAATTGAAGTGTCCCCAGCCATAATAGCTTCATTTACATTTAATGAAAGGCACGTTTGCAATGTTTAGAACAGCTGCTGACAAGCGTATTGTGACACCGAACTCACATTAATGGACAGATGTTTTGTGCCATGGAAAATCCATTTAAAAGAAAAAAAAAATCAAAAGGGTATCTTACCTGGATCATCTCTATGCCTTGTTTCCTGCAAAACAAAAAAAGAGGAAAAATAAACTATGAATATTTTATATCGACTCCATGTGGCATGCAGTCAGAGCATTGTTGACATGCATAATAAACACCATTTAATTGAATTTGGAATAATGAGAACTTCACAATGAGACACACTATTAGGGAGACAACGATCAAAAAGACAGAAAAAAAATCCTGTTACTTACTTGGCAACCCAAAAGCAGTTGCTCTTTAGGTTTGAATTGCTGTGTCTCGCCCAAATAGGACAGAATTCTCAGAGTTCCCTCTCCAAAAACAAATACACGCACATGCTTAAAATTGGGAATCCTTCCTCTCCAATTCCAGCCATTTCCAGATTATGCATTTATTTAACAATGTGTCTGATTGATCAATTCTTGTGATGTGAGAATATCTGTATTTTTGCAAATTCATGAGTTGGGCTGCTTTGGGTTGTCAAGTCCCTAAAAATAACTAAGTGCACATTGTGTTCAACAGCTGACAAACCAGTTGTGATTTTAAAGTGCTGAGCCAGAAGTTTGTTTCTAAATCCTCAGAACTAAAGGTGAAAACATCCCAAGTCCCATGGCAAATACACCAGTCAAAAAGAATAACAAATCACTGAACATGTTGCACAAGCTTAGGTAAAATCCCATTGCAAACCGGTTATCTGTAGGCTAAAACATGCTCATAAAAGAAAGGAGATCACGTTACATTAACTCGAAAACACATAACGTTCGTTCAGAAACGTTGTGGCCTAAGCACGATATATCATCTGCACAGATATGCATCTAAGGCATGTCCAATGCCTCCCTCAGCAAACAGAACATTTATGGCTCTACAGTCATATTGATGAAAATGCAGTGCAGAATGGAATAACCTAGGTAACACATAATTAAGCTTTGAATCAGTTAAGTAACAGGCACAATCTTGCTGCCGACTCTTAGGAATGCATGGAGTGTAAACAGATATGTAAACAATGTTACTTTTAAGTCTGTGGAATTGAAGACTGCCTAACTGCCTGTTGCTTATCCAGGTAACTGGTGAACTTTGTCCAGGCCTTTGTCTTTTTATGACCAAAAATTCCACAGATAGTTTTATAGCCAACTAATTATGAGAATAACAGGACAGTGTTATAAGTTCTAGTTTTTTTTAATAAGCACAAAATGTCAGAAGCCGAGACTGATAGGTAGATTGACTACGTTGATATTCATGTTTTTATGGTTGAAAATTTCATATGATGGGTACAGTGAGAGGTAGGTACATTTCAAATCTATACTGACTTCTATTAGAGTAGTGGTTTATTAGGGGGAGGACAGAGGGTTGCAGGAAGAGAGTTCTGTTGAGAGTTCTCGGATTGTTAAAGGAACACACTGATTTTTTGGGTCTTAAGCTTATTCACCGTATCCCCCAGAGTTCGATAAGTCCATACATACCCTTTTCATCTCTGTGCGTGCTGTAACTCTGTCTAATGCACCCACCACTAGCCTAGCTTAGCACAAAGACTGGAAGTAAATGGCTCCAGCTAGCATACTGCTTGGAAGGCGTACTGCATACTGCATTCTCAGAAGGCGAAGCACTGCTACTTGTGCGGAGTGATTAGCGCAACACTCTGAGCGAACTCTCTGCTCCTCACCACGGGGCTTCTCAGGTGCTGCGAGCAAATCACTCCACCCAAGTAGTAGTGCTTCGCCTTCTGAGAATATAGTTCCCAGTATGTATACGGTTAAAAAATAGCTGTGTCTCATATGACCTTGTTATTTGTACACACTGTGACTATACAAATCACAACATATAAATAGGAAAATGTTGGCATTATTTTGTCACTTATTAGGAGCAGTATGCTAGCTGGAGCCATTTACTTCCTGTCTTTGTGCTAAGCTAAGCTAGTGGTGGGTGCATCAGACAGAGTTACAGCACGCACAGAGATGAAAAGGGTATGTATGGACTTATCTAACTCTGGGGGATACGTGAATAAGCTAAAGTCCCAAAAAGTCGGCGTGTTCCTTTAGGAGAAGTAAAAACTATAGAGATGACAGTGAGAAATAGAGAAGAAATAGCTTTATATGTAATGAGTAAAGTGAAAAATTTGAGTAAAGTGAAATGTAAAATAATGAGTAATGTAATGAGTAAAGTGAAAAAAAATAACATACAGTAAAGTGAGTGAGACTGTGTTGATGACTGATGGAAAAAGGACATGAGGAGTTGTGATGAATCATGTTTCCTATATCCTTTAACACTATATTTCTATACGCCCCACTTGTTTCAATTATCTATAACTGAAATAACAGTAAATATAAACTCTATACACTCATGATTTAACACTTCTCCAGATAGCTCCTCCCAGAAATAAATATCTTATTTTGCTAATACTAAATAGCAAGCAGTTTCAATGGTTATTCCTTAAAAATAAATAATATATATTATAAGCAATCCAAACTGACCATTTTTCAATCACTAGGCTAGGAACTATACTAGTTCTTATTTATTTGCTACTTGTCATTCCAATGGTGGCAAGGAACCAATTCCATTGTTACTTGCAACTTTTTGTGTTTAAGAGATAAGAGATTCCGATGTCAACTTACTACTACTCATTTCAACTAGTATGTATTTCAAAGGTATCCCAGTTTTCACATCAGCAATGAAACAGGTGCCAGTAGCTATGTAATATGCTACATTTGTATGTATTCAAATTGTTACCAGTAAAAGTTTACTCTTAGTTACAATTTTACTTATGACAAGTAAAAAAAGCACTTGAAACTAGCGAGATAAGAAACGTTACCGGTCACACTTGGAATAGTTGGTGTCTCATAAGGAACTACATCTCTTGGATAGTTGAAACGTAAATAGATTGTAGCCTATCTCATAAGGATCTAGCATCTCTTGGATAGTTAAAACGTAAATTGGTACCAGTAACAACTGGAACACACATTAGTCCTTAGTGAATATAGCTATTATCTAATTAAACTCATTGGTGAAATTGAAAAAGCCTTAATAACTTAGCCTACTGCTCTATCAAAAAACAAAAAACAAAAATTCTAGTAACATAATAGGCTATAGGCTAAATATTAGTTAGTTTAAAGGAACAAATATTAAAACAACTCGCCACAGGTATTTTGATAGACTGATATGTCCGGCTTCTGATTCGCGCTGAGATGCGCTTTTACGCACCTGCACAAATCCACGAAGGTCTGGAAACTGAGTTTTTTTAACTTTTTCTCGCTGAGCCAGAATCCAACTCTCTTTCCTTTCACGAACGTCTGCATCTCTGGAGAGAGAAAGATATGTCAGCAGTCAGTCCATATGCAGAGTGTATTAATAAAGAAATCGACCAGCAGGTGTTTAAGTATTGTGAACTAAACGAAAAGCATTGTAGTTGAGTGGTTAATGTAAAAAAATACAGAAGATTTCATGACGGCATGTTTGAACCTACCTGACAGAATCAGTGTGCCGAATCAATGCGCTCTGATCAGTTACGAGTCTCGTAAAGTCACAGTTTTAGGCTGTCCTCAGTAGTCCATCCAGATTTGCTAGTGCCCTCCAGAATGCGTGTCCCTCTGTCTAAATAGTTGTTCAATTTTATGACAACTTCGTCACATTATTTATATGACAGCAACACGTATCGACATAACAAACACATCATGAAGTCATCACAGTATGAAACCGGCGCGTAGCTATGTCCCTTTTCTAACTTTAGAAGTGAAAACCCTATATATCCAAATGGTCTGTCCATTACTTAGTTAGCAATGCTGTCGATTAGCGATGTAATGTTGATTGGCCATTCGGAGGACAGCAACGAAACTTGTTAGTCCAGACACAACCTCTTTCAGAGGCGGGCTTATCATTGTTCACGGGTAAAACTTGCATGGTTTTGCGAGACAACTGCTCCAGGATTCATTCATTTGTATTTGGTTGTACGTATAGGCTATAAAGTTCAAATCTCTCAAAATAAGAAATGAGGAAATTTAAAAAATGGTGCCGTGGGTGGTGAGACATATAACCACAGTGATTTGAACAGGGTGGAGTTTTTAAAGTAATTTTTATTGGTAATTGTCGATGAGGTTAACCCCAATTATCTAAAGTATTTGTAAACAAAAAACACTATCGTTTTTGTGATAGCCTATAATTTATAGTAAAGTTGGGTATATTACAAATTGTAGTCTGTTAGTGATTACAAAAATTGTAGTTGTAACATAGTCCATTACATTACACATTAATATAATCGTAGTCTGTTACTGATTAAAAAAATTGTAGTTGTAACATAATCCATTACATTACACATTAATATAATCGGACTACTTTTTGATTACTTTTGATCTAACTCGTTTATCACATTGATTTGAACAGGACACTAAATCTGGTACCATATATAAAAATACAAAGAGAAAGAAAATATATATATTCAATTCTTTGTTATCAACAACATGAACTATTCCTAAATATTACATCATGGTTTCATGATGGAACTGAAGTTTTGTGAGAGAAAATAATCAAATCTTAAAATTATAAAAAAATTATAAATAATATTTTTTTAAATAAAAACAATAAAAATAAAACACGTAGCCTACTAAAAATATTAAAATATAGTTTATTTGTTTATCTGCATGTCATGTGACCATTAACAGACATCAGAGAACAGTGAATTTAAGATTATTATTTATCCTCATTATTATCCTAATTTAATTATTGACTTTAATTATTGGGGCCTTACAGTATTTTATTACCTTAAAATCTCAGGGGGTACTTCAAGCAATTATATTAAGTCAAAGAGGTTCAGCTGACCATAAAGTTGTGAGAATTGTAAGAATAACATGCAATTTTATGTAATTAGGCTACAAAATGTAATTACAAGTAGGCCTATTTTAAAACATAATACAATCTAAAACAAGTAGGCTACTTCATTTTGGGAATCTGATTACGTAATCCAGATTACATTTAATCTGTTACTACCCAGCACTATTGACAGTATTTTCCAGCTTTGCCGACATAGCCTACTTCCCAGACGTTCACCATTGCTGATTTGCTCTCAGCAGCAAACATGACCGTTCCCGCCTGACAAACGTGAAAGGTGAAAAATGTATATTAGGCACAAGACCAGACCCACCACCAGCATCCTGTGTTTAGGGCCTAAAATAATTATTCTCATTTTTCAAAATAATTGTTATTCTACCCCATTACCACCATAACAATTCTAAAAAAAAAATTGTGCAATATGAGTGGTTCATGTAGAAGGGCAACATAGATAAAAAATTTGTTGTGGATATTTCTAATTAAAATTCTAAACAATACGACCTGCTGATTGAGATTATACCAGTTATGTCAGTTAAAATGAACACTCATCAACTTAAATTGTAAGCAAAAAAATAAAAGCATTGCATATTTGACAGGAAGACTCTAGGTGGCAGTAGAGTCTTTGTGAGGTTAATAACAAGTCTTCGAAGATTCACAGGAACTTCCCGGATGTTTGCCATTCCAGGAAGTGGGTCCTATGACAACAATCCTGTGACAGGGTTGTGTGTTTTGGATTGAGAAACGTATTGTCCTGAAAACCGCGCAAAATGGATTGATCGTGTGATCACAGTAAGTAACACTCAGTCGAAATCATGTGTTTAGTCGATATGATGGGGCCGTATAAATGACACAACAGTAACGTTAGTCAACAGCTTTAAGAAATCTCCATATGGTGTGTGAGCCTTCTTGTGTTTAAAAGACTTCATGTTTGTTTCTTCAGGTGTTATATGTAATAATTAGATTAGTAATGTGTTTCGTACAACGTCAAAGAAGCTAATTGTTTAGGAAAATGTTTTGGAAAAATAAATATTTTATTACTTACTGTACATGTTTTGTATTTGATTATTATTTTAAAACATTTTTTTAATGGTGGTTTACATTTTAAGTTGAGCTTCTTTTATTTATTTCCTGAAACCTAAGCAGTAATCATACCATTGATCACATGGGTTCACAACCATGTTTGGTTTCTTGTCAGCGGTTGCACTGAATGTATTCTCTGACTTTGTTTTTCCAGAGAAGAGCATGGAGAATGATGAATTTCCGCCAGCGGATGGGGTGGATAGGTGTTGGACTGTACTTGTTGGCCAGTGTCGCTGCAGTGTATTATATATTTGAGATCAGCCAAACATACAACCGACTTGCACTGGCACACGTAGAAAAGGCTTCTGGAGCTCAGACAAAATGGTCGGGAGATGCTTCTTCCTCTTCCCCTTCTTCAACCTCATGGACAGTGACTCTGAAAACGAGACTTCTCCTTCTGCCTTTCTGGGTGTGGGCCACTATTTTCCTCATTCCCTACCTTCAGGTGTTTCTCTTTCTATACTCCTGCACAAGGGCGGACCCCAAAACTGTAGGATACTGTATTCTGCCCATCTGCCTTGCTGTTCTCTGCAACCGTCACCAAACCTTTGCCAAGGCCTCCAATCAGATCAGCAGGCTGCAGCTGATTGACACTTGAAGTGATTGTTAAAGATGTGGGATCAGATCTTGGTGCCATACAGTTGGGCGATACAAAAGTGCATTCATAAAAAAGATTATTAATTTTTAAGACTTGGCCCTGACTTCTTTTGTTGTAGGAATTAAAATGAGGACAGTGCTTGGGATTCTTTTTGAACTTTTTTTCTTTTTCTATTTTAGTCACCTGCAGTTCCACGCCAGATTTTGTGTATTTTTTTTTTTAGCAAAAAAAAAAAAAAAAAGAGAGAAGAAAAAAAGACTAAAGGCTAGCAAGGTTTCATACTCTTTCAAACTGAATGGCAAATTTGGTCTGCATTTTAATCAAAGTAGATTTATAACAGGATCCAGAAGTATTTTCCATGTCGGCTCAATCTCAAAGTACCTTTTCTAGAAGTTTCATCTTGATTTAACTGAAACAAAGAAATGAAATAAAATTTGATATATGAACTTTAAGTTGCCTAAATGGAGGCAATTAAGCCATAGCCCAAGCAATGGAGAATGTTGATGGGGCTGTGGCTGCATGTACTACTTGAATTACACTTCTAAAGATGGGTAGATATCCTATAAATCAAAATATATCAAGGAGTGTAAATGTTTCTGTAGTATGAGGCCAATTGATTTTTATTGTCAATTTAATGCTCCAGCTGTTTGTTCTCAACTCCAGTGGTCACTGTATTAGAGGAAAATAAGAAAACTACTGACAGTGGTACCACATGTTTCCCATTTGTTTATAAGTGTCCATCTTTTTACTTGTTTTGAAAATAAAATGCACTCAGTGAGAGAACAATGAAATCATTTGTAATAAAATAACTTTTGTATTAAAAAACAATCTGTGATGAATACATTTTAAGATCAGTATTTTGTTCAAGTATGATTTCTTGTCAGCTCTAGTAATGGATAGTATTTTCCTTTTATTTCTTAATTTGTGTTTATTTGACAAATACTAATTCTGTATCATAGTGATATTCAAGTGTCCTCAGAGAAAAGACATCTGTGTTTCTGAAAACAAGTTCATATTCATGTCTTGTGAAATAGTGTACTCAATCTCATGTCTTATTGTTGAGGTATATCAGTATAATTTACAGCGTGAATAATCTTATCTTGCTTAAGCAATGCAAAGGTTATGGGTGTGGTAGGTTGTAATGAGTCTGACCATGGGTCTCAATGTTAGATGAGCCTGTTTCAATCATTAAAATCACTTCTTTTGTGGTTACAATGCCTTTGGTTACATGTGGGTGGCTTTATAAATTCTTTGAAATGCAAAAAAAAAAAAAAGGCAAATTGTTTTTGTCTAAAAGGGCTTGACTGTGAATTTATGTTTAATGGTACCTGTTAATTACTCTCCATTGCAATCTTAATACACTGTGGTTTGAAACAAATCTGGATTCTGACAAAAATCAATAAAGAAATGTTATGTGCAGTGCAAATTCTTTTAAAATTGTTACACTGACAATTTATTGCGCAATGGTTTATTATGACCCGTTAGCTGAAGAAACTTAAGTACTGATAACCAATGTCAATTTGTAACATTTTATAACAGGAAAAGTGTAATGATAAAACCATTTCCCCTTTGCACTATTACGTTTTTCCTTTTATAGGAAACTGAAGTTATCCAAAATAACATCAGATATTTTTAATGGAAACAAAATAAGGCAAAATCCCAACACTGTCTTAAACTCACGGCTATCATAAAAGTTAAAAGGAGAGCACTTATGTACAAACACCTTTTTATGCAATAAAGGCCATAACAGAAGAATGACAGTTCTGAAGATCACGGCCGTAAGGTCTTTATCCGCTTGTTTGGAGGTTCTGACTTTGACACTTTTTTGGTGGTCATTCCTGTGGTACTATCCTCTTCGTCACTGTCCTCGTCCTCATCATCTATAACATGGGTTCAAAAAGAGAAAGAAAAGTTACAAATAATTAACTTGTTAACGGTCACCCCCCTTTTTTAAGTACAGACACTTATTAAAGAAGACATTCAGCAGATTATTGCATTAAAATGTGAAGTTGATATCACAAAAAATACCATTTCCATCATAACGCAATGTCCAATTTCAAAACGGGTTTCAAAGGAGGAATTTAGAAATGTTTTTGAGTAATACCAGTTTATGATGATTGCTGTAATATGCAATAGAGGGCATAAGGCAATAAATAAAAAGTGTGCAAAGTGTCTTGTATCCGGGACACTGACAGTTAAATGTCTTAATTGTAACAAGGAAGTAATAAAGTATTATCCTAAAGTAAGTCAATAAAAAATAGTAGCCAGTTAGGTCACATTTCTGTTAGGCGACAGAAGAAATGAGCTCGCTGACACCTGGAGTGCAATCATTACACAACAATACACACATAAGGTTTTAGCCACTGTGCAAGTGTTTATTTATTTATTTATGTTTGTTGGTTTCCCACGAACGACCCATGTCTTAATTTTAGCATCTTACCATCCAGAACCCCTCTGCTATTGTCCGTTGAACCCCTTTCTTGCTCAACAAGAGCCGTCAAGACTACCGATATATCGGCATTTAATTTCTTGACTCCAGTTAATAGTGATTTCAAATCGCTATCTACTTGTACTGTGAACTGGTTTGTCTGTCCATCTCTGTACTTCAGCTCTCCGTTCAGCTCGCACGCTGCCATATTGAAGATGCACACTGTAACTAGGTTGCCAGATCTTACAAAGAAATGTACGTACCCTGAACTATAATAAAACTTGTTTGGGGGAGGCGTTATTTCTGAATTAGGGAGAAACTAAACGTCTATGCCTGGTTTTACAGAAAGGACTTAGATTAAGCCAGGGTTAGGTCTTAGTTTACTCAGGTAATCTAGCTTTTATAAACATGCCTTAGATTACTGTGGTGTGCATCTTGAAATATTTAACTATAGGTCAGTGCAAGTTGCTTTCAGCTAAAACAGCTCAAATATGCATTTTAGTATGAGGGAATGAGGGCTTAAGAGCCTTAATTGTCTGTCAAACCGGGAGTTCATTTAATTAATCAACACAGAAAATATAGAAATGGAATGGGATAGAATCTAAAACAGAATAGATGATATAAAACAGAAGGTAGGATAAATTGTAACTTTCTGCAAAAATCAATAATATCAGCAATTACACCCTTTTAAAAAGCTAAAATATTTCACAAATACACTTGGTCATCTAAATAAAAGAAGATAAAAGATCTCTTTCTTGAGTGTGAACATTCACGGAAACCATTAAAAAACTTTCAGATGGATATAGGGTTAAGAAAAAGTTAAGAAACTGAAGCACAAGTAAACCCAAAAAACGTGATTGTATTTTAGACATAGGCCCAAGCCTCGAAAAATCACACATCCAAATAAGAGACGTACTATTAATGATAAGTAGTATATACGGTAAGTGGACATGGCAACATTGATTTACCCTTTGAACCCTGACCCATTGAATTGGCTTCGCGAAAATTCAAAATGTTCCTGTTTATCCAGAACCAGTGAGATTATGTGGTATAATGTTTTAATACACGTTAGTGAGAAAGAATAACTCTAAATACGGTTTATAATCCCTAAAACTTTCCCGCCAAAACATAATGTATTTGCATAAACCGGAAGCAGCATTGGTTTTGTTATTGTCACAGTTAATCCCTATAAATTCTTCAGGTTATTTGTCAAACCGCATGACACATTCACATTCATCTTTTCTTTTTTAATATTACAGTGGGCTTTCTGTCGCAAATAAAACGTGATATCGTTGACAGGTCCGTGTCTCGTTTCGTGCCCTGGAACAGGAACTGGAAAGATTTGTTTGCGCTCGTCTCTTCAAGGATGGCGGCAAATGATGGAGCGGAGGAGGCTACTGTATCTCTGGTGGACGTCCTAGAGGAGGATGAAGAACTGGAGAACGAAGCCTCCGCTGTGCTAGGAGGGAGTGATTCGGAGAAATGCTCGTATCCAGAGGTTTGACGTCTTTACATGAACACAGCCTTGTCGGCTAATATTGTTTTTTAGCATGTTGATTATAACTTGACACAGCCTTTTTCATTCTACCGATTAACGTTATTCAAAGTGTTTGTTGGATTGTTTTGGTTTGGGGATTAGCATAATACCTTATGCTAAATTCGTCGATGCAGCGTGTATTTGTTTGGAAATAAACCTTATTGCATGAACACATAGTAGCAGGAACAAGAATCATTTTTAGTACAGTTAAACATCTAACAGTTGTTTTCAGCAGATGCTCTGCATTTACATTCATATTCTTAGGATGAAAATAAGCTATATGTCCTAAAACCAAGGTGATTTTCTTTTTGTCCTCACAGGGACATGTGAAGCGTCAGGCTCTGTATGCCTGCAACACCTGTACACCAAAGGGAGGAGAGCCAGCTGGCATCTGTCTGGCATGTTCCTACAAGTGCCATGAAGGCCATGACCTTTTTGAGCTGTATACTAAGAGGTGAATATTGCTACAATAACCAGCTGTAATTTTCGCTGATGCTCTAACCCATTTAAGCAAAGCTGAAATCCTTAATTTGACATTTTTATTCATAATATTTTTGTGATTATGGCAGTGAGATTATTTATCAGTTTACATATTCACTTATTTGTCACTGGCAGCATCATAGGCAATGTGAGTGAAACTGTGACCTGTCACAAGAAAAAATGTTTTAAAGTCAGCAAGAAATCAAAATGGACAATTCTGTTTTTTTTTTATTATTATTATTTAATATTGGAGTATTTGTTATAAATGAATTATAAATCAATGCACATCATTATTATTATTTTTTAAATTGACGTGCCCTCATAATCTTTAATCAAATATAAACTTTGATTAAACGCAGGACAACCTGTCACTCTCATGAGATTACAGCAAAGGATCCAATCAATTCATAATGGACAAAATCAAATCCTGCCCAACGTTTTTTTTTTTCTTGTTTGAGAAGCCGTTTCACTCGGATATACGTCACAATAAATAAGTAAAGACTGTCACAACTTGCGTTTCATACTGACTTTAATGCAAGGAAAATTCCACATTGAGAGTTTTCATAGTAGACAGTTTGGATTTAATTGCGCACAGACCATACCTTAAATCATTTGCAGAGGTTATGTTATGCGGAAGCTGCATTCATTATATAAACGTTATTAATATTACAGGAATTTTCGATGTGATTGTGGAAACGACAAGTTTGGGGAAATGGAGTGCAAGCTATTTGCGGTAAGTTATGGTTTACCATTATTTTGAGTTTGTGTCTTTTAGTTTCAACTGTAGTGATGGTGATTATTTAAGGTTTTCTGTTATGCAGGATAAAGAGAAAGTGAATTCAGGGAACAAATACAGCCACAATTTTTTTGGCTTGTATTGCACATGTGACAGACCCTACCCAGATCCAGAAGACGAGGTAATGTGCTTTTTATTTTGAGTTGCTTTCTATAATGTTTTTCTGTCACCTATAGTTCTGTTGTCTGATCATATACTGTAATGCATACTTTTTAAAATCATTAACTTTATTCCAATTTGAATTCTGCTTGTAACTGTACAGTACGTCTGGAGTAGGCATGTCGGTTTTACAGGTGTTACACTCTGTTTAGGCGTACACTGATGACATTAGGGACTTTAAGGAACAGCTACTGGAAGGAAACTGTTAACTGTTGTAGCCAAAGACCAATAAAGCGAGTGTGCGTTCAAAAGCGTATTTCAGCGAAAAACGGTTTAATTTACAAACTTTTATTTTGAAATGTTAGTCAACTACATTAGATAAAAGTCCCTTTTTGGAGGTACCGCCCATTTTTGCAGTTTACACCCCAGTTTGGATTTCTCTGGCCTGCAGCTATATCTACTCGCTGATGCCCTCAAATTATAGGCCTATACACAGAGTATATTTTATACAGATTATATACATGTACAAATTTAGAGTGAATTTCTCTCTCCAGGTTGCAGATGAGATGATCCAGTGTATCGTGTGTGAGGACTGGCTCCATGGTCGGGTTAGTTTCAAATCAGATTGTACTCCGGCAGGAGCTGAACATGGTTTAGTATGTGTGTAGATAAGGAACATAACTTATCCTGGGGAAATGTCTGAAAACATCTATGTGTGTGTCTATCAGCATTTAGGCTGTGTAGTGCCAGACTGTGTGGAACTACAAGAGATGATCTGCGAGTCCTGCATGAATAAAACACCCTTCCTTTGGAGCTATGCTGCACATATTGCAGGTAATGTTATACTTTTATCTGCTTCCATTTTGCATTTACAGATATTTAGTATGACTTAATATATATAATATTTTTTTAAAAGGGAGAGAATCTAAATGTACTAAATGTATTTTTTTAATTAATGCTTTTATTCAGCAAAGATGCAATAAATTGATCAAAAGTGAGAGTAGAAATGTATCACAGTTTCCACAAAAATATTAGCAGCACAACTGTATTCAGCGGGGATAATAATAATAATAATAATAATAATAATAATCTGCATATTAGAATGATTTCTGAAGGATCATGTGACACTGAAGTCTGGAGTAATGGCTGCTTCATTTTTCTTTGCCATCACAGAAATTAATTACATTTTAAAATATCCATAAATAGGAAACTGATTTTTTTTAATCAAATAAATTCAGCACATAATATGAATACAAAAATATGTAAAAAAAAAAATCAAATCGACCCCAAACTTTTGACTGTTAATGTATATTAACTTATCATTTGTCAGTTAGCATCTTTCATTAAACATTTATACATTTGTGAAGGCTTATTTTGTCTTGTTTGCATCAGTTACACCCATAACGAAAGTAAGCCCATGCAAAGGAGAAGTGGACGTGGAGGTGGAGGTGGAGGTAGAAAATGATGAAGAGAAGATAAAAAACGAGAACCTGAAGAACCCTGTAGATGAGAAGGTACTTGCTGTTTGCTGTGTAATGTCTGTCGTGTTGTCTCGGGAATAGAGGAGGCTGATTCATGAAATGGCAACTTTTCCATTCATTCCTGTTCAGTCTGTTTTATTGCTGACAGCCTAACTTAAATCTCCTCAAAACAACAGATGTGCAGTGAACAAGTGTTTCAAAATACTAGATGCATTAAAGATATAAAGCTGTTTTAGACACAGAAATTAATTAATTTCGCCTTTGTCTCACCACAAGATGGCGGTAGTTATCAGAAAGTGTTTTCATTGGGGAATTAATGCATCTCATGAGTCATCTGTCTCGAGCCATAATTTGAAGGAATCAAGCTAAATTTAATTTACACCACATTGTTTTGTTGCTGTTAGAAATTATGCCAACCCAGCTGTGTGACTGGGGAATTTTAAACAATTTGAACAATCTACACAGCAAGAGAGGAATGAGAGGAATGACCTTCTCTCTGCTGACAGGTGCAGGTCAACGGGACATCCGCCTGTAAGCGTAAACACCAGGAGGGAGCTGAAGGTTCCTCAGAGGAGGGCTCGTGCTCCGGGTGCAGGCTGAGAGAGATGAAGGCTTCGGGGCGGAGCCGGGCTCCTCAGGGTGCTGTGTTCTGGCCGTCTGCCTGGCGCACCAGACTCTGCACCTGCACCGACTGCAAGGTACAGCTCAAACACACCCATTACAGACCACTTACTATCTCTGCTTTCACCCTTCCTTAACAGGTGCAATTCTCAGGGTACCCGCGGGTCTTAAAAGCCTTGAAAAAGTCTTGAATTTGATCATCTCAAATTAAGGCCTTAAAAGCCTTGAATTTAGTATACAATGTCTTGGATTTCGTTACAAAGGTCTTATATATTTTTTTGCCTTTGCTAGGATTAATTTCATACCGTAACAAAATTAACTGTTAGTGTTACTAATGTAGGCTAATTCAAAATGTATGCAGCGTTGAGTGCACCTCGCGCTCCACGTCATAGCAGAAAAAGCGATCGCGTGCGCAACCGTTACTATGGTTACTAGGCAAGTGAGGTACAGAACAAGATAGTACCTAGCCTAGTTTAATCCGCTGTGGCCACAAATGACAGAATTTAAACCCAAATAAGAGCTTTTCTATTAAAGAACATATTTTCTACCCGGCCTTTTCAATAGTATCTGCCAACCATGCGCGCGCGCTCTCTCTACACTGCTGAAGAAGCGCGGATGATCTGAAAACACAGACAAGCTGGAGTTCAGCGATCTTTAAGATTTTCTAACTTTCTTAAATTAAAGTGTCATTCATTCGGTCTGTGTTCTGTCACGAGCCGCTTGCGCTGTTTGTGCGACTAAATCTGCGATCAAAATGCAGGCTGATATCCATCCACCAGTGTTCATACGAGCAAGAATGCAATGTTTCCCGAATATCCACACGATTTCAAATGTGACATTGATTTTATACAACAGTAAAAAAGAAAAGAAAAAAGGGTAACATTAAGTGATGTACTACATTTAAAACAGCATTGTCAGGCTTGCTCTATTTTGCAACGAAATATGTGGCTTTGAACGAATCGTGAGATTCAATAAATGAATGACTCAAAGACTCACTCATAAAGATAGTGAGTTACCGCCACCTACTGGCGATTTGAATGTTTTTTAACATTGCAAATTTAATGAACATGGTTTTATTTAAGCATTATTTCTTTCTTTTTTAAGGTATTACAAAGGTAAAAAATGAAATAGAAAAATTGATTAAAGGGGGCAAATCTTGTCCCTTAATGGAAAAGGTGTGAGTGCAGTCTAAGTGGAAGAGAGGGGGCACCAGGGGGTACGGCACTCTAAAACACTGGAGAACCACTGAACTTAGGAAAAGGGATAATTATAGACCTGCACAAGTGCTACTGCTAAAGAGTGCAATGTCAATAATTTCTCATAAGCTTAATTGAATTGGCCTAGAGAGAATAATTATTATGACATTTTCTGTCTAAAGACTACATATAAAATAACTACCAAAAGTAAAGTAACTGCAGTTTGACTAAAAGTTGACAAAAAATGCAAAGACTTTTCGTCAACTACAACTATAAAAAACAGGATGACTCAAATGTGATTAAGACCAATAAGCATTTTCATCTGAAGATTTAGACTAAATCAAAAATGACTGCCAAAATGAACACTGGCCTACACACACGTGCGCGCTACAATGCTGTTGCGTATGTATTAAATATGACTGATAATTTAAGTCAAATGTTTTATTTAATTCAAGTAGCCTCCTTGTACATAATTATTTTCTAGGGTTTAAAATTTATACAGATTTGACATTTTCCCCTCATACTGTCGGAATGGGTACGAAGTTGGCCTTGAATTTCATTTGAAATGGTATTAAAAAGGTCTTAAAAAGCCTTGAATTTAAGTTGGAGGATCCTGGGGGTACCCTGAATTCTGTAACATTTAAATTAGAATTGGATTATTAATTGTAATGATAATTATTTTAATGACAACTCTCTCTCTCTCTCTCTGTATTTTATTAATTTCAAATAAATGCTAAAGGTTTCTGGAAAAAAAAGTATTATAGTGCTATGCATAAGTTTAGACACCCATGCTAAAGTTGCCTAAAAAGAGGAATAAAAAAATCATCTTTTGGAAATTGATTTTAATGCCTTAATTGGAAAAAAATGTGGAAAAATCCAACCTTTAAGGACACCAATTTTCTTTGTGAATGAATAATGTATCGTAAATAAATAAATGTTCTTCCTTTAAAATACAGGGTGCATAAGTCAGGACACCCCTATTTTAAATTCCCAAAGAGGCAGGCAGATTTTAATTTTTAAAGGCCAGTTATTTCATGGATCCAAGATACTATGCATCCTAATAAAGTTCCCTTTGCCTCACATCATCACATACCCTTCACCATACCTAGAGATTTGTATGGGGTATTTTCCTTAAGATCATCTCTCAATGCAAATCAAACCAGTTATTAGGCTAACTGAAATGAATACCAATTTACCAATTGGTAGATACCAAGGTGAATACCAATTTACCAATTGAGTATCAATTTCCAAAAGATAATTTTTTTTAGGCAACTTTAGCATGGGTGTCTAAACTTATGCATAGCACTGTGTATATATATATATATATATATATATTAGGGGTGTAACAGTACACAAAAATCACGGTTCGGTACGTACCTCGGTTTTAAAGTCACAGTTCGGTACGTTTTCGGTACAGCAAAAAGGAAGAAATGCCAGAGAAATGTCCTATTTATCAAAAGAAAAAAATATTTTTAAATAAGTGTGAGTTTTCCTACATCTAGAAACTTTCAGGTTTATAAATGGGGGTAATTTTTGAAGGATGAATAAATAATGTTTTGGTCATCACATTAAAAATAACATTTAAATCTATATTTATTTATATAATATTTGAGTTTTGAAGTGCTGGAAAAATGTGTAAAGTACTTGAAAACATTTCACTATTCCAGCCAAACTGGTTACAGTGAGTGTTAGTGTTACTGTATTAAATCAATGGTGAATGTTGCTGATCTGTGGACTTCAAGCCTATAACTAGTTCATTCACGGCACAATGTTTTTCTTGGTTTCCAGGTCAGCGCTGTTTGATCTAATAGAGATCTACGGTTAATAACGGAGAAATGTGAATGCTTCTCACTAGATCTCGCAGCGATGTTATTACTTAAGTGGCGAATTCAAATGCTTTCTTTACTGGATCTCTTAGCGCTGTGTAGTAACAGTGTCGCTTGATCGAGATCGGCTCGCGCTCATAGAGCTCGCGCTGCACAGATATTGATGGTCCGAACTGATATACGGTCCGTGAAGCACAATATAATGAGTAGCGCAGTTTCGTTACGCTTTCATTACGTTTGCCATTTGATGTTGCGCAACGTTGTGGTGATCGCGCCAGCGTGGATTTTGTCGGCAGGAAAAATGGTCCATGGAATCGTTCGGTTTGTATGCGTACCGAACCGGAAGCCTCGAACCGAAACAGTTCAATACGAATACATGTACCGTTACACCCCTAATAAATACACTCACCGGCCACTTTATTAGGTACCCCATGCTAGTAACGGGTTGGACCCCCTTTTGCCTTCAGAACTGCCTCAATTCTTCGTGGCATAGATTCAACAAGGTGCTGGAAGCATTCCCCAGGGAGTTTGGTCCATATTGACATGATGGCATCACACAGTTGCCGCAGATTTGTCGGCTGCACATCCATGATGCGAATCTCCCGTTCCACCACATCCCAAAGATGCTCTATTGGATTGAGATCTGGTGACTGTGGAGGCCATTTGAGTACAGCGAACTCATTGTCATGTTCAAGAAACCAGTCTGAGATGATTCCAGCTTTATGACATGGCGCATTCTCCTGCTGAAAGTAGCCATCAGAAGTTGGGTACATTGTGGTCATAAAGGGATGGACATGGTCAGCAACAATACTCAGGTAGGCTGTGGCGTTGCAACGATGCTCAATTGGTACCAAGGGGCCCAAAGAGTGCCAAGAAAATATTTCCCACACCATGACACCACCACCACCAGCCTGAACCGTTGATACAAGGCAGGATGGATCCATGCTTTCATGTTGTAGACGCCAAATTCTGACCCTACCATCCGAATGTCGCAGCAGAAATCGAGACTCATCGGACCAGGCAACGTTTTTCCAATCTTCTATTGTCCAATTTCGATGAGCTTGTGCAAATTGTAGCCTCAGTTTCCTGTTCTTAGCTGAAAGGAGTGGCACCCGGTGTGGTCTTCTGCTGCTGTAGCCCATCTGCCTCAAAGTTCGACGTACTGTGCGTTCAGAGATGCTCTTCTGCCCACCTTGGTTGTAACGGGTGGTTATTTGAGTCACTGTTGCCCTTCTATCAGCTCGAACCAGTCTGGCCATTCTCCTCTGACCTCTGGCATCAACAAGGCATTTCCGCCCACAGAACTGCCGCTCACTGGATGTTTTTTCTTTTTCGACCATTCTCTGTAAACCCTAGAGATGGTTGTGCGTGAAAATCACAGTAGATTAGCAGTTTCTGAAATACTCAGACCAGCCCTTCTGGCACCAACAATCATGCCACGTTCAAAGTCACTCAAATCACCTTTCTTCCCCATACTGATGCTCGGTTTGAACTGCAGGAGATTGTCTTGACCATGTCTACATGCCTAAATGCACTGAGTTGCCGCCATGTGATTGGCTGCTTAGAAATTAAGTGTTAAGGAGCAGTTGGACAGGTGTACCTAATAAAGTGGCCGGTGAGTGTGTATATATATATATATATATATATATATATATATATATATATATATATATATATATATATATATATATATATATATATATATATATATAATCACTATGTATTTATTTTTTTATTTTTTTAGAATAAGGAGGATATCTTATTTGTTCCTGGTCTCATGTTAATTGGCTTTGTTTGCTTAGATCCTCTATGCAGACACAGGAGTGTCTTTCCTCACGGATGAGATGGACACCGTCCTGGCGTATGAGAACAAGGGCAAGTCCACAGAACAGGCTGAACAAGCGGGTGGAGCTGAGGGTCGTGACCCCTTGATGTCGGCCTTAAACAACCTGAATCGGGTTCAGCAGCTGGAGATCATCCATGGTCAGTAGGCAGGGCTCCAGACTAACTTTTTTCCTTGGTTGCACTGCTGCGCCTAACTTTTTTATTTAGGTGCAATAAAGTAAACGTGCACTGTAAACGTGCGTATTGAACGTATTGATATGTTGTCAACGTTTGTCCACATTCCTCTCCTACGACGACACAACGTTGCGTTGGGCCATCTGTCCCTTTGCAGATGCGAGACGTTGCCAAATGCCTCAGAAAATCCGATCCGGCCGTTTATATGACAGTCGCATTGGCACATATCTGATTTATTTCCACATATGAACGATCTCGAAATATCCGAATGCATGCGTTCCTGTTTACACGGTCATAAAACACATCCGATCTGTCACATATGAGCAAAAATTCGGAATTGGGTCAATTTCACTGACAGTGTAAACGGGTGCTCACTGCTCAGGTCGCAATTTCAATCACACAGCACAGAGCAGTATAGGCCTACAGGAGTATCTGGACCAAAGCCAATCAAAAGCAAAGTCCCGCCCAATTTCTGTTTTTGATTGGTTTAGACCACGATATGATCCAACCATGAGTGAAGGTGAACAAGCGCTTTGTTTGTAGAGAGGCAGCGGATGCGACGACATTAGGTGCACCGGTGCGACCTGGGAAAAGTTTTAGTCGCACCCTTTCAAATTTTGGTCACAATCTAAAGCCCTGTACTGGCAACTTTATCTGTGTGAAAGCAAAAATAATTCATGATGTTAGATTTCAAATTGAATTACTCCCAATATACTATCAATTCAACTGTGACGTTCCCATACAATTTTTCCTCAGAATATAACGACATGAAGACAGAACTGAAGGACTATCTGCAGAGATTTGCAGCAGAAGGAAAGGTAGGCTTTCAATATTTCTATTTTTAATGTGTAGTTGAGCTGAAGATAAGTTTGTACAATCTAGTGTTAAATTTCTCCTTTCTTTAGGTGGTGACACCTGAGGACATCCGCCAGTTTTTTGAACAGCAGCAAAGCCGCAAGAGACGAAGAGCCAACGCAGGCCAGTACTACTGCAGTTAAACAGTCTTTCACCCTGACACTTCAAGCATACCAGCTACATCCAATCTTTCACGTTTCTTTTCCTCCAGCTTTTTTCCAAGGCCATTCCTGGTTTTATAAAATAAACATGCAGTTTAAATTCAGGCCCTCATAAGCTTGTATGATTTTGATTTTAGTGATGTATGACAGGTTCTGTGTTCCCAAAGATATAGCTGTAATACTTCTCTTGTAATCCTGCCATTCCAAATAGGGGGTTGAATTTGCAATAACGTTCAGCCCAACATGTCACGATTGGTTCTCAATGTACAGAAAGATTTAGTAAAGACATTTTGTAAAGATTTAAAACAGTGGATGTATGGAAAGGCACTTCTATAATGTCATAAAACAGCAATTGCAGTCAATCCTCAGGAGCTCTCTCTTTTAAGCAATTTAAAATGGTGTCGTTACAGACTGATGAAAGCTATTAGGAAAGTCACAATCACATGACTGCATTCAGTATTAATTGTTTTGAAGAGATGGCCAATATTTATGTATGTCAGGGTAAATAGTATTACAGTCTTTTGGAAAGATCTTTTTAGGAAACACAAACCTATGTGCTTTTTCAGGTTATTCATTTCAGTCATTGTTGTGATCTAGTAAAGCTTTTTATTTTATCTTGTTTTAACCTGTTTCATGTGTAGTTTCTGTTACTTTTTAATGTCCTACCTTTGAAAAATAAACATGGTAATACATTTGGGCCCTGTGATGTATGTCTCAGTGTATCCCAGAAACTCTCCATTTTTAGGGTGAAATAGCCAATGAGATTTAGTTGAACAAGTCAGGAAAGCCTCTAGGATTTCTAAATCGAATTTAAAGTTGTGTTAATAACCGATCAAGCTTTACACACCATTTCAAAAGGGTAAAACTAATCAAGGCCACTAGAAAAAAAATCTAAATGCTTGCATACAGGTGAAACTCAAATTAAAATATTGTGCAAAAGTTCGTGTATTTCAGTAATTCAAATTAAAAGGTGAAACTAATATATTTAGTATATATAACTATACATATGCATGATTTTACTTTTCATAGAGCTGACATTTCTGTATTTAAAATCCTTTTTTTTTTATTGATTTCATGTAATATTCTAATTTTCTGAGATTTTGAATTTGGGGTTTTCATAAGCTGTAAGCCATAATCATCAAAATTATAACTTTTGAACGATATTCTAATTTTTTGAGTTTCATCTGTATGAATATTCTGTAGGGTGAAACCATTTGTTCACTGGTAAAAGTAAAAAATAAAAAAAAAAGCTTATGAAATCTCTCAAACTCGATTAAATGTGTAACACAATGTTATATTGTGATTAAGATGTAATTTAACAAATGTAATTAAATTGAGGTAGATTTAAAGAAAAAATTGTCCGTAAACTTCATGGCTGTGGAGTTACAGTAATGGATGTTACCCATTTAAGAAAAAGGGGAACTGTGATGGTTTTCTTTGTGTAAAAGTCATTGTAGGTGACTGCAGATCTGAAGGGTTGATTCGCATTAATTTGAATACATTTCTATCAATTTCATGTGTCTCACTTTATTAAGAGTTTGTGATGTTATACTGATTACTTTTTTTTTACTTTATCAAAATTTAGATGAAAATGTAAGTCTTATTTACATTTCTAAAATGGTAGCCTCCATTTTAGAAAAGTCTAGATTTGTGCTAATTTGTCTGAGACGTGACAGTCTTTCATGGTAACACCACAGACACAGAATAGAGAAAACTTTTCTCCCTTGGTGGAAATAGGGGCAAAGAAAATTAAACACTTCTTAACTGTAATGTTCTTAACTTTTCTTAAAAATTGCATATTTCTACTAATTTTAGAACTAGAAATTTACTTCAAATACTGGTACCACAGACATAAAAATGTTTGTCACTAGTATTTAATTTTGATTTATAAAAAACAAAAAAATAATGCTTTAATTTGACTGAATATAGCATATTATAAATGCATAGCAATACATTTTTTTGTTTGCCACCGCAATTGGAAACCCTATTACTGTATCAAGAGGGAGCGAGTCCCTGCAGCTACAGTCATTTACATAAACGAGCCCAAACAATGTCCTCAAAGGGTTTTCGCACAACCTCACTCTTCTAGCTTGTTTGCTTTCCATTTCAACTAAAGCAAAACATTTAGTTCTCAAAACTAGTTAAAACACAATCAGGCCTAGACTACACGTGCACGTGTTTCAGACCTCTTGTACTCTGAAATAGTAAAACATTTCTAAAAACGACTTAAAACACAATCAGGCCTAGACTACACGTGCACGTGTTTCGGACCTCTTGTACTCTAAAATAATACAAATTTCTAAATCAACTTTATATATATATATATATATATATATAGCATGATAAATTACCTTCAGAAGTATGTGATTTTGCATAAGTGTGGCTTCAGTTGGTTCTGAGTTTAAACGTTAAGTTCAGTACAAGATGAATTATGACTTCTGCATGAAAATGTTTGTATGCAGTGTTCGTGAATGGAGACCCAGTGTTTTACCCTCGCATTTCCCACTAATGGCAAGGTGTTACTCACTGTTTATCTGGCAGTTCCAATGAATGAAAACAACAACAAAAAACACCACACACAAGCATTATAACTCAAAACTATTTATTTCCAAGACATTAGTCACCTAATTGCAGAGTAAAGTTCATAACTACACCGGCCAAAGAAAAGAATAGAAAAATAGACACTTTCCACAACTCCACAAAAGAATGCTTTTTTTGTATGTGTGTGTATGTATATGCATACACACACAAAGTCTCAAATAGATATCGCATGTTTTATATATATATTTATAAAAACTTTACACTTTACATACAACAAAACACCATATTTCTGAGGCCTGTGATCAAAGGTACCAAAAATCTTGAAAAATATTTTTTTGAAGAAAAAAAAAAAGACAAAATAAACATTATGCACACTAAGCGTTGGCTACAGTATTACAAAGAGACGGTTAAACAGAGGTTTGTAGAAAGGGCTTGCATAAGACAAAAGGGGTGTGGAGGAAGCCCAGCCTCAGGCAGGGAAGGCACTAAATCGTCTCCATAAGAGAGATAGCACAAGAGAGAACCTGGAGATCTTGACTTGTAAGTCTTCAAACACAACTTCCCTTGCCCCTCACACATCCAAAACACAAACCTTCGGTTCAGTTCAGCCTTGCGGCACTTTGGAGATAAATAATGCAACGCCATGCAAATATACTAAAAGGATTAGGAATGAATGTTTTAAGAAAAATGACTCAGCTGTGAATCTAGAACTGAATAAACAGACACTTCAGTCAAAAATAGATCAATAGAGCCAACAGAGGGCACTATTCCACAAGTGTTACACATACCACCATCAAAAATTTAGTGCAATGGGTACCTTCATCTGTTTTAGCTTTTATTCCTTGGTTTAAGATGGTCAACGAACCCAATCATTTTAGACAGTGACAATTTGACGTCAAACAATGGCTCGTTTGAGTTCTACAACACAGACAATGATTCAAGCTTCTCATCTGGGAGCTGAAATGCATTTCCAATTCATTCTCTTAACAGTCTCTCAGGCAAGCAGCCCACAAACCAGACTAAACCCAAATGACAATAAATAGCATTTGTGATAGAAATGTATTAATTATGAGGTCAGTGTTTATCTCAAACATGAAATAATACTTTCAACTGTGTGCATTGAATTTTGCAGCAATCAGAACCCACACTCAAAATGATCTGATTGGTGTTTTATAACATGAAATAAATGAATTCTCAGCATCTTCAAAATGGCCTGAGTATAGCAGAGGCGAAGGTGATCTAAGGAGTTTTCCTAACCTCCCCCTTAAGATTAAGGCATGGCTGGGTCTATACGGGACTAGATCGCTGGGAATGGCATTGACGTCAAGAAATAATGTTCTCCGCTGGCAGGAAAACCTCTGAGTAGCAGCAGTAGGCCTAAATATCCATCTGTCGATTTTGGGTCATCGTTACGCAGCGAGTGTGATTCACTAGAATGACATGACAAACCTCAGATCTCCTCTAGGCTGCCTCCAAGGGAAGCGCTGATGCCAATTACTCAATGCTTAGAGTTACAGGTAACAGTCACCTAAAAAATAGCAAACTAAAAAGGCGTAGAGAAATGTCATACCGAGAAGTCTTTGCTCATCAGACCCCAGATGACCCAAATCAAAATGGCATTGGTACAGGGGGATGGACACACATAAAAAAAAAAAAAAGTGTTACAAACCAGAAACACTGAGAATTTAAATGACTGCACTTTTGACAAGAGCTTACGGCACATCAAAAGGAGAACATGCAAGCTGCTGGTAAAACAATTCACATGCCAGGTAGATCGAATCGTTATTGTCATGATGACATGAAGCCTGGAGGATCTGCAAGGTAAAATGAAAACACCTGCTCTGTGAAACAAATCTAGGGTAAAACATTTATTTATTCTGAATAAAAGTGGTTAATAAATTGGTTCAACTCCTCCTCTTTTTGCTGCAGAATGAGGTCAGGGAAGGTAGGATTAAGTAGGCTACGACGCATTGCATTTTGAGAGGACCATCAATTGCTTACTGAAAGCTGAAACTAGTGTATTATCAAGTTTTCTCATATTCCAAAGGAAATGTTTAACCATGTGCATCAGTGACTGAAGATTTTCAAGTATCCGATAAGCCTGGCGTAAAGAGAACTGTAGAACTACGTCCTTGACATTAAGAGGAGACGAGCAGCCGCCTACCAATCTCAGTCGACTTCAACTCTCTGAGGAGATCGCTTGTACCCCAGCCAGGGTCTATGCTGGATCTATTTTTGGATCTGACCCTCTGAGGCTTTGCGGGATGGCAAACTGGAGCGCTCCCACTCAGGGTTCATGACTCTTTCAGGCTTGACTCAAAGGTGCACTGCAGTAGGAGTCCAGAAGGACCCATTTGTTACACTGCATCTGCATCAGCCGGCCAACATTTCAGAACAACTAAGAATAGATGAACAATAACAACAAGCTTACCACCATAACACCTGATTGAGATCATCACGTAAGATGGCACAGTCCTCACTTTTTAAACAAAAATGAGCTGTTATGCTGAATCTAATAAAACAGCAAGTGTAAGGAAAGGAGGAGAGGAACCTTAGAAATATGCTATAAAGTGGAGAAAAATTTGATTTCTGGCGGTTGGTTCTGGTCCCTCAGTGATAAATGTTCAAGGTGAGGCTCTAGATGTCTAAATAAGTTGATAAGAATATAAAGAAGGAAAATCAAATTGACTGAAGTACATGTTGAGAGAAGCTGGTCAGAGGTAGAAAGTCTCTCTGGCACAGAATACCTTACATGATTCAAGATGGAGAACTGCGTTACCCAAGGTGAGGTCTTAAGGCCGTAACTGCAATTACAGCAGTACTAACCCTACATCAACTCTTAAGGCTATCTTTATCGGTCAAAATATCTGGGGAGGGATCAACAAAATCAATCAATGATAAATGTTCCTTCTATGGTCACAGTCATCAAAGAGTCTGTGTAACTAACATGAATCTCAAGCCGACAGTTTCAATTCAGCTGACAGAGAGACAGAAACCTGGTAAATAAAATGCTTTCGAGATTCAACAAGCAACACAAACATCCTCCCCAAACCATCTTTGGTGTAACTGTGAGTTCTTAACAGTCAAAAAAAACTAAAAACTAAAATCTGATCAACCATCCAACCAAACCTCAAGCATTTTACTAGAGTATAAAATGTTTGAGCACTTTTATCTGACAAGAAATAAATGACATTCTCAGTATTTCTCAGTACGTTTGTGCTTTCAACCAGTTCTTGTGCTCCAATGAAAGCACTCAAAGTTAGGAAGGTGGGATGGATACGACTAAGGATTGTTTGGATATTCAACAAAGGTCCCACCTGGTCTAATACAACCAGAGATGCTTACATCATAATATTTGAGTGTGTGTGAAAATACAGTACCATTACTCGTGGGGAAAGACTATTGTTAAAGGGATAGTTCACCCAAAAATGCTAATTCTGTCATCATTTACTCACCCTCATGTTGTTCCAAACCTGTACGAGTTTCTGGCTTTCTGCAGAACACAACATATATTTAGAAGAATGTCTCAAGACTTGTTTGTTTGTTTGTTTGTTTATTATCCATACAGTGAAAGTCAATAGAGTCCAATGTTGTTGTTTTTGGATCCCACTGCCTTTTATTGTACGGACAAAATGTCTTTGTGTTCTATAGAAAAAAAATAATTCGTACAGGTTTGGAACAACATGAATGGTGACACATTTTTGGGTGAACTAGCCTGCATATTTGTGTCAGTATGATAATTGAGAAACATTTTTATTGTAGGGAGAAGAGAGAAAATGAGTATTTAAATTAAAAAAGGCTGTCTATTGCACAGTTATTATAGAATACAGGTATTTCAGATGTTAAAAAAAAGCTTAAAATAAGTCACTTTTATAAGATAGGGTGTGCAGCAGTGTGTGAGATATTGTTTCTTGAAGTGTTGTGTAACAAATCAAAAGTAAATATTTGTGTACATGACACTTTCTAAGATTTCTCTTTTTTTTTGCAAAGCTTGTTCATGACATCATAATTATTGGTCGTCTGCTGACAGAACTAACGCAGAAAAGCGAATGAACGTCTGCTGTCCCACCAAACTAGAGGACTGAGGAAGTGGCGTGAGGTTGGTTTGATTGAGATTCCTGTACATTTTGAGGATGAGGCTGATAATGATCAACCCGCTTTTGCCATCTCTCAGGAATGCCAGCAACTGCAGCCTTGGAAAGAGAATCTGAATGCAAAAGAGGGTGCCAAATTTTAGTTTGAGAGGACAGATGATTTTTTAAAACTTAAATACACAAGAATGAATCTGCAGATCTGAGTTGTGAAACACGGTAAAACAAAGCTCCATTCACATTTAATGGCGCATCTGTGCCATTGTTATGCCTGATAAGTTGCCTCATAGGAGACAGGGGATTTCATTTGTTTTCCTTTTATGTTCCATCTCGGCTCTTAAATTGCACAGGCTAATGTAAAAGCCGGCAAATGCAGCGGATTACACAAGCTATTACTGCCACTCTGCCCTCAAAAGGAGGAGGAGCCGTTTTTCAAGGACTAGACAAAGTAATGAGTTATTGAGTAATGAGTTAACTTATTGCCTTCATATTTTTAAAATGTAATCCTAAAGGAAGAAAATCTGTGCTTCTAGATAAATATATATTTTCTCCAGTCATCCTAGTATGTTCAAGGAAATTAAAGTAAATTAAATATACTGTGATATCTGTACATTAATATGCAGCATGTGAGGAAAATATGAGAACCATCATGAATCAGACTAAATCAATTTTGACCTCTTTTCAGGGTGCACACAACCAAACCAAGCTCTCCTCACTCTATACTAGGTTTCAAACCTATCTGGAGCGGTTTAAGTGACATCTCCCTTTAGCATCTCGCATCAGAAAAGCAGCCACTCACGTAGCTTATGGGCGTTCATTACTTCAAGATACTGTCGTCCCTCGAAAGAATACAAAGTGCAGGACTGCTGGTGCCTCACCTGTTTGTTTACATGTAGCATTTAAATGAGTTCTCAGTCTATTTTTTTAATCAGGGGTCAGAGAGCAGACTTCCTGTAGGGGTAGTCAGGTTTGTTGGGTGACCTGCGGTCTCGTGCCCCCAACCCTCCCTCATCCCCAGTCCCTACATTCGCCCCTAAGCCCAGCCCAATTCCCTCTGGAGCAGGGCGGCGGCCTGTGGGCCATTCCTCATACTGTTCTGTGGAGGGGCCGAGGCCACAGGTGAGGTCCGTCTCATTTACGGGCCGTGACCTCTGCACGGCTTGCGCAACGCCCCCTTGCGAGACAATTGCCAAGTCTAGTCTCTGTGGAGGCTGTTCCAGCACATCCAGGCGGAGGGATTCTGAAGCCTCTGAGTAGGACGGAGGTGGCACCCCTCCGACTGCCTGACGGCTGTGGATGTAGAGGTCTGGTCCACAGTAGGGAGGCACGTGGCGGCCCGGGAACTCGTAGAGATCTGGGAAGTCAGGCTGAGGGACCTCGGGCTTGGGTTCGGCTGCATGCCGTTTGCGGGAGGAGTGCGGGTGACGGCTGGAGTAGCTGTGGGACATGGGAGGAGCTGTAGAAATGTGAGGGTGAGCTTCGTGACTCTCCACCTCCATAGAGACCTCCGGAAGTCGTCGTTCCTTTAGGCTCATTGCCGAAACACCCATGGCAATGTCTGGCATGAACTCGTTGATGACAGGCTCCATGTTCTGCAAGAAGTTCAAATACAACTGTTATCTCTAGAAGCGTGATATACCAGTACCATATTGACTATCATCCATTATCATTATTTAATAGGGGTGTAACGATACCCACATATCACGATTCGATACATATCACAATACAATATTATTGTGATACTCCAAGACGTGGTAAAAGGTTAACAAAAAACTGTTGATTAAAATTCAAAATTTGGTGTTACATTGTGGGTGTAAATGAATAGGCTTAGACTTGATGCAGGTAACCCAATGCACAGGGACAATAGTGACACCAGAATAAAAATAACATAGTTGCATTTTTGCACTGCGATATATTGTGACATGATATATTACACCGCTATTATTTAATAATAATAATAATAACAATAATAAAACATTTAATTTAATCTGTATGTCAATGTTGTATGTATAGATGCTAATTTTCCCATTTCTTACATTTAAATTATTTAAAAACACTAATTTTTAATAACATGGTTAAATGTATAAAAAATGTAAACAAAAATTTACAAAATTGCAAAATAATAAATATATAAAATAATAATCATAACAAAGAATAATATATTGGTATTAATCACCATTTGCTTGTCAGGATGAAGATTCCTTCCCCCCTGTGCATTAGTGCAGTCTGGGGGCAGGGGCTTGGCTCCTGGTGGGTAGACTGGGCTGCCCATTTTTGTAGAGGTCTGCCTATGAAGGAGTGCATGATTGCAGGGGTAGGAGAAAGATCTGGAGGGAGGTTGGCTGGGCACCCGTGGTCTCCAGCCTGCTTTAAACTGCTGCTGGCCATGGCCCGGGGTGGTTGGAGGATGGTAGGGTGGAGGAGGTGGGGGCAGAGGGGGGTGGAAGCCCACCAGAGCCTCCAGGTCAGTGAACATACTCTCCACAGCTGGTGTACTGTTGACCCGGCAGCGACCTGACTGGCGCAAGGCCAGGACGGGACTCTCGTCTCCGAAACGCTCCTCAGGAAAGAATTTGTGCGGATTCTAAAACACAGCACACATCAATGTAAGGGCATGTTTGTGCTAGACATGCTTCAAAAATGAGAGTTAATAGGCTGTCTGGTATGCTGAAGAAGTTTTCCAACATAGGTTCACTGGTCACTTAATGGTGAGAATAACAAGACATCACAGTAGTTCAAGGGCTCAGAGCACTTCTAAACCAAGAGCACAGTAACTGGAGAAACATGCTAGCCAAAACAACATGGAGTGATGCAGAACACACCAAGGCCTGAAAAATACTCTACGCAAGTACGTGAATGCAGTCTTCTTAAAATAAATACTTTTATTAAGAAAGGATGCAATTTTAATTCATTTAGAATGATTTCTGAAGGATCATGTGACACTGAAAATTCAGCTTTGACATCAAAGCAATGAATTACATTTTAAAATCTATCAAAATAGAACAGTTATTTACATTAACAATTTTATTTTAGTACTTTTTCTTTTCTTTTTTTACAAAATCAGTATGAGAGGCCGCAATCCCTAGAAAACAAAATTGTATTCATCAGAGCAGAGGCTGGGGTAAAACTAACTGACATGAGTGAGATTCACAGTAGCCATAGCAACTTGTCAGCGCCTCCACTCAAACAGAATGTGCTGGGTTACCTGTAGGAGTTCTGCAGCCCCGTCAGGTAGGCCAAATTCTCGGAGCACACGGATCTGCAGCTCGTAACTGACTGTGGCGCCCTCACCACAGTTCAGACCATACGCTCGCTGCACCTGGTCTGTGTGACGCAGCTCCTGCAGCCTACGGATCATTTCCTTCACTACTGCCAACCTGGGCACTGCAAGACAGGGTGAGAAAAGGAAAACACATCACTTAAGTTAGAATAAATGTGTAAATACAGATGAATAAGTGCATCAATTAATAATTTTGCATACCAGGTCATAAATAGAGATTTATAAAAGATGGGTATATTGACAACAAAGTTTTTTTTTTTAAATTGGCCTTGAATTTTGTTTTATATAACACCCACAACATCACAAAGCTTGCCAACATACAAGGCCAATGTTCCCACTCACAATAATACACACACACACACATATACACATCTATATATTTATATAGAAACACCAAATTGCTTCTTGAAAACTAAATGCAAAATTAACTTGAGAAAACAATGTCTCATGGTTTGATTTATGGGATTCACAACTACATCTAGATTAGGACAATATATTTGGCCTCTGTGAAATATCTCTCTAAAATGACTTGATTGTGGTATTTGTGAGTGATTAATTTTATCAAGTATAAATGAGATATTTAGTAGACATAATGATGGGACTGAAATTGTAGATTGGCTAAAACAATGCATCATTACAAGCCATGAATGAGCGCTTAACCCACCTGGTATCTCATTAGCAACCACAGACGGTGGAGCAGTCTGGCTGCCAGCCATTTGCTGGTGGTTGATCATGTGACAGCACTGAGGGACGGCATTGTTCACCATGTAGAGTGTGTCGGGTACATTGGACATACGAACCATGCGCAGCCTAACCAGATCGGTCTGCTCAACCATCATCTCCTCCAGAACCGCCTGGAAGAACACACATACACAAAGTTGGATGCAAGTCATATAATGAAATGGGTAACCAACTAAGGTTATTCTATAAACCAAGTGCCTTTTCAACATGATTTAATTTTAAGTACAGTCTATAAGACTTTAATATATATAAAGAATTAGTAAATAGTTAAATAGTATTTCTTTCCTCTTTTTTCAATAACTTTTCCCATGTCTTCATCTGTTCATTTTAATGTAGCGGTTAAATATTCTGCTGTATCCGAGGTGAGAAAGTATATCCTACCTTGGCCTCCTCCACATAAGGAGAGAAGAGCCGTGGGCGGACATAAATGCCAGCACTCTTCTGCCGGAGCCAGGCGTTGGCTTTGCCTCCCTCTGCTGTGGGCAGCATGTCAGAGGGAGGGGTGCTGATCAGACCCCTCTTCATCTGTTTAAGGCAGAGGAAATGTCTTTACCGATACATGACGAGAGCAATCAAGAAGAGCAATGGTGAATCGGTTTTCTTTATTATTGAATAGTACAGAGAGTCAGATTATATACTCATTCATACATCCATCAATATTGTCATTTTTATTTCAGAGTGTGCTGTACAGAAAAACAATAGTAACATGTTTCTCATTTGGCTTGTAGTGTCATGACAAATTTCTTATGGAGGATGATGGGTGGTTTCCCCATCATCCTGATCTATATAACACAAGTTTTAAAAGGACAAACTATCATTCAAAAGTTTGGGGTGTGTAATTTGTTTTATGGTTTTGAAAGAAGTCTCTTATACCAAGGCTGTGTTTATTTGATCAAACATACAGTAAAAACAGTTATTTTGATATACAAGTTATATATAGTTATATTGTTACCATTTAAAATAACCATTTTCTATTTTAACATGTGTAAAATGTTTATTCCTGTGACAGTCTTCAGTGTCACATGATCCTTCAGAAATCATTCTTGCTCAAGAAAAATTCCTTAAAATGTTGAAAATGTTTTTAATCAGGATTCTTTGATGAATAGAAAGTTCAGTTTCTCAGGGACAGGGGCTCAACATATAAAAAAGGGGCACCCATCACTACAGAGTAGTGATGCTCCGATTGATCGGCCGATATTGGCTAAAAATAGCTTGATCGGCGAACCCCAAAAGCACCGATCAAAAAAGCCGATCACGTGACGTAAATTATTCGCGCAACTTTTTTCCACCTGCATGCATGCGCACGGGCACACAACATCAGAGCGGAGCTTGCCAGTGTCAACAGTTCTCCCTTCTGGAAGTTTTTCCAAGTGTCTGACAGAGACGTTGCTAACGGCGAGAATAAATACATAGTAGGGATGTGAATTTTTGCCAAAAATGCCATTCGAAAATCGAGGAGCAAAAGTCGATTATCGTTCGAAAATCGAAAAAGAAAAAAAAAGAAAAAACGCACAATGACAGAAAGGGAGGCCAATTTCATCTTTAGCGATTTGTCAAACAAACTTTATTATTCGAACAATTAACATGTTTTCGTCGTTTTTTTCGTAGTTTTTTTTAACATACCAGTAGTTAACATAGAAGAAAAAAACAATATAGCTGCCAACACAACAGTCCGTTTTTGCATCGCCAAACCAGATGCTCGGAGTCGTTAGATAAAAAAAATACTGTCATAATGATTTTATGCAAACCTGCCTTGTTACTGCAAAAGCCTACTTTTTAAACAAATTAGTTTCAATCAAAACTATTCGTGTGCCACTGCGCAATACACACACATTACCGCGGGTGTTCATTTCATAAACTGTGGACAATGGTATATTTAATGTAGCCTATAAATGAATGTATATGTCCACAAAACGGATAATGTCATCATAGCCTACTTGTAGTGCTATTGTCGAGTAATAATCTGTTTGGTTGTAAAATGTATTACCTGAATGAAATGAACTCGAATGTATCATTCTGTGGAATCATTCATTCACAGACATACGAAGATGTTCAACTAGATCTTCATCGCTGACAAAAATATGATGCATTTGCAGATTTGCTTTCACTAGACTAAACTGTAGGTCCACGGCCACTTCATCCAACGCTCTTGATGTTCTTAAATCTTCCTGTTACAACTCCGAGTCGAGTGTGAATTGAAAGCGCTTCAGACGATTCAGTGCGCGAAGAACTGAACAGATCATTCAAACTGATTCGCGAACCGATTTAGACAGATCTGCCAACTTGTTTGATGAAGTCTTTGAACAGAATCGACTCATTGTGATTCATTTGTGAATGGAGCATCGCTCATGCCCATAAAAAAGATACAGCGCGCTTGGAATAAACTACGCTTTTAACAACATGTATTGCATTAAAATAAAGTAACGAGAGGTACGTCGCCCAACGTAGTGAAGTAAATGTAGCCTACTTTGTTACTACCATAGACGGTTACTACCATAGACAGACAGTAAAGGTTATCTATACCCACCTCTGTTGGGCGCAGAGTTAACGGTCACGACAATGCTCTTCTTCTGTTGTTTGTTTACACTATGTATGAAACGCTGGTATCCTAGATTGACAGGAGGGGGTTTCATTCATGTTAGTGACACCTGTGTCCCTGACAGGAAAATACCCTGCTGCGCGATCTGTGACAGTAGGCGCGCCGTCAATTATGTCACATTGGTATTGCGCGAAAATATAACGATATTCGAATAAGCAATTTTATGATCGAATTTCGAACGCAGTTCGACTATTCGACTATTCGAAGATCGCGACTCATCCCTAATACATAGATTTAACTATTTGTAGCGTGTATTCTAATTCTATTCACGAGTTGCATGCGCTTGATGAACGCTCTGCTAGTTAACTGGAGATTAATTAAGTTAGATGTCCGATGTTCGCGGGACACGAGTTGCACGCGCTTGATGCACGTCTCATAAATCGTTAAAAAATTTAAACGTCTGGGAGAAAGAGAAGACATATAGATCTATCTATCTGAATAACAGTGACGACGCGAAAGAGCTTTATTCGGTGTTTTTCTGTGCGCACACACACATAACGTTACACACACACACACAACCGACGCGAAGCGTGCAGCCCTGCACATAGACCACTATACAGCGCGCGAGGACTGAACTGAGCCCTCTTTTGCGTCTGAATGGGCAAATAAATACACACACAATTATGTTTAAATGTCAGTTTTGGAGAGTATTCGCGTAAACACAGTCGGTTATGTCTTTACAGAGCATACAGCTGTGAGAAAATCGGACGTGCATCAGTGCAATTGGATCTGCACACTCGGTCTTAAAAGTGACAGTGCGTAATAAACCTAATGCCGTCTTCGTCTGTACACTTAATATTAATCAAACAACAAAATAAAAATAGAAAAGCATTCACTGCTCTTTTAATAGCTTTAATAAGGATTAATTATATTTCATTCATAGGCTACAAATAAATATGTCTGCTTGAAAGAATAAAGAATGATATATGTTAAAGAGTGCATCATTCATTGAAGAAAAAAAAGACTGTTTTACTTTAGGAGAAGTGTTTTTATTTAATTTTAAGATATTATTTTATGTCACAGTGCTAACAGTGTCTGTATTGCATGTTCAATCTTTAACAATTATTCATATTAACAGGTTAATAGATGTTTTCTACAGGAATATATAATGGGTTTGGAAATTTTAGAGAAATTCTAATTTTTTTTCTAAATGCATTACAATTGAACTAAACCCATTATATTTTAGTCGCCTAAATCTACTTAAGTTATCTCATTTTCTAAATACAATTAAATAAACACTTGGTGGTTCTTCAAGATCTTGACTGTAGCATATTTATTTCTACTGGGTTTTTTTTTCAATACAGTTTTCATATTTCATAATATTTCAAATATTTCATAATTCATAGTTAGTTCCATTTCTACAAATGGTGCAAACTCTGCTAGATTATAGATAAAAGATTCCCATTCCCCTGTCATTCTGTGATCGGCAGTAATCGGCAGATCATGATTTTGATGATCGGTAATCGGCCCCAAAAATGCTGATCGGAGCATCTCTACTACAGAGTAATTTCGTTATAACAATTACAACAGTATTTATATTGGATGGAATTATGCGCTCAAAATCTAGTGTGACAGCCCCTTAATGTGCCTGTTTAAGCTGTACAAACCAATGACACAAACACACTTACAGTGTCAGAGAGGACCTCACTGTTGGTGGGTAATATGTGCTCAGTTCGGACGAAAGGCAGCAGCGGAGAGAGAATCTCTTTAAGCTCTTCCAGGTCCAGATCCCTTCTTTTCACACCACGTTTATTCACACTATGTGCAGTGCCACTTAACAGGTTAGGCTCTGGGGAACACACAGAAACAAACACAGTCACACAAATATTTAAGTTAGAGGAGAAGGTGGCCCAACTTTTCTATCCCACAATACAGATGTGTGTACAGGGTGTACAGGGTGTGTGCTTCCAGAGGATTAGCTGTATCACTATGCAGCTCCACTGGCTGCTGCTGCTGTGCCCTTGAGCGAGGAATTAAAACTCCTCTGTTCTAGGGATGCTGCACTGCAATGGACCCTGAATTACGATCTACACCAAATTAGGATCATGTATAAAAATTGTTAATGACAAAATGAAGGTGTATTGTTGCATTGCTGTTTCCCTTTAGAATGTGTTCTGGGGGAAAAGCAATCAAAGATTGGTTTATGGTTTGGCACCAGCTATAAACATTTAAGACAGTGTTAGTCTGGGTATATTTTATTCTGTTGGGTACACAGAGCAAATGCAGACCCAGGTCTGGAGCTGCCAGCCATATGCTACGCTTCAGTACTGCAGAGCACTTGGCCTGATTTCTCAGTGCTGAGCCAGTCAGAGTCATAACTAGACATAAGGAGGATAGGGGAATAAATCATTAGACTGGCATAGTTTAGACCATCAATGGCAAGAGGTAAAAACAGGGACAATTTCAGCAGCACAGAAAAAACTTTGGGCCAGAGAAAAGTGTGCGTGTGTGTATGGAGTGGACGGGGATTAAAGGAAAAGTCAGGATTAAAATTGTTGCCCGAACATTACTTTCATTCCAAACCTGTAAGGACTTGCTTTCATCCAAGGAACACAAAAGTAGTTCAGCAGAATGTCCAAGCAGCTTTTTTTTCATACAACAAATGTGGATGGTGATAATTGGCTGTCAAGCTCTGGGTATCACCATAAAAGTAAGCAATACTTGTACACAACACTTCAAGTCATTCGGACCACATTCATAATATTTTTTTATTTTTAGTATGACAGACATGGTCACTATGAACACATGGAATGAGGCATGTAATAATTGTTGTAATGAAATATACAGTAGCATTCAAAAGTTTGGGGATAGAAAGTTTAGGGGAAAAAAAGAAAAAAAGGACATTAATACTTCTATTCAGGAAGATCAAATGTGCAATTGATCAAAAGTGATAGTAAAGACATTTACAATATTACAAGAGATTAGAAATGTTCGGTAACATTGTAAATGTCTTAGTAATTTTTTTTCTTCCCAAATAAATGATTTCTATTCAAAGGGTCTGACTAAATGTATCATGGTTTCTACAAAACATATTAATGTTAAGTTCCGAACACTGATAATTAGAATGTTTCTTGAGGACCAATTCGGCATATTAGAATGATTTCTGAAGGATCGTGTTACACTGAAGACTGTAATTATGAAGCTAAAAATTCAGCTTTACCATCACAGGAATAAATTACATTTTTAAATTTATTAAAATAGAAAACAGAATATTGCCATTTTTACTGTAATTTGGATCAAATAAATAAGAAGAGACTTTCAAAGGCATTTTAAAAATTCGTAATGACCCCAAACTTTTGAACGATAGTATATAAATACTTTTGTGTTTTACAAAAAAAACCGACAACATATAAGGGTCTATATGAAGGTGAGTATATAGATGACAGAATTTTTTTTTTTTTGGATGAGCTATTAATTTAATGTGTATCTAGTGACATAAATGTCTGTGTGTGTGATACCTCTATCGGCCATCCTCTTGATGAGCTGGTGCTCGCCCCACTTCACAACATACTTGAGGATGTCCTGTTCACTGGCCTGTGAAGAGGGGAGAAGAACAGTATAAGTTTGTTACTGAATTTAGCCAGGGCTGCAAGGCTGAAGAAAACTGGTGTATGCAAGCTTAAAGGGCATATTGCAGGTTGTATTTTTTTTTCAAATTTACTATATAACCTTGTATGAAAATACCATATGAAAAAATGTATGCAGGATTTAAATTTGTTTTGCAAGACATAAGGGCACAAATTTAGTAGAAAACGTGACAGTTTCCTTGACCGTGTTGAAAAAGCGTTTTTCTTTCAACATCGCATCATATTAATTCATGAGAGGGAGTTGTTTGCTGGGCTCTGCATTTGCTCAGTGCAGAGTAGGTTGGCATTCAGTAGCAGCGGTCGTGATTCAGTGTGTTTTGGTAGTTATTGTATTTCAATTTTACATCATCATGGTAAATTATTGTGAATTATAGCCTGTCAGGACATCCTGACAGGACAGTCCACAGGTTTCCGAACAAGAAAAAGGATGGTGATCTTCTGTGCCTGGGTGTGTTTTGTGCAGATGAAGAGACGGGACTTCACTTCTGCATCTGTTTCGAAAAACGCCGTAGTGTGTAGTGTTCACTTTAGACCGGATGAGTATAATCCCAGCGATATGATAGAGTTCAACATGGGATGCCGAAGCAAGAACCAAATGAGACTCTGGACTCGTGCGGTTCCTTTGGTGCACAGTCACAGCACCTTCATCGGGTCCACCCGGTCCATCATCACCATGTGGTTTGACCGCCGGAGGAAACATGATGGTCACGGATCTGTCAAAGATTACTTAGTGTACATCCGTTTTACAAAATGGCGTTTGTCAGATGCAGAAGTAAAATTCCCACAAAAAACCGACTCCAGAAGACTTCATAGTGTTTTATAAGTATATATTTAAAGATAATCTAGTTATTTTCCTATACATTGACTCACTGGGTACTCTAATATGCGCTTTAAAGATGGTACATTTAATACAACACAACAATCTCAAAACTAAAAACAGGATATATAAAACCAATGTATTTCATAGCAGCAAGCCCTGCAGGTGCCAGGTGAAACCTGAGCTAAATGATTTTGCTATCTTATCTCTTACTGGGAATATTGCACAGCCAAAATCTCATTTCATTCATTCGACAGAAGCTGATCCAGGTTTAAATGTACATCGTTTATCCCTCAAACTAAATAATTTTTTTTAATATCAGGGTCCTTTTCCTTCCACTTTTTCCTAAATTTTATTTTTTGGGCTTTTTGCCTCTTTTATGGTACAAGAAAATGCAGACAGGAAATTTGGGGGCGAGGTAGAGAAAGGAGGAACGGGATTAGGACATGACCCAGGGAGGACTCACTTGATTCACCCAAAAATGTTAATTACCTCACCCTCAGGTAATCCAAGATGTAGGTGTCATTTGTTCTTCAGTAGAACAGTAAAGAAGTTTTTAACTGAAACCATGGTCCTTGGTGATTCATATAATGCAAGTCAATGGCTACAGTAACTTTGAGAATCAAAACACCACATACGAAACAAAATGAATACCTGTGGCTCCTGGCAATATATTGAGGTCTTATGAAGTGAAACGATTGGTCTGTGCAAGAAACTAAACATTATTTACAACATTATAACCTGTAATCCACAGCCTCAGCAAACAGTCCTGAGCGCATTCATGGCAGTCTGGAGCGTGAGCTTCCTGTCGCATAATGACATATGCGCAGCAGCTCAGACACTGGGAATCTGTGAAAAGTCAATCTTCCCGATTGAGATCATGCAAGCGAATGAAATCTTAATTTTTATATAGGTTGCGGCTTCCAGGATAAGCAAATATGTACAACTTTAATGAACAATACAACACACACGTCTTCCCTCTCTGTTGTAAACAAACAGCTTTAGTTCACGTCGGAGTTTGCGCCCACTCAAATGTCATTAGGCGACAGGAAGCTCGTGGTTCAGAGTTCAGACTGCCATGAACACGCTCATGACCTTTTGCTGAGGCTGTGTAGGCCTATTACAGGTAATAATGTTGTAAATAGTCTTCAGTTTCTTGCACAGACCAATCGTTTCGCTTCATAAGACCTCAATATATGGCCAGGAGCCACAGGTATTCATTTTGTTTTGCCTGTTTATGCTTTTTTTGAATCTCAGATGGTATCCATTGACCTGCATTATATGAATCACCAAGGACCATGGTTTCAGTTAAAAATTTCTTTACTGTTCTACTGAAGAAGAAAAAAATGACACCTACATCTTGAATGGCCTGAGGGCAAGGAAATTAACAGCAAATTTTCATTTTTGGATGAGCTATCCATTTAGCCCTTGATCTCTGCGAACCAACAACTCTTATATATCTTGGCTAAGCCCACAGAACTTTTCAAAAATCATTTTGATTCACAAAATGAATCCTTCAGAGTCAGACCGATTTGTTAAAACTAACTGAACATATCACTAAAGTTTTACTCAACTAAAGCTCTAGACCAGGGGTGCCCAATCCTGCTCCTGGCGATCGACTGTCCTGCACAGTTCATCTCCAACCCTAATCAAACACACCTGAAGCTACCAATTAAGGTCTTCAGAGCACGTCAGGATCACTTGAAAATTAAAGGCAGGTGTGTTTGATTAGGGTTGGAGATGAACTGTGCAGGACAAGTCGATCGGCAGGAGCAGGATTGGGCACCCCTGCTCTAGACAATATCAATTTCTAGTTAATAAAAATATGTCAAATTGAGCATAACTACAAACATTGTACATTCATTAGACATTACAATGACTTAAGATTTCATTAACGTCCATTAAATGCATCTCATTTCCAGACCTGTAAAAAAAAAAATTAAAAAAAAAAAAAAAGCTTAATTCACTGATATTTACAGGTCTTCCATGATCATGGCAATGAATCAATCAGTTAATCCCCCTTTTTTGAGGGATAGTATATCTGTATATATTTACTTACTATCTGTCAAACCAACACTATAGCCTCTGTTCATGTTTGTTTACAAATTCTCAGTCACTAGAGGGATTAGATTATTTCAACAGGCTTGACCTGGGGTAGAGTAAGCAAAGACTTGTAAACGTTGAAGAGCTAGCACACATGAGTGTGAAGGCGCTAACAGACTTCTGTGTGCCAGGCCAAATCCCAGATGGGGTTACAGCTCTCTATATAAGCTCACAGAGGAGACGTAAGGGGGTCATCTGATACAGATAACTAATTTGTCCAAAAACAAAAGCAGGTGACCTTCAAGAGAAGGGAGCCCTGATCAACAGAGATCGATAAACAGACTGATGTTAACACTCTGCTGTCTGAAATTGATAGCCCTTAAGCCCTGCATTGATTTGTGGACTGAAATAAACACAATTTTCCCGATAGTGCAATTTGATGCAGTGCAGTTACCCTGAATTACCCCTGTATGTTTCCAGAGAGAAAATAAGCCTGGCCTTGTGGTAAAAGCACAAAAATCACATGTAAGAGACCTTGTAGTGAAGGTCTTTGTAAGATTAAGCTAGAAAATTCTATATAATTCAATCGGAACAACATTCCCCAACCTTTTTCCCAGGGTAACCTTTTTTTAACAACCCATATCCCATTTAAAAAAGCACCAGGTTTTTTTGTAAACATGAACATATTTTGTCAAGAGCAAGTCTGAAGATCCAATAACATGTCCTGTGAGAACAACACCTTATTCTTCATGTTTCAGTTAACAAAATGTAATTTTTCACTTACAAAGATTGATTATTTGAAACACAATCAGCTCCCTTAAATTGGGAAATCATGAGCTGGACAATTTTGCACTGGGAAATCTGAAAAGAACTCGGGGTGAATTGGTGTACGGTCATCACCTGCAGATAATCAGATTGAATGGCCGCCAGCAGATGCTCCTTGCTTAGCTCGTAGAGGACGTCGGAGGTCATGACCTGGCTGAACTCCTCGCACAGGAAGTGCATGGCCTGCCGATGAACCCATTTGGAGCCATAGGGCTGTGAGCTCCACTTCAGGATGGCCACCACAGAGTCTAGCGAGATGCTGTCTGCCACAATGTCTTCACAGCCTAAGATGAATAAACAAAGACATCACATTTTATTTAGGTATAAACAGAGCTTCAGCTGCTCTTAAACATACAAATCTGTGTCCAAACGTAATCAATCAAGATTTTAAAACAAAAAACATGGGTGGTCGAGATGCTCTTAGAATAGGGCACAACCTGTATCTGCCATCTATCCATTTTAAACATTGCTGAAATAATTGTATCACCGCGACTGTAATATAACACTTCAAAAGGTAAAACTGAGTCCATAAATACACCAAGAATATATTCTATCACAATATATGCAGATATGTCTAAAATATTAATGAAAATGTATGCATTTAAATGTCACTGTGGGAACCGATGAATAATTTACACAATTATTCACAACTAAAACACTCCTTTATGCTGCTTCAAACTGCGCCTTGAATTACTGATTTGATCTGTTTTGTCTCTTCCATTCAATTCTTTCGGTCTCCTTTTCCAGTCATCAAAGACCGAATGTCAAAGGAGAGGCATTCAGTGCAGTTTAATCAGTAAATGCCACCGTTTTTTATTTTTTTTTGCTGTGCTTGATTCAAAGACACCTGGAGCAGTGTAGAATTTTAACTCCAATGCAATCCAAGCCAAGATTCTCTAGAGAGCAAGCTTGGTTTTCCTTTTCTAACAGGAATTATGATCAATTCAGTTCCAACAATAGTTTGTGTACAAAATTGTAAAGATGTGTTGAATCGTACCTGACGCAACACATTAATCAAAAGTAACAGTAAAGACTATTTCAAATAAATGCTGGTCTTTTGACATTTTTAATTTATTAAAGACTCCTGGGGAAAAAAATGCATCCACAAACATATTAAGCAGCAACTATTTTCAATATTGATAATAAGAAATGTCACATGTAAAATGTCAACATATTAGAATGATTTCTGAAGGATCATGTGACTTTGAAGACTGGAGTAATGACAGCTGAAAATTCAGCTTTGACATCACAGAAATAAATGAAAGTTAAACCAGGGCTCGAATTTCGGCGTGGGATTGCGGGTATTGCGCATAATTTTAATCATTCCCGCAGGTCTCCCACTTATACTGCGGGAAATTCCCGCAAACATTGATTCACTTCTTTAGCATGTAGGTTGTATTAGTAAATTAATCCACACAGATTATAAAATAAAATCAGTCATTTTAAAACTTTCTGCGAGACGCAATTTCACAAACAGCGTGAGTGATTCAGTGGTGCTGCGTCTCTCTCTCTCGTCTCTAAACAGGGATTGCACAAGGCAATCGTTAAGTGCGATGCAGGCGGCGAAAATACACTCGCGTTTCGGGAGTAGGGATAGACGGAATTGTCACTTGGATAATCGGGCCAGCATTGCATCATGAGTAACTAAAGTTTACCACTTGCACGTCTCAAGTCTTACCAGTTTAAACATTCACGCGATCTTGAACTATTCGGTAGGCGCGCGCTGTATGAGAGATGTTTTTTTCGTCACACATACTACAAGCCGCCTCACAAACAGCTCGCGGGTAACAAACGTTATTTTTCGTGGATTATATCGCTTTAACAGTCAAAAACATGCAAAAATCATGTCAATTTCGGTCTTGGTGAGTATCTTCTAAACACAGTCAGTTATGTCTTAAGCATCCATCGCACGTGACCGTATAATGTTGGTGGCTACAGGATCTGTGCACGAGCTCTTACAGTGACAGCAGCCATATAGTCTGTCATTAATTTGGTTGTCAAAACAACAAAACATAGCTTTCATTTTAAGGAATCAGGATTAATAGCCTGTATTTAATTTAGTCAGGACTAAAATACTACCCAGTGTTATTTTACATTTGATTACTTTATTCAGTCTCTGTAGTAGGCTACCATTTCTGAATTCTAGTGTCAGACCTAAGCAAAAAATTTTCTCTTTATTTCTCTTTATAGGTATCTTTATTCTATTGTATTTATTTGTGCTGCTTTTTTCAATTTAATTCAAAGATTGAAATCAAGCTTCCTTGTGTTGCGTAAATTCTTAACAAAATTAAATGCAAAAAAATTAATTTTAATTTAATTAATAAATACACATTAATTAGAAAAAGTTAATTAAAATTTTAATAGTATTTCACATTATTACAGTTTTTACTGTATTTTTTTAATCAAATAAACGTAGCCATAGTGAGCAAAAACTCCAACCCCAAACTTTTGAATGCCAGTGTATATGTGACATTTTCTAAATTAATAAGTGTTAATGTTTTTTTTTTTTTTTTTTAAAGCTTATCAGTAAATAACTTGCATTTCAGTCATTTTCTCACACATCGTATTTGGACCTTGGCAGTATAAATCATTATACATCTTTAATGGTAAGGAAAAGAGCAGCTGAGACATTTTGCCTAATAATTCACTTCAAGCTACAAAGATAAAAATAACATGGTGATGGAATGAGGTGAGTAAATGACAACATTTTCATTATTGGGTGAACTACTCCTTAAGTGTTCAGGCACACTGTGCGGATCAGTACCATTAAATATTCAACTGGATGGCAGCCTGCGTCAGAGCAGACGCCTCTCTCAAAGCTCTGGAGACAATTACATTTTCGAACTACATATTTTGTAAGTAAATAAGCTGTTTTTCAAGACTCTCCATGCAAACACTCATATGATGTTTAGAGAGACAAATAAAGACAACAAACATTTGTAGTCTTTTATGCTATAACACCTGACCTGTTGAAAACCACAACTTGTACCTTTTGTCTCCAAATATATGGTCAGTCACAATAGTTTTATGTGAGTGCTATTTTTTAAACATTTTAAA
The DNA here is from genome assembly GCA_031834385.1 of Semotilus atromaculatus. Classification (NCBI taxonomy): domain Eukaryota; kingdom Metazoa; phylum Chordata; class Actinopteri; order Cypriniformes; family Leuciscidae; genus Semotilus; species Semotilus atromaculatus. The sequence continues at coordinate 15,056,378 of JAULUF010000010.1, read as the reverse complement.
ATGTCTTTTGTACACCCACATTTTGTCTTGCATTGCCAGACCTTTGCCTAACAACATAAGGTGCCGGCTCTATAGCCACTGCAATTGGCCAAGGAATGGCCACTAATTCAAGAAGAGGCCATCTGATAGAGATGTAAAGTGACCAATCACAGTTTTGTTTTGTTTAACGTCCTGTTAAGGGGCAGGTACATGTTATAATAACAGACCAAAATGGGATTACTTGGGAATCCAAAGGTTTCTTGGCCAAGCTTGTAAAATAATACTTTCCCCGTATGCCATCTTTAAACATGCAAACATCTACTTTAAATTCAACTAAATCAAATAAAAAACTTGATGACTTAAAGTTTCTATGCCAAAAAATTGTAAACGAACATAAACAGAGACTAGTGTTGATTTGACAAATATACTATGCCTAAAAAAAGGAGGATTAACTGATTGATTCAGCCTGCAAAGTGCTAAGGTGTATTGTTTAGCTGTCTAAAACCTAATGACAATGTCTTCTCCTTTGGGCTCACACGTCTCCAGCCTGGAGCACACAAAAGATTAAGAGTAGCACTGCATCTGTTCCACTGCATGGCAAGAACCATTTAGCATGCAGCAGCAAAGCAGTGCAGAGTATTCCCTCATAAACCCATCCCAGTTAATTATAATCTCTGCTCACAGAGCCATAAACTTGTCATTTTCCAAAAACAGTATCATATTAGCCTCTAGGGGGGATGTCACACAGCATCCAAAAATCTCATCATTTTTTATTGACTTTGTGATCAATGTGTAGATTGTTCACATTGCACATGAACACAGAGCAACAAATCAATGCGAGTTAATGAAAGTTAATGATTAGGTCCGAGTCAAATTCAAACCACAAGAATGATTGCAGAACTTACACCAAGGTGTTAATAATTATTCAAACATGAGATGAGTGTCCTAAATTGAGACCAGAAACAAAAGTCTGCAAAACAATAGCAATGCATGGCAGGGAAGACTTAGCACAAACAACATAGTGTTCAAAGCAAAGTGCAGAAGATTTGATGGTAATGAGTCCAGAGCAAACGCAGCAGATTTCATCAGTACTTCAAATGTTATTTTGTGGACTCTGTATCTCCTTACCATATCTATAAACATGGGAAATGCCGATAAACAGTGTCGTTTTTTTCAAAAAGCCTCTCAATGTTTGCTTAAGAGCAGATTCTTAACATTGGGAATGAAAACATCTGTTCAAATTAACAGCACAAAATCAGCATTTACACTAAACTGCTAAAATTTAAATGGATTAGTGAGATCTGCACTACACACATAAAAAGTAAAACTAATTTCAACAAAACTAATTTAAAACTAAACCACAAGCAAGTGGTGTAGTAATAAACACACTGAATATGGTTTACAACAGTATACATTTAAAATAGTTTCTCTGAAGAAAGGACGCAAAGCTAACAACAAGGCCATGTGAAATACCTAATGGTAGTCTTGAGCTCATTTTACAGTTGAGTACACCTGATATTGGAGGACCACCACAACACAGGAACGGAGCAGACACAGTGAAGGACTAATCATTAGGGTATCTATTAGCCTTGAACAAGTGCAGTACCCCAATTACCTAGCCAGAGCCCCAGAGCTTGATATAAGGGGTAGACAGGCTAATAGACAGAGGAGGAGAGATAGAGCGAGCCAGTCAGGGAGAGAAACTACGACATGCTGAGAGGAAGAAAAATGGGAGAAGGAGTAAAGATTAGGAGGGTAAATGTCAAAAAGGACAGAGATAGTGGAAAATTAGCCCGTTCTGTATGACTGAATGTGAAAGATGGAAATTGCTGAAAGATACAGAGATGAAAATGAGAAGCGAAGAATGAAGGAGCCCCAGAGAGGTGCTAGGTTAAAATTCTCCATGACCTTTCAGTCAAGCTGTAACAGACAGAATCATTACAGAGCTGAGAGTCTCTCATAGGCTTAATGGAAACACCACCAGCAATCTGTGTTAATACTAATCAGAATGGTGCCTTGGGGGCAGGAAGGGTTTCTGTATTGAGTTTGAAACACACTCTAAAGGACATCTGAGTGATCCGCTTGCATACGCATTGCCATTTCAAAAGTACTCTCTCTCCAAAGATATCAATATTAGGCCTGTTCTCTCTAGGAACAGAGGCGATGAGGTGACACTGTTTGTTACCCACAAGATTGTTGTTATTCCCTTCCCTTAAATCAGAACAAAATGTGAAGATGTTAAATAATGAATAAGCCATAAGAGAAATCTGAGGGATGCACCATATTAAATGAGACATTTATTTAATTTATTGATAGATATTGCTTACTAAATTGTACATGCTCATTTGGTCTATTTTTACATGTAGATTACCTATGATATCATCTAACCCTCACTTAAAGTTATTCTTTAAATATTTGACAAATTTCATAACACTGTTAAATGTCACTTTTTAGCCAATCTCAAAATAATATATTTTATGCTTTATGTTGTGGTACCTAATTTCACTTGTAGCATTTAAAATGATTGATTGGTTTATGTTATTAATTGGCTAAATATTGGTTAATAGTTATAACGACAAAAAAATTAGAAAATATCAGTGCATCCCAAGAAATGAAATACCTTTAAATCTAATAAATCTGATTTCTCCATATAAAGTATGCAATATTATCCGAAAGCACTTTTTATTATTAACAATTATTTGTTGTGTTTTAGCTCATTAACAGATAAATCACAATATGTGATCACCATTTACACTCTGGAACCAGACCAAAAAAATAAAGAAAAAATAAAAATAGTTTCGATGGTTTTATTCAATTAAAGTATAAATTGAGTGTCTAAAAAGACCTTGCTTTATGGAATTTTGAAATGCTCCTGCAGTCCAATTTCCATTGTTAGATAATGATGAAATATCAAAGCATCCTTTTAAAACCATTCAACTTAATGAACAGTGACACAAAACTGCAAGCGGAACAAAGAATGAAAAATACAAATGAACACATACTGAAACACAAAAGGTTTTCGGTTTGTGAATAATTTCTCTCTTTGTCCCCAGATGTCTCTTTTTCAAATGAGAAGCAATGCATTTTTTAAAGGTGCTGAGAGCTGGAAGAAATGTGCACAGCTCTCTCTAGCTCCCACCCTGCAGGCCCATCGATGCAGCATTTCATTTGCACTACAGAACAGACCTACGGCACGCCACGCTGTCAGTTAATGTTATCGTCACAGGTGCAGTGTCACACTCAGCCCTGTCACTCGGTCTATCAGTTCATTCACGGCACAAACCCTCACCAAAACTTCAAGTCGGCCTATTTCCATACCACTGTTTGATAACAGTCTCGTGCTAAAGTCAGATATCTGTTCTGTACCACCACTTTGCATCATCTTATCTATCCTGTAAGATACCGATTAGACGCAAATTTTTCACCCCGAGGTCCACTTAGTTAGCTAGGTTTCCTGCACCAAAGAGCCGTCATTTAGTTTTACAGGAGCAATTACTACCCTCTCTCTGACCATTAGAATTAAACAGGCTGTTTAATTTGCTAATGCACTTTAAGACTTATATGTAAATGATCTCTGTTACGATTGAGTGTGTGACAGTACTCTGAGGTTAGCCAATGTCATTCATTAAGTTGGGCCAAGTGCCAAGTTACTGAATAGCCGTTAATGTAAATGCGGGCCTAATATGTTCATTTGCACATGCACATCACAACCATGCCCATTTCTGAGTGGCCCATTTTTTCAACTTACATAAATGGTCTGGCTGGACAATGAAGGGAGAATTGCATTGTGAATGTTACATTAAAGGAAACGTTTACCTGAAATTTTCTGTTCAATTAAAATTCTGCTTAAAAATAAATAATAAATGTTTTGAATTTTCTATTTACCCAAGAATCCTGAAAAAAGAATGTTCAGAATGTTTCTTGAGCATCAAATCAGCATATTAGAAAGATTTCTGAAGGATTTTGTGACTGAAGACTGGACTAATGGCTGCTGAAAATACATTTAAATGTATTGATTTAAAATTCTGTTTTTGCTGTATTTTTGATCAAATAAAATGCACCCTTTGTGAGCATTAGAGACTAAATTTCAATTAAATACTAAATATATTAATTGAATATCCTGTCCTTCACAGCTGCTTTCAAATCTCATTGGCATTTGCATTTCATTCAAAACAGTCAAATAATTTAAAAATGCCCACTAGGCACAAGAATCAATGATAAGGTACCACATGAATGTGCACAAATTAAATTTAAAAGCAGGAGAAAATCTCAGAACTAGTACCAACACATTCATTTTGGTACCTGACAATAGTAATACAAGCATTTTCAACAGGGCCGGATTGAACTTTTATTGTAACATATACATTTTTAACTTATACATTTTTAACTTATACATTTTTGCTTTTAAATTATTGAGGGTAGTGTGTTCAACATGTTCAGGAACTGTTAGCCTTCTTCAGCATCTCCCTAAATATTCAGACCAAGGCAGAAACCTCTTTTCAGATGTAAACATGGGTTCACATGCAGTGGGAATTTGCATTAATCACCGTCCCAGACTTACTGGGAACAGAAGTTGATTTACATGGGGGCACACCCACAGCAGTTAACAAGATATCTCTAAACTCTCCACACCTTATTACATTTTTGGTTTACTTCTGTGGGAATGAGACCTTTGTACCAGTCGCACTGAGACATTTCAAATGATACCAAACATGTATAATTCTGTATGATTTTTGGGTGGATTCAGATATGGATGGGTGAAGAGAATGATGTGTAAATTGGGAGGTGATCAACTCAAGTGTGATCGTGTCTCGAATGGGGATGGTAATATAGCAAGAGAGTTCAAATATTAATTTCCTTTGTTTTCTCTGAAAGTAGCCCCCCCTCTTCCAGTTCTTCCAGTTTCTCCAGTCTTACACCAGTTATTGGCATCTGTGCATCCCCACCATATGTCGAGTTAAAGTTAATTGCTTAGGTTTAACAAAGAGGTTAACAAGATCCACAGCTGCAGGACCTGATTTCCTGCAGTTAGTGTGAACAAGAGTGATTTCCCTCTGCAGAGCCGGTTCCAGACCAATGGGTGGCTTTTTATCAACGTGTGTCTGTCTGGTCAGCACATTAATTATCTTTGCCATGTACCATCCACTGGCCGGCTGCTGACTGGGTGTAAAATGACTGCTGTGCCTCTATTTCCTAGAGGTCATTGCCACCTTTGTCTCCCACCGGAGGCTATCAACACACATGCACTGAAACGACCTCAATGATTGCTTGTGTTCAATGCCGAGTACTCCATCTTGGGATTTCTTTGACTGATGGAGGACTGACTTGTCCTTACAAAACAAACAAGCAAATGTAATGACTAATGCAAATGCAGTAATGTGGAATCATAAAATTGTGTGTTGAAAATCTCAACATATAAAAATAGCTGTTTAAAACTACCAGTAGCTAACAAGTTTTCTGACAATAATCAAATAAGTTTGTAAAAAAAAAAGAAAAAAAAAAAGAAGTCAAATCAAAGTCAGGGTTGCACAATCAATTTGTATTTAATTGCCGTACGTTTCATTTCGCTGAAAAAAAAAAAAAAATCTAGAATTGATGTGGCAAATGGCGCAGCTTGTTCAGGAAGAAAACAAGACCTCCTGAGCTCATCATCAGGCTATGCTGACAGGACTGAATCGGATCGCTATCTGTTACAAACCACAGCTGACCAATGGGTCATAAGGATCAGCTGACACGGACGCTGCAGACCTGTGCTGTAGATTTAGTAATTGAAAGGATGGGTGGCTAGAAAAACATATCTTTGCATAGCACAGCTGAAGCCCTCTTCATTGAAGCTCATTACTTTCTGCTGTACATAGTGATAAATTGGCTAATTCACAATAGGGGCTGATGATACAAAGTACGGAAGCAAGAGATGTACAATCCAGTATATGTGCAACATGGGGGCCCTTTTTGAGAATTAATACACTGGCAGATTTGGGCAAGGCAGCAGAGATAAATTAGATGTAAATTACTTGAGAAACTATTTTAGATACCACTCAAGGAAGTTATTTCTTCCTCCAGTGAGTAGGACTAATTTTATATCGCCAGTAGAATTTGATGGTGAAATAAAATTCAAGTAACAGTGAATATTGCAATGATTTTAATGCCTTTTTATTTGATCATTAAGTTTCCAAAAGACCATGTAATGACCAAAGTAGATTCGTGATACTCATCGTCTCATGACTTTTAAATCAGAAATGTTATATTAACATTCCCAAACTTTCAAGTATCAAAAATGGGCCAAAAGGTAAACTTACTGTACTCAAATACCTCAAATGTTCAAAAACAGTTCTGGAGTGGCATTTTTCATGTATTAATATGCAAATTAATATGGATATTGGTTATAATGGTGCATACACTAATGTTCAAAGGATTGGGGTTAGTATGAATTTATGTTTTTGAAAGAAGTAACTTATGCTCACCAAGGCTGACATTTATTTGATCAAAAATGCAGTAAATCAGTAACATTGTGTAGGGCGGTCACGATTCCTTAATTAAAAAATGCGTCTCAGACCGGCTCCATTCAGACAGTAAATGCTGCTCCACACAAACTGTTATCATTTACGTGCGTGGAGTGCATCTCGAACTCCATCTCTACACATGCTGTTTAGTTGGCTTATAACGTTCATCTGGGAACGCAATATGTGCCATTTGATCAGATTTGTAAGGTAAATCATTTATAAACCTACACCAACAGCAAGTTTAAATGTTTAAACCCTGGCTCTGAGTTTGCATGTTTTAATGTCCACATATTCTTGTTTAGGAAATAAGAGTGGCTGTAGCATTTCATTCACAAGAAGTGGCAAAATATTGAAGATTAAGTGGACAAATAAGTTAAATGTTTGGCCAATATTAAACAAGATTTGAGCTGTAAAGTGCAACAACAATCACCAGGCCATTGGCACCCTATGCAGGCATTTGTTATAAAACGTTGTGCATTTTAACAGTGTTATTCAATAAAACTATATGATTACTTGCCTTATTTGAACTAATTATGATTGCCTCATTGTTATTATATATGTATTTTAAGTCATTTTAAAGGCTATTGTTTGCTTAGGTTTATTTTTATTACCAGATTTTTTTTACATTACTCGATTAATCGTCAAAATAATTGGCCGATTACTCTAACAAACTAATAGATAGTGACAGCTCTAATATTGTGAAATATTACAAATTTAAACAGTTTTCCATTTTAATATTTTAAAAACCAATTTATTCCTGTGATGTCAAAGCTGAATTTTTTCAGCATCATTACTCAAGTCTTAAAGCTGCCGTCGGCAACTTTTTTTTTATCCTATTCAGCTAATTCGACACTATATTCCGACAGAACAACATAAATAAAGTGGTTTTAGAAAAAAACCCGAGCTTCTAACTCCACCTGGAGCGTGTTATTTGTTTTGCAAAAATCCACCGCTCCCGGTTCATTGTCTCCAATCAGCGCAGGAGGGTGTGAGATAGGACTGTCAATCACAAGTCGTGCACGCACACGTCAATCACATGCACACGCCTGAAGTTCGCGCAGTAACGAAGAGTGATGGCGCACTGACGAGCACGAACTCTGTGGGAGGGTATTCGTTGATAGTAGGGAGGGGCATGAGAGTTGTAAACATTAAAAATTTTGCCTAAGTCCACTCAATCAGCCAGAGTTGCCGACGGCAGCTTTAAGTACCACGTGATCCTTTAGAAATCATTTTATGCTGATTTAGTGCTCAAGAAAAATGTCTTATTTTTATCAAGGTTTAAAACAGTTGTGCTGCTTAATAATTTTGAGGAAACTGATAATTTTTTCCTGGATTTTATTGACAAATTTGAATAGAAATGTTATATTTCATTTAAAAAAAAAAAAATGTTTTGTAACATTATAAATGCCTTTACTGATTATAAACACATTTTAACCACAAACTTTTGAACAGTAGCATTATAAATATATTGTTACTGGTGCAGTGTTTCCCATACCATTGTCTTGGGGGGCGGCCCACCCGAGTCCGCTCTGAAAGTCACTTTGTGAGCAACCGCTTCACTTGAGAAAAACTATCGTCATGTCAAACACAGAAACTCAAAAGGTCTTCAAGGCAACCCGTCAACTTGACAGAAATACATTACTGTTGTATAGTAGAATTTAATAACAATACTAACACTAATAAATTATCATTAAAACTATTTTTTTAAAGGAATAAATCACAATTTTTCTTCCATGTTTTCATTTTAACAGTAAAGCTCATTGTGCAGCACGTTTTTTGACAAAATGTTTGTTTAATTTCATATGATTAAAATAAATTAAATCAATGTTTTATGTCTTCATTTGATTACCAGAAATAATACAACACCAGATTTGTGTGGAAAAAAATGTTTTTTTTTGTGCGTTTTTGTTTTGTTTTGTTTGTGCGTTTTTAAATGTTGTATAAGATTAATAATTGTATACATTTCATTATTTAAATTAATTAGGCTAGACATGCTTTTTGATTACAAAAAATTGTACACCACGTATCCGGAACACGCCCGCTCCTCGATAAAAATTCTAGGGGACACATTGTAGTGCATAGAGTGTCGTGTTAGAGCATTAACAAAAACAATCTATAGCATTCTTCATATTATTGTGGTTAATTTAGTGAAAAATTATGCTGTAAAAATCAAAAAAGGCACACAAAATATTAAGATGCTTTAGCTATATCACAGAGCCTAACCAATGAGCACAGCCCAACCAATAAGAACTAGCTTAATAAACAGTAATTTTTAGAAACTACAGACTATGGACATTATACATAAAATCAACAGCTGAACCTTGCAGTAAACATTGACAATAAGAAATTAGAAATTTAAATCTAAAATGCAAGTGTTGAGGTGGGTGACCTATTCTTCTACCTCCTGCCATAATTACACAAAGTAAATAGTGTTTAATATAGGGCTTCTTCAGAAAGTCAGCCTTGAAGCAGATTTATGTCACTTTGATCATTATTAACTAGCCTAACCAATTCTACATTCCTTAGAAATCCTGTTTCCCTAAGTAATATTAATATATGCAGAATTGGATGAGGGTATTAAGAATAGAGCAAAGGCTGCAGTACATGTTGTTGGGTACATATGGGAGTCTCTAACAAACAGTAATCCCAACATGAGGCGAATAAACTACAGCAACCCCACCCTGTTCCTCAGGTCGTCCCTTGACAGCTTGTGAATTAATCAAGCAGTAAACAAAGCTGGGCGAGCAACGAGAGGAAACAAAAGAGAAAGACTAGAAATAATGGATAAAAGAGAGGCTAAGACTTACCTTGAGCAAGCATGCTGAACTCCAAGAAGAGGGCAATGTGGTAGAGCTCCATGGCCTCCTCGGCTCGGCTCATGCATCCTCTCCCAGCCACCAGCGCCTGAACTTCACCAAGACTGCCTTCGGAAGGGCTCCCGCGAAGCACCAGCGAAAGGTCAACTGCATCTGTGTACATGCAGTGCAAGACCACTCTGGCATATTTCTTGGGAATTATGGATTCGTCGAGGATAATACGGGTGGGGGTTTGTAGAGTGCGCTCCGTGATCTCCTCACCCGAGCGGATGCGTCTTTGCAGAAGGTTGCGGAAGAAGGGTGAGCGCGCCGAGAGCACTGCCTTATGGGCCCTTAGCTCCTCATCAGGCAAGCTGTGGCTCACCCCTGCATTTCCACTTCCCATGCCGCTAGGAGAAGGTCCACCTGCTCCGAAGGCCTCCACCAGCTCAGAGTCCGAGGAAAAGCTCAGCAGTGAGTCAAAATACGGCATGTGCTCACAGAGGTTTCGCATGTCGGCTTCTAAGGTGTTGGGCGTACCAAACTCCTCGCTTAGTCTCACCAGCACATCCACGTTCTGCAACCTCACGTCCTCCGAGCCCAGCTCACCCGTGTAGAGGTAATGTAACAACGAGGAGAACATGGGCGCATCCATGCCCGCAGTCCCAACGTCCAACAACACCTCAGCCCCATAACCCGGTGACGAAGAAAGCAGGGTTTTGAAGAACGGGCAGCGGGCGGCCAGAACAGCACGGTGTGCTGGGAAGCAGGAATCCTGGAAGATCAGGTCCACATCGGTGCAGTACTTGTGCTGATAAAGGGTGGCCAAATCACGCTGCAGTGTGCGAGCCTCGGGCCGGGCCAGACCCGCCTGTAGACTGAGCTCTTTGAGTGCTGCCGTGCCCTCATACTCCTCCACCAAGGCGTTGACATCACGCACATCCCACCCCGAGAGGAGCTCGCGCATCTGCCGCGCATGGTCGGCCGAACGACTGGACTTGCGTCGCTTAATGAACCTCCTCTTGAGCGTAGCCAAACCGGAGCTCTTTTTCTTCTTGTCCTGAGGTTTTTCAGGGCCATGTTCTAGGCTGTAGAGCTTGGACTCGCCGCCATAACCCTGTGGTGCATAGGAGGCGCCTGGTGACAGAAGAAACAGGCCGTGTAAGAGTCTGGATGTCTTCAAATTTGTCAGGAGGAAAATGTGCAATGTAAGGTCTGCCTATGTCAAAATTAAAGTTTATTCCAAATAAATGCAACACGGCTTTGCTTTTTTTGCAAGTGCTTTAGAACTATTCTGAAATGCACTTGACTTGATGGAGAAAGTTAAATGCAATAAGAGTAAAAAAAAAAAATTACTAAATTAAATTGAACTCGGTTCAAACAACTGTCTCTCTATAACAGACATCCATTAGAGTTAGACAAATTTTTTTTTAATTATGAATAATTTAAGAAATTTAGAAAATTAAACAAATTCAAAGTTTAATTTTTTAAATAGTGTGAGATCACTACTTGACGTAGCACTGCATAAACAATTCCAATTTCAAAAAGGAAAGTATGCATCCCCAAACCACTTAATGTGTACTTTTAACTTTTCCCCTCTCTAAATCTCTAAATTTTCACCTGCCAAAAAAGGAAACTATGAAGTCATCTAATGTCCTCCCCAGCAAGGCTAATATCTCCCTGACGACACTTTACGTCTCAGTCCAATGTTCCATTTCTCATTGTAGGCCCACTGTCATGGATGGCTTAGCATTTTGAAAGCACCATTACTTTACTGATCTCACAGACAGCAAAGACATGAAAATATTCACATCAGAATATGCCGTTAAAGCCAGACTCTGTGGGATACTGAAAGGGGGAGGAAATAAATAAATAAATAAAACCACACGAAGCAACTGCTGACAGTTGTGATACAATTTCCAAGCCTTTAAATTAATACAGACAATGTTACAGTGAAATAATATGAAGACTGGTGAAGTCAATAATTGAATGAGATTCTTTTTCTCTGTGCTGTTGAACTGTTTTCTAAACATGATCATTGAGTTTTTTTAACAAAAACAATGAACTATTTTATATTCTAGTGAAAGAGGACCTTCTGTCTTTGAGAGAGATTTCCTTTTCTTGTAATTGAAAAACAGATCATCATATTGCACGGTGATTCGAAGAGTTTAGGTCTTGTATCCCGCTGACATGTGCAATCAGATAGCCAAAAATAAAAGATGTAATAGTGCTCAGGCTGTCAGACCTTTTATATTGTCATCGATCACAGTAGTTGCTAAACTATGAAGGACAAATATCTCTGTAACAGCATTCATATGAGAGTTTACCTATGAAGGTCTGCTGGGTCTGTGGGTTACTCCCGAATCGAGGGGAGCACGAGTGAGGGTAGCTGGAGGCATTCACACCCATCCTCTCCCCCCTTCTTCCTCCTCTTAGTCACCCTGCTGGATCATTCCGTCAGTAGCTACCGCTCCACTCAAACAGACCTATATGAATGTGACACTGCGCCGATGTCGGTCATTCCTGGGCAAGAGAGAGAGGAAGGGGCAGTTAATTATTAAAAATTCAACAAGATAGTCATGAAATTTAAACAAGGCAAAAAAACACTTCATACAATATTAGGGATGGTCCGATCGATCCGCCGGGGAGATCGGTATTGGCCGATAATCACATTTTATGACTCGATCGGTACTCACTCAACTTGGCCGATCTCACAAACCGATCACAATTTGATGACGTCAAAACGTGAGGAGGTACATGATGCGTGGGGACTTACATGATTTGGCAGTCATGTTATCACCAGTGTGGAATTACTATGATGTGTCGAGAAACAATGAAAAAAAAAATAGCTATTTGCCGTGTATGTTTCAAAGGAATCTCACGTGGAGGATCATTGTCCTCCAGAGAGAGCGCCTTTCTGAAGAGAGTGCTTTGCTCGCTCAGTCCACACAGCGCCGCTCGCTCAGAACGCCTGCAGTGACATGCTGGTTAGAAAATATGTGAAATAAGTTGGGCTGCCCGTGCACGAATAAAGTTTTTTTTCTAGTTGACTAGTAGTAGTTCATTTAAGCCATTAGTCTAATCGCATATTTACATTAATTTAATTAGCTTACTTAAAGGCACACTGCGGAACTTTTCAACCTTTATAATATATTACTAAAACCCTTGAGATGGTACATCGACTTACAATAGGTTGAATGACACGTCTGCCATAGCCTGACAGTGTCTGTGTCACTTTTACTGTCTATATGTAACTTCGGGTTGCGGGTAGGAACCCGAGCACAAAAAGAACTACAAAATTTGACCGCTTTACGGCATACGTCACTTCCCCCACCGCCCCCAGATTCTGACGTGAGAGCTCAACTCGCGTTTGATTGCCGTCTGTATGTTTTCGTCATTGCCGAACCAACAGCTACAAGGAAGAAGGCAAAGGTTTTGTCAGAAGACACTAAAAAAAGAAAAAGGGAGAGTGACACATTCAAAGCCAGGACGAGCCAGGCGCTCTCTGTACAGGTCTCTCGCTCACTCTCCCTCTCTGCCATGTGCGCGCGACGCGGTTCGGAGCAGTCTCTGTCTCCGTGTCTCGCATGCACGGTCGCTGTAGATTCCGGGAGATTTTAACTAATTCGCGGTATAAATAGTCGATCACGAGTGGCTCAACAGGGAGATCTATAGATAAACTCATCTTTCAGGCATTTGACCGACCGGTTTGACACTTCAGCGTGAGAAATCAAATCCGTGTGTCTCACGGTCAATGCGTGAGTTGGCAGCTCTGCCGATTTCATCTCCAACCCTAATCAAACACACCTGTCTCTAATTTTCAAGAGATCCTGAAGACGTTAATTGTTTGCATCAGGTGTGTTTGGTTTGGAGATTGCAGGACTGACGATCGGCAGGAGCAGGATTGGGCACCCCTTGTCTATGCGACTTACATCAGACATTGTTTTTTGTTTACTTTTGTTCAATTTATTTTCTTTATATAATATATATTATTCATCTTATATTTAAATGATTATTTTGTTCAATAGTGAGTCGATTATCTCTCTCCAACCAACAAGTCAACTACTGTCTGCACACACAATCTAAAGACACGGGAGGCTGACCGGTTGACTGTTGGTTGACTATTGCGACAGTGCTGTGGCGCTTGTGGCCTCTAGGGGCGCTAGACGTGAAAATTACAGGTCGAGCGCCACTAGTGGCCAAAAGTTCCGCAGTGTGCCTTTAAATTTATACGGGAGAAAATACTAAACCATAATGAGCGTCATCAGATATTGCCTATATTCCGCATAAAGCGCATGCATAAAGCTTGCCACAAAGAACCGGAACAAGTAATGTTTATGCAGCATGATGCATTTTAATTGTTTATTAATAAACGAAACTGCAAAGATACATTTGGCGATGTTGACGCCATCTTCGCATGTAGTGAACGCGCTTCTAGAGAGAAATGCACACTTCATAAGGATTAGCCTACACAAGCAGAGAGTAGCCCATTTATTATCGATTGAAATAGTTTTAATTTAGATTTGTATTTTTTAAAGTAGACATTTCAAGCCTGAACTATACGTTCTCAGCTCTGTGAGGCAAGTTGAACTTCGGTAAATTTATGAGACGCGCTCCAGTTCACGCGCCGGCGCCTCCGTGTTCTGATTATATTGTCTGCTATATTTCGCTTCTTATTTATTAAATCTAGGCAATTGGTTGATGAAACATTGATTGAAATTAAGATACAATTTTTATAAAAAGAAATTCACTTTAAAGAATGACTTTCTACAAAACTTAAGTGGTCAAAATCATGTCTGATCCATTCCAAATGTTTTCCGATATATTGGGTATGATTCTATCTTACAAAAAAAATAAAAAAAAGAAGAACATTATATAAAACATAAATATGAAACGTAGGCCTAATCTATGTTTTTAAGTTATATTTAAACACCACTCCGCTTTTCTCATGTGTGTGGCCTATATGCATGTGTGCATGCATATGGGGGAGGTTAGCGACTTTCGAACAATAATGAATACCCAGATCTTCGAATATTATTTTTGCTTGAAATGCCCATCCATTCTTTGAGTAGCATCAAACTACTCCAATTCGTTCTTTTAGGAGTTTAAATTATTTATTCATTTTTTATTAATTTAGTCCTGCTCAGACTTGTATTAGACAAGGTTTAAGTTACATCAGACTTCTCTATTCTAGGTATTTAAATGTTTATTTTGTCCTCCAAAGTTTACTATTGGACAATGTTTAATTAAACCTTATGGGCTGCATCAGACTGCTCCATTTTGTTTGTATTTATCTTTGTTTTATATTAAGCATCGGTATCGGCCGATCACCATGACCAGAAATCGGCAATCGTATCGGCTGCAAAAATCCTGATCGGAGCATCCCTATATTTATATATACAACTATTTATATTATAGCAATCATATAATAACTTATTAAATTACAATAAAATAATTTATAAATACATGACCTATTTCTAAAAATATTTCTTAGATTTTTTTTTTAAAGGAAAAGCGCAAAGGTAAAATGGAATTGAACTGTTCTTGTTCAAATCTGAAAAGAAGAAACAAAATGAACAATACAACCAAATCAAACAGACTACATAGGAAGAGCTTTGATGTTTACTTCTGCTCTTGAAGGCCATTACAATACTGCAGGAGGATTCTGACTTATTCAAACCCTCCCACTGATGTCATGCTAATGCAATCTGACACAGAGGAACAACTGGCTTGTTTACTCAAGCTAAACAATGTCTACAGTAGCCTACTTCATGTCTCTTTTCAGTTCTCTGTAATCTCCGAACTTTGGCCTGTTGACCTTGCTTTGGCCTTCAGTGCTCAAGCCTGCAAGTTCCCACAATCGGCACAACACAATTTCTAGAAAACCAGACAGCTTCCTTGGAACTGACCAGTCAACAAACTGAATGCTGTTAATTCCTTGCCAAATATGAATTTTCTTGGAGAGGTGGAAGACTGGGTGTTTCTTTATCCAGGTGAAGAGCTATTGCTCCAAGATATTTGTGTTTCACATTACATTTAACTTGCGCTGCCGGAAGCTCCTCAAGGGGGAGCCCATAACAGTTTGGGGAGACAAAAGCTTTACATACCCAATTTGTGACATTGAGAGTGGGGTGCAAAGTGAAGCATTTTCCCAGGCTGAGCCAAGCAGAAAGCCTAAGGAGACGAGAAATAATCATCTTTACTTTTACCTATACAGATAAACCAAGCAGATGTCCACAGCATGTGCGTAAAGCACAGACCCCTATCTGCTTGCTTAACACTGGACTGTGTTGTTTGTGAAATCCCCAGAGGTCAGAACGATCAAGACTCTTTTCCTCTGACAGGGTGTGAACGAAGCTGTCTACAGGGTAAATGCATTGCAATGTGCTTTCAGCTGATGGAAATCCAGTTCATATCAATGGTCAGTTGCACACCAGCTCCAGCAACAATCCCCAGTCTGGCTAAAATACAATGACTTCCTACTTCATAAAGTGACTACTAGGGGTGGGCGATATGACCAAATTCTTATTCCACAATATGATACATTTTATTTCACAATAACGATATACACTCCTCAGACAAAAAAAAAAAAAAAAGGGTTGATGTTTACATTTAAAGGTGCTCTAAGTGATGTCAGGCCAAAATATTTTTTTGTCACATACAGCAAACATCTCCTCACTATCCGCTAGCTGCCTGTCCCCTGAACACACTGTATAAAAACGTGGTCTCTGTAGACACCACAGGCTCCACAAACAGCAACAAAAACAAACTGCGGCGACCCGCTCCACGAAACATAACAAACAGTGTTCCAGCCAATCACTGGCAAGAAGTATTTGAGGGTGGGTCTGGGGGGTTAGTGCGCGTGCACATGAGGGGGATGTGTGAAGGAGAGAGAAGCATCAAGAGGGAAGTTTGAATAATGGCCGACACACGACCAAAGAGACGACGTTCTGATGATCAACTTACAAAGAAGAGGGAAAAGGATAAAGAACGCGCGAAGTACCGAATTTACATCGGTAAAGCATTCGAAAGATGGCGAGAACTCCGCCGGCAGAAGGGCTTCCAGTCCGACATTCAGGTAGGAAGGGAAGGGAGGGGGAGGAGACAAGATGCGGAGGAGGGAGGGTCTAGCTAGCCTCCGTTTTGTTTGACAATAATTTGAATGTCAACAACAAGTTACGACTCCCGGCATCGCTTAGAGCACCTTTAAATAGGCAAATGCTTAAGTGTCTATGGTTGGATCATTATTGCAGTGATTATAATGTTTCTAGCATGTTATATGTTTGGCAACAATTCTTCTAACCCTAATTGATAGAATGTGTAGCTTTTCATTTCTTAACCATATAGGAAGACACATGTCCATATTTCAGGATGACAATGTCAAGAGTCGTCAGGCTCAAATTGTGAAAGAATGGTTGGGAGGCAGCATGAAAAAAAATCATTTTCACACATTCATTTAAATTAATCAAAAGATTTTGGGATGTGCTAGAGTAGACTTTACAGAGTACTTGACTCTTGTATTGTCAACACAAGATCTTGACTCAAAATTGATATACTTCTTAATGGAAATAAATGTTGTGATGTTATTTCCATAACAATAGGGAAGAAAAGACTAAAATCGCAACATCCCTTTCAACAAAGTTTTCAACAAAAACAATTAGCTAGAAGTTAATTTTGGCCAAAAGGGGCGATCATTTAACTTTTTGATCTTTGTTTGAAATATTTCCAATTTTGCAGATGTGCAAGGTTAAAACCTGCCCCTAGCTAATACATTATGTTTTGCAAAGTGGCAGGTAATTTCGCTTATCTGCCAGCAACTGTGGCAGGCGACCAAAACAACATCTTGGATTGACTGACAAGAAATGACGTCACATTGGTTTCAGCTTTATGTCAACAGTGTGGATTATTTATAACATGTGAAAAGAAAGCTCTGCAGGTTCACTTTATTTTGACATTGCCTGATTTTAAATATTTGTCTTCATACAATACTATACAAACAATAATGACAAGCAATGACAAAATATTAATTATTTATATTAGGCTACAGCAATTAGTGTTTTGATAATTATGAATGATTAATAATGTATTGGTTTTCCTATCTTAACAAAAATAACAATAATAATGATGGGGTACCCAAAAAAACTAGGGGTATGACGAGATCTTGTGCGACAAGATTTAAAACATGATAATATTTCTCATCGAGGTGAAAAACTCTTGTGATGGTGTTGAGTTTGTGGCAAAACCTTTTACAGTGTGTGCATTATATTGTTATGTCTTTTACTGCATATAATAATTAATACTCAAAGTAGAATTGAAGTGGCACTCATTACAAGATAATTAGTTTAGGGCTGTTACGAATCCTCGATCAATATCGAGTGCTTGATTAAAAAAAAATATCCTTGACTGAAATTTATAACCAGCATACCGGAAGTGGCACATTCCACAGACGAGAATACATGAACCGCATTATTGGCCCTTTTTTAAGGCTACAAAGTCTGATCATGATTGGATTATCCGATTAGGCTACTCGTCAAAATAATCAACGGATTACTCGATTACCAAAATAATTGTTCATGACAGCCCTAGATCAAGGCACCCACACACTACAAGATAATCAGGACGATTTTGGGCCCACTACTCCACTTCCAAAAATACTGGGTAAAGTCTCAATTATCTTGAAGGTTCTACAGATTATCGTAACATATTCTCCTATGGAGTGAGGTGTGTTAAGTCTGATTGAATCTGCTCTGAAGAACGTCAGGGCTGCACTGATCTCAAATAGGTGAATCAGAAATCCTGTTGTGTGTGGGGACCCTGAGGACAAACATTCGCGCGCTCTGTGGCTTGTCATGTGGAATGAAGCAATACCCAATCAGAAAGCGAGCTGACGGAAGCATAACAACCTTTTTCTTTTTTTCCAAGAAATTTTCTGTAAAAATCAGCTATTAATCGGCATTTCTTCTTGCCTGTCGTCCACCATGTTGGTTTACTAGGTTACTTTAGATTACCTGTGTTTGCGGTCGAGACGGGTTGTTTGTGAATGGAATCTGTTAGTGTGTGGTGCGCTGTCTTGGTAACGTCGCAGCACTCCCCACACTATAAGAACAAAACAGTTCAATCTCAGATTTTTTTTATCATCATGTTTGTGGTCTCACATTTCTGAGAAAATCTGAGAAAATAATAAAAATAATCTTTTAGTGTAGGCCAGCCTTTAGTTAAAACATTTCAAAATGCACCTACATTATTTAGCATTTTGTGACTTTCAGTCAAATAAAAGACTATACTTCCAATCATATATTTTCTCATTGAAGATTTCTTTTAAAAAAAGAAAAAAAAAGCTAAAATAGTCTCATCTCGTTTTCGTGAACTCAATATTGTGTATCGTCTTGCCTCGTGAGATAAGTGTGAATACACCCCTAATAATAAAAACAGTAATAATAAAAGCTATTATTATTATTAATCGTTACTATTATTAAATAAGGACATGATTAATTATACTAATACTAATAATAATGATATGATTCTTAATATTAAACAAGAACAGGAAATCCTAACAGTGTCAATAAAATTAAAGCAACGAACCTAACTTAAAGCAACACTAAGTAAGATTTTTTACCTTAAAATAATGTTTCCAAAATCGTTTCAGTGGTTCATCAAGTCGTAACAGGGTGAAAGGCACTCATGCCTCCGCTTTGCGGTCCTTTATCTGCTATAACCACGCTATGTAAGATTGACTGATCGGGTCGCATTTCTGTAGTTCTAATGAGACATAAGACAACTACAAATTTGACTTGCTTTACGTCAAGCGTTACAATAGTCATTATTTTGTTTTTCTTCGTTTCTGATGTCGCAATACATCATACTTTCATGAAATCATGCAACATATTCGACCTTGTCTGTGGACATCGTTCATTCCGAAGCTGGATAAACAACGAGCGTGCGTGCGACAGCAGGCTGCGGTAGGCTAAATTATTTACGACAGCGGTAATGGACAATTGCGCTTCCAACCAGTGGGGCGACCGCAGAGGAAAAGTTACTTGGTGTTGCTTTAAGTAGACCAGAGAAATTCAGTGTCTGTCAATGCTATTAAAAAGAAATTTTATACATTTTGCATATATTTTACCCTGCATATGTCAGTGGTCTCTGACATAAAAAAAACTGATGTGTTCACCTGTCTAACAGCTTATTTCACTGGTACTGTAAGCTGAAACAAGAGTCTAAATGTCACATCATTAACTAAAAAAAGAAAATGACAAGCTCCAGTCAAAAGGAAAATCTTTAGAGAGAGGCATAAAGCTGAGCAACAGTTCATCACATATTTCATCATTACAGCAAAGCATAAACAGGCAAACTCTGCCACTGGAGAACACATCAAATTTACAATTACAATTAGGCCTACTGCGAATTTACAGCGACTGTGAACTTGATGAGCATTGCTGAATTTGTATTCACTAAGCACAGCCGAACCCTCCATCAGGTGAAGTAGCACTGCATTGTGCAGTGTTTAATAAAGTTGCTTTAAAGACCTGAAAATGTTAGTCAAAGATAAGGCCTACATTGAGGGACAGAAGGCTCATTATAAACACTCTGCAGTGAAAAATGATAATCACAGTGTCCGATGCAACAACTGTCTCTCAATGTGAGTGACAGGAATGGAGAGGGAATAAATGAACAGTTCTTTAATACTGCAGAGCTCCAGAACAGGCGCTGACACAGACAACAGTTATGCAAGCAAGCAGGAGAGTGGAGCAGTTTTGCCACATTAGGCAAATCAATAGGGAGCCTCTACACCATTGCTGCAGGGGAAAGTATCAATAATGCACGTCAAGGTTTTCAAGCCTTCTAGGTATGCTTTCACCTAAAACGACATTTAAAGCTTCAAGAAAGCCAACGTTTTTTTTTATTTTGGATAAATCTATGAATCAAAAAAAAAAAAAAGAGAGAGAGACCACAGAGTGAAATGGAGAATTGTGTGCCCTATGCGTCTGCAAACCTCAAACTGGGTCACATAAATCAGCCGGTATACTCGTTCATCAATTGCAAGAGGTGCTTTTCCTTGTAGCTGCCTCTGACCAAGCTTCATTCCCAATCTTAAATCGACTTCAGTGGAAAAGGGAAATTGATCTTTGATCAATGTTTTTTTCACTCTGGTTTAGAAGGATCACAATAAGCTTGCTATAAGAAAGGTCAGCTTTAACAGAAGCACCTGTTTCAGATAGGCTGTCTAAACAGGCTCTTAATGTCTGAAACAAGTCAAGCACTGCTTTTGAAACACTGTGATTTGTCTTCATATTGGGCTATTCCTAAATGCTACACAGAGAGAAGAAATTCGGTTGTTGTTCTTCAGCTTGACTATGTCTGATGACAGGGGCTTTCTGTGTGGATCCTCCCCTGAAAAAGGCTGCCATCATCACTCCAACTGGGTGTGCCCCATATGGTGGGTGTTTGTGGACTCAGATTAAATCAGGCCCTGTGGTTAGAAATGAAGCGGCGCTGCAATGCTTATAAAAAGATGTTCTTGCACAGTAAAACATTACACAAAACAACTTAGCACACCATAAAAAGGGCATCAGACATTGCACCAGTGCCATAAATAAATATTACAGGTTCAATACAAGCTCAAATCGACAGCAATTGTGGTGTCTTGACAATTTGACAACACTGTTGCCATGATGACAAACCTTAAAACAACCACAAACATTACGCACGTGACTAATACATAATTTAGCAGAACTAACGTACACTTAAAAATTTGGGGTTGGTAAGATTTTTTTATTATTATTTGAAAAAGAAGTCTCTTATGCACATTTGATATGTTTATATATTTGATTAAAAATACAGTAAAAAAGAATATTGGAAAATATAAAACTCTTGGGGAAGGTCTTGTTTTTAAGGGTGTATTCACACCTGCCTTGTTTGGTTCGATTGAATCGAACTCTAGTTCGTTCCCCCCCTTGGTGCGGACCTTTTGGGCAGGTGTGAATACAGCAATCGAACTCGGACCAAACAACCGAACCGAGACCCAGCTGAAGAGGTGGTCTCGGTACGGTTCCAAACGAACTCTGGTACGGTTCGTTTACGGTGTGAACATGAACCGACCCAATTGCAAGAAAGCACTGCGCGAGCTGCCTTTTCGGACATCCCAAGTCTCCCGGAAGTTCCGGGAATCTCCCGCATATTGATAGCGTCTCCCTGAATTAGTTAAAATCTCCCGGATTCAGGAGCGCGTATGCGAGACAGAACATACTGCGCGCAGTGCGCGCACGGCAGCCTCACGAAAACTAGTCGCACATTGTCGTCTTCTCAAAATCCGAATTACAACATCGTATAGATGACATTGTATCGTATGATACTCATTAGTTTCTTCATATTGCGTTTGTACAGAATAACAAAATTAGTAAAAGAACAAATATTGCAGTACGAAATATCTCCAGGCTGAGCCTTTTTTGCACTTCCTGATTTCCCTACTTGAGAATCCTTGTCCAATGAATGGACGACCTTAGCACACGTGTGGTTTTGTTTACAAATTTTGGTTCACTTGCAAAAAGAGCAGTGTGAAAGCGAACCGTACAAAAAAAAAAAAAAAAACATTTTATTTGGTCCGGACCAAAGCAAGTGAACTATCGGACTTTCCTGGTGTGAATACACCCTAAGTTTCATTACAACCTATTCACACACATTGTCAATAAAAAAAAAGCAGCAATGAATACATGAAAATTCTTACATATAGCCCATTTAATTTTTAAAGCAAATTCTTCTATGAATAGAAAGTTCAAAAGAACAGCATTTATTTTAAATAGAAATATATCGTAATTTTATAAATGTCTTTACTGCGACTTTTGAACCATTTATTGCATTTTTGCTAAATAAAATGTATTTCTTTGAAAATCTATGGGATGAATATAGTATCAAAATGATTAACACGTGCAAGCACAATTATCAATGAACTTGATACATGTTGCAGAAATGTTTGACCATGCCTTTCAACTTGCGTGTGCAAAAATCTAAATTGGATGCATGTGTAGCAATGTGTACAAATAGAGACATTTTTGTGAATACAAATGTTTTCTTTTGTATTAGTGTATCATAACTTGTGCATGCAACAAAGATGTGCATGTGTGGATCAGGTGACACACGTGCATACATTGAATTCTTTTCTGAGTTGATCTCATTAGATTCATTTGGATTTTCAGACTTTCTTTTTGCTGTTTTTAAGCATTTCACAACCCACACACAAACAACTACAAATGAATAGGTCTGGTGCTAATTATTAATGTGTGCACAACTACCCATTTATTTGGCAAATTCTCCAAATTTTTGGAGTTAATAAACATAATGCTGACAACAAGCTGTTGCCTTTGACTTATTTTTAATGAAGCCTGAATATTCCTTTAATCAAGCTTTACTCTACCAAATCACAAAGCGGAATATTCCTGACCCAATAACAACAAAAATACATTGTAGGATGTTTCTAGGTTCTTGTGCCATAACATGCACTTACATTCCACTGCCACACGTGAATGCCAATGACATCCAGTTTGCATGGTAGAATGAGGGTAAAGAGACTGTGCGAGAGAAAAGTTAAATGTGTTTGGGGTACAACACTTTACCAGACCACTGAGCATAAGCAATGTCCATTGAAAATCACTGGTATAAAGGACTCTCTGTTCCAGGGTGTCTGTAGTTCTCTCTGAGGTGGGGAGACAGAGATGGGAAGTGGGGAGGGGTAACGGGCACCCCGTGGCAGTTTCCTGTGAGCGGTGGCGGTCTGGCTCATGTGAAACTAATGAGCGTGGACACAGCCAAGCCACACCAGGCCAGCTGCAGGTCGTCTGGTCCACCCTGCCCTGCTTTTCTACTGGAATTCCAGAGAGATTTGAGCCAAGCTGGGCGAAGAAGAGAAACAGTTAAAATGCCACGCGATCAAATTTGATCCGTCAAGTCCAACAATATTCAGTGAGCGAAACACAAAGAGGCTAGCACCTTTAGAGGCTTGCACCTTTAAAAGGACAGCATCCCCCCCATCATTTTTTATGATGAGGAGGAGGCATGACATTTCATCAGAAGACACTGTGCCTTGACAGACAAGGCTCGCCCTTTTCCGGAGGGAGCTTGAGGAATGCTTCACACAGCACTCAGCCCACAAACCGTCCTCAAAATGTGAGATTCAGCAAATACAATTTCATAAAACATCATCTAATTAGGTCCTAAAAGGTCAGACAAGCACAAGACAATGAGATGTTTTCTAAGGAGATTGGACACATTCCAGTAGCCTTTTATAGATGCCAGAATTGGCAAGTCTGATTGCTATAGCAAGGTACCTAAAAAGCATCAGAGGAACATTGGGACACTTCAATGTTTAGACGACAAATACAAGATGTTCCTCCTTTTAAAGGGGTCATGACATGAGAAACCAAATTTGCCTTGATCTTTTGGTATATAAGAGATCTATGTACTATTAAAACTTCCTGCAACTTCATAGCTTAAGCCAGCATAAACGAAGCACAGCTCGTTCTTGATCCTTTGTACGAAGTGACGTCACGGTACGAAGTGACGTACCAGACGTTTGCATATGACCGCCTCCAGCGCAGGACAACTACGACTAATTTTGCATCATCGCATCGTTGTCGTGCAGCGAGTGGGTCTGTTTACAAGATGACTGCGATGCCACACAGATGTGCTGTTCCTGGCTGTGGACAAACAACATGTTTGATTACGCTGCTGAACGATTCAGACGTCAGGGAAAGCAGTTGGATGCAGTTTATTTGCAGCCCGCCAAAGCTTTATTTGATCGGTGAGTGATGTAGATGAGTGTGACAGGGCGCATGTTACTGAAAGAACGAGCAGAGAGAGAGAGAGAGAGAGAGAGAGAGAGAGAGAGAGAGAGAGAGAGAGAGAGAGAGAGAGAGAGAGAGAGAGAGAGAGAGAGAGAGAGAGAGAGAGAGAGAGAGAGAGAGAGAGAGAGAGAGAGAGAGAGAGAGAGAGAGAGAGAGAATCAAAATCAATTGACACGATGATAAAAGATCGGAAGACCAAAGTTTCACGTGGTGGAGCATTGTGTAGTCTACTTGTGATACAAAATGATTAAAGTTAATAATTTATGCATAAGCAGCACTGACGTTAGCCAATCATAACAGTGGGCGTTAACACTGAACTCTTAAAGGGGAAAACAGACTGTTTGAATCAGAGGTGAGAAACAGGGTGGGAAAGGTCATAAATCACACAAAAAAAAAAAAAAATGTGTACAAAAAAAATATAGTAATTCTATAATTGCACCTAAGGGAACATAATAAAACAAAACAAAAAAACATGTCATGACCCCTTAAATAAAAGAAGTAACAGACCTTAATAGTAAAGCAAAAGCACAAAAATTCCAAAGTTAATAAACAGGATATAGCCTACGAACTGTCTTTGGCATGAATTTCAAAGTAATTAATATGGATTTATCTTGACTGATGATGATGTTCAATATGCTTGGGCCACAGCGGTCAGGGAAAGAATTGACAAACACATCAGCCAAAGCTTTTCCCTGTCATCATTCTTTGCATTCATTCATTGTCAGATAAGCACTTCTAAATAATGCAGCACTGTTCGCAGGCGAGCGTCAGTGTTTTATTGGTTATTCATTGATGGAAATGTGATATGTAACTGGGTAAATCTCACAAAGTGCTTTCCAGGTCACATTTTACACGTGTCCCCACATCGCTTGCAAAAAGATGACTAGAGAGAAAAAAACATTTATATTTTGCATAAATATAGTCTACTATTATTACCCTCTCATTATTATAATGTAAAATTCAGTCCTATGCTCAAATAACATGAAATATAGTTAATTTATAAATTAAACATTTAAATATCAATTCATTTTCATTTTAAACTGTTCATTTAAAATATTATTACAGTAAACATGAGAATCATCAAAAATCATAAGACCATAAAAGACCATACCAGATGCATTTCAGTATTCAGAATTAGGGGTCAAAAATCAGGTTTCAGTGTCCTGAAAAAATAAATAAAAAAAGATAAAATAAAAAAAGTAACAATGGAAAAAGTTTAGGGATCATAGTAAGGTACTTTATGCTAAATAATATTAGTTTTTCTCTTTTTGGGTGTTGGGAAGAAATTTGATCTGGACATTACCTGTGGGTTTCATGGGATTAGCTCTAGAAGATCATGTACAGTTTCAGGTTTATGGTTATAAAATATTTAAAAATCCTTTGTCTTGAAATAATTACAGCCTGGATGACAAAGAGAGCCTTCTCTCAATGCCACAATCATATAAGCAGTTCAACTGATGTGAGAATGGTTCACTAGTTTACACGAACAACCTCTGGTATTACATACATGTCAGAAGGACAAGTATCCATGTTTTATGCTTTCTTCGGCAAATTGGCCTGCTTCCTGTTTGCGCTTATTTTTCCATTCATCTAAGCATCTTTATCTCTCTCTCTCTCCTCCGCAAAAAGGAAAATGCCATGCTGACTTCATTAATTTCTTAATTATAACTCATATGGCAGTATGAGATTCAGAATGTCTTTACTATAAATAAAACTTGGGCTGGATATATTGTCATGCTCATTTCGGTGTCCTATAAGCAAATTCAAGACGGATTAAAAACGACATAGCTTTTGTATTTTCTACACAAAAATTTTAGTTTTCAAATACCATTTCCCCATAAAATGCATTTAACAAAACTTCACCATAATTCTTTCTGAGCGAGTCAATCAATTATAAAATAAATTTGTAGTTTACTTAGGCCTATTTGACAATATATATATTTTTAGAAATATACAAATAAAAGGTGTATTCTTTTTTTGTGCATCTTTTCACTGTGTTACCGAGCCATCAAGGAAAAGTGCTGGACCTAGCTGAAGGCTGTTGGGATTATCTAATCACAGTGGTCGAGATTAACGGTAGTGCTACACTTTGACAGATAAGAACAGAAGGACCGAACGAGAAGCCAGCTGATCAATACTGCAATCTATCACCTCACTGACTCAAGCATTATTGTTAATACTTTAAAATCACCCCTTGCCAACATGAATGACTCTGCCAGAATATCATTGTCAATATTAATTAGTCTAAAAATCTGCTGTGCGTTAGAGAGTGCAAAGCATACTGCAGTCCTTTCAGAAAAATGCAGAATTTTTTTGAGATTGTTGCGGGCAAACATCTTTGATTATGCAGCACGTTTTCTTAAAAAATGCGATGGAATATGCAGGATATTTATACAATTTTATGCGATGAAATTGCAAAAATTGCAGGAAGAAAACAAAGGTGATTCCCCTAACACTCTGTTCTCACTAGGCTACCTTAATGTAGAGAGTCATTTCATATTACTTCCTATGATAAGTAAGCATACTACATCACAGAAAGTGCTGGGAATATTTAAAGGACAACTCTGGGGCAAAATGAACCTTTGATCTAATTACACATTGGTACATAGTCAACCGTTCTCTGAGATTTGTTTTCATGATTATCGAATGTAAAGAGTTTTATCTCTAAAAACTGTTTAGCTTATAACGCTAGTAAATTGGGCATAGAGTAATGAAAATAAAAATCGTTAGTTAATACCACTAACAAGGCTCAAAATAGCCCAACACTAACCCGGTAGCATAACCCGGTCCCTAACTGTGCAAACTGAAGTCCACTTCGCTTATACAGACAGGAGCCATCTTTGGAAAACAGTCTTGACTAGTCGAATCATGAACGCCAAGCGCGCTACTGAACTGTCTTGGAATCTCATATGGTCCGTTGTTTCCGGAAGAAAGCACTGAGCGTGAGCGCATAAGAGAAGCACTGAAGGCAACAGAGAATAAATGAATAAAAATAATTTTTAAAAAAAGGGTTCTTTTTTCCAGCGCACTTGACTCTGCGTTCAAGTAAACACAAAATTTTTCAACTTTCTGCAACGAAAATGCGGGGATTATGAAATCATGCAAGCCCCGCATATTTTGCGCAGAAATCTGCAATTTATGCGGCAAAAGTGCGGCGTATGTGAAAAAATCCGGCCCCCTCATAAATATGCGGACTTGGCTGATTATGCATTGAATCATGCGATCGCATAATCACGTTTTTCTGGAGGGACTGATACTGGGTTGCATAATTCAGTTTTCACTGGGTCCAAATATTTTCAATGAATTAAGCTACTGGAATAGAATAGATTATAAAGTAAAACCAGGAATCTGAAAAACAGTACAATTTCAGTCCCCTTCCTTGGCAAGACTCCACCACTGTTACATTTTTAAAAGGACTTTCATCAGCTCGCACTCCCAGTAGACTCAGCCTATGACCCTTTCAGTGATGCATGAATGAATGTAGGAGGAGGAGAAAGGAAAGGAGGAGGAGAATGGTGTGGAATTCCCAGATCATACAAATGTTTGACTGAGCCACATGACATGACAGATAGGCTGTGGTTAGAACACTGTTAGTAAGTCAGATGTGCTTCCTTAAAACCCAGGAACCCAGGCAAAGTATGATACAGCCTGGCAGTGGCAAATATGTCATTGCAAAAATCTATAACCAAATGTAAAAATTTGACTAATGAGACTTGCTCAATTTCATCAAACACCCTGAGATAGAAAGCATGTATACAAGCCATAGACCAACGCTACTTTTGCGTCATCGAAGGGTAACGCCCCTTTTTGGGGGAAAACAAACGGATTCCCCCGAGAACAGAACTCGCTCTAGATCTGCAATTTAAGTTTCGTGATAGCAAAAATGGCACAAACACACTCTTTTTGAAGAGTGACCGAAGTCCGAAGACCGTGAGAAGAAGCTACTGGACACAGGGTTACAGAGGTGTCCCTTTGAAATGGTCGAAAACTGGATTAATGACCCCACGCAGTGGCCAAATATGGACTATTCAGACATCTACCACTATCTAGTAGCCTATTTTATTTTTGTTATTAACACTCACAGTATGACAAACTAGACGATGAGGCCATGTCACTATCATATTTAACTTGATTTAAGCTATTTACAGTTTTGTTGTCGACTATAACTTACTAGTTAGAAAGACGAAGCTGCTAGCAGCTACGTGATTAGCTCTCACTATAGGCACTTTTACAACTTTCAAAGTCCTAGCACTTTCTAGACACAAGCAGAAACCAGCCAAGTCCACTTTAGATCTAGCCTGCCATTATTTCAACAGTAAAATCAGTTAACAGCCAAGGTAGCGTGCCTAGTGAGAGCTAATCACGTAGCTGCTAGCAGCTTCGTCTTTCTAAATAGTATAGCTAATCGACAACAAAACTATGTCAATTTAAATCAAGTTAAATATGATGATTAAAGTGACATGGCCTCATCGTCTAGTTTGTCATATTGTTAGTGTGTTAATGACAAAAAAAATAGGCTACTTACTTGGTGATTCCACGAGATAGTGGTAGTCTGAATAGTCCATATTTGGCCACTGTGTGGGGTCATTAATCCAGTTTTCGACCATTTCAAAGGGACACCTCTGTAACCCTGTGTCCAGTAACGTTAGCTTCTTTAAATACAGCTCAGGGTCCTCGGCCGGTGTCGTGCAGAAAAGTGATGGTCTGCCGAAACCTGATTGCGCCCAGTCTCTTTACATCTACAGCTGGATCAAAACAGACATAACGTGCAAATAACCATCAGTTTATGTCCGTGGTAATAGCAAAGCTATGTATGTGTGATACTTTAACGTTTCTTTTAACATAATAACAATTTGTGGCCAAATAAGTGTTTGCAGTTGATAGCTTATCAGGCATGACATTTCCATGATTATAGGAAATAATAGAAGCCCGTTGTTGCCGATGGAATAGGCTACGTGACGTGTTTGTATTTGGAAAACGGACTGTAGCTTATATAACATGACTTACTGCTATATAAAAAAATAAAATACATGATCTCTTTTGACTGCATTATTTTACCTGCTGTATACCAACCAATCCAGCCCTTTTTACCTGTTAAAATAGGCCTACCTTTAAATGTCGAAAACAACCAATAAAATGCAGTATTCTAACAAAATGATTGAAGTCAATAAACAATGCAATCAATTTTCGGAACACCATCACTTTTGAGTGTGTTTGTGCCATTTTTGCTATCACAAAACTTAAATTGCAGATCTAGAGCGAGTTCTGTTCTCAGGGGAATCCGTTTGTTTTCCCCCAAAAAGGGGCGTTACCCTTCGATGACGCAAAAGTAGCGTTGGTCCATAGACCAACGCTACTTTTGCGTCATCGAAGGGTAACGCCCCTTTTTGGGGGAAAACAAACGGATTCCCCCGAGAACAGAACTCGCTCTAGATCTGCTATTTAAGTTTCGTGATAGCAAAAATGGCACAAACACACTCTTTTTGAAGAGTGACCGAAGACCGAAGACCGTGAGAAGAAGCTACTGGACACAGGGTTACAGAGGTGTCCCTTTGAAATGGTCGAAAACTGGATTAATGACCCCACACAGTGGCCAAATATGGACTATTCAGACATCTACCACTATCTAGTAGCCTATTTTATTTTTGTTATTAACACTCACAGTATGACAAACTAGACGATGAGGCCATGTCACTATCATATTTAACTTGATTTAAGCTATTTACAGTTGTCGACTATAACTTACTAGTTAGAAAGACGAAGCTGCTAGCAGCTACGTGATTAGCTCTCATTATAGGCACTTTTACAACTTTCAAAGTCCTAGCACTTTCTAGACACAAGCAGAAACCAGCCAAGTCCACTTTAGATCTAGCCTGCCACTATTTCAACAGTAAAATCAGTTAACAGCCAATGTACCGTGCCTAGTGAGAGCTAATCACGTAACGTTAGCTGCTAGCAGCTTCGTCTTTCTAAATAGTATAGCTAATCGACAACAAAACGATGTCAATTTAAATCAAGTTAAATATGATGATTAAAGTGACATGGCCTCATCGTCTAGTTTGTCATATTGTTAGTGTGTTAATGACAAAAAAAATAGGCTACTTACTTGGTGATTCCACGAGATAGTGGTAGTCTGAATAGTCCATATTTGGCCACTGTGTGGGGTCATTAATCCAGTTTTCGACCATTTCAAAGGGACACCTCTGTAACCCTGTGTCCAGTAACGTTAGCTTCTTTAAATACAGCTCAGGGTCCTCGGCCGGTGTCGTGCAGAAAAGTGATTGCGCCCAGTCTCTTTACATCTACAGCTGGATCAAAACAGACATAACGTGCAAATAACCATCAGTTTATGTCCGTGGTAATAGCAAAGCTATGTCTGTGTGATACTTTAACGTTTCTTTTAACATAATAACAATTTGTGGCCAAATAAGTGTTTGCAGTTGATAGCTTATCAGGCATGACATTTCCATGATTATAGGAAATAATAGAAGCCCGTTGTTGCCGATGGAATAGGCTACGTGACGTGTTTGTATTTGGAAAACGGACTGTAGCTTATATAACATGACTTACTGCTATATAAAAAAATAAAATACATGATCTCTTTTGACTGCATTATTTTACCTGCTGTATACCAACCAATCCAGCCCTTTTTACCTGTTAAAATAGGCCTACCTTTAAATGTCGAAAACAACCAATAAAATGCAGTATTCTAACAAAATGATTGAAGTCTCTACTTATTTCAATAAACAATGCAATCAATTTTCGGAACACCATCACTTTTGAGTGTGTTTGTGCCATTTTTGCTATCACGAAACTTAAATTGCAGATCTAGAGCGAGTTCTGTTCTCAGGGGAATCCGTTTGTTTTCCCCCAAAAAGGGGCGTTACCCTTCGATGACGCAAAAGTAGCGTTGGTCTATGGGCAATAAATAGAGCTAGCAGGTTTTTTGCCTAGTTGAGCTATAGTCTTCATCTGTCTGTCCAAATACACATGAAAATGCATAAATTTAATATTTGGGAAAAAAAACAACAACATTGTTTATCACCTGTCTTGCTGGATGCAGTCAAGCTACAATTGCATTATCTAGATCTGTTAGTCCAGCTTCACAAAAAACTGACTAGTAGAACTTCAGTTGGACTAAAGTATGTACATGACATTTAAAAAATAAAAAATAATGCTTTAGTCCAAAACTTCTGAAGTCCAAGAAATGTACCAAATGTTAAAACTAAACCTGGGATGAACCTGTGTGGGACTCTTTTGCACTAGCCAAATCTAAACCAGATGTGGAACTCACAATATGAACTATCGAAATCCATTTTTCAACTTCCACTCATATTCTGCACCAGAACAGCGAGACAGAGAGAAATGGAAGCAATAGAGACAATTACCTTAATGAATGGTCTCCTTTCTATGTAATTACTTCTACGCTTTTAAGCAGCACTTTCCACAATCAGACTAAATTTAGTGATTTGGCCACCATACATTTCTTTGGAAGCTCCTTGACGATATCATGACTCCAAACTGTTGTGTATGGAGGACTAGGAATGACACATATCAATTTAATAATTCAAAGCAAACGTAAATATATAGAAATGGAAAAATAAATAGAACTATTCAAATCATGTTTTAAAAATGTAGTCAAATGATTAAATAATAAAAAATAAAAATAACAACAGACGTGGCCTTCCTAAACATTGATATCTGTGTGAAATCTCGTCAACATTAGTTAAGGCAAAACAATGCGACTTAAGCCGGGTTCAGATGTCTGTGGAGATTGTTTTGTGTCCTCACCAATATTTTAAAAATAGCTAAATTAGTTTTGTAGCTCAATATTCTGCCAATATAATAATCTTATTTTAAGGACATTTTAGGCCTGCTACATGTCAATATAATTATTTTGCTTGATGGCAATGCGTCGTTTTGAAGAACTATCTGACATGGCGGTGCCGGAGCATGAGCAGGAACTGAAAATAGTTGATTGCTGAGATTTTAAGAGAATGATATTTCATACAAAAATGTTAGGCTATTTGTTAAATAATTGATGTATTGAAATTTTTTTCCACTGATATTTAATTTTACTAATAAAGTTATACAAATCATTCCACTTGTTGCTACAATCAAGCACTTGTGTTACCCCCATTCATGTCAATGTTTTTATGCTTTTAGCTTTTTGGACATGCACATCATAATAAAAAGGCCTGTTTTACAATACTTTAAGAATTTTCCCATAAATGTGTTATATATCACTGAAAATGGGAGAATCTCAACTTTAATTTGGTATATGGCACATATGTAGATAATTATGGATCAAATGTGTTGTAGGCCTAAGCCTTTTTATAAATAGGAATTTCTCAAAAACATGATTTTCTGAGCCCAAAATTCAGCAAATCTTTGATATAGCCTTAATCAATATTAAAGATATCAAGGTGATATTTTCACAGAAAGTTCTTTACATTGTGTAGGATGTTTTATGTTGAAAACAGTGAATCACAATTTTTTTTACTTTAGCTGGGTTTTCACTGGCAGGGTCACAAATGATTTTTAAATATAACATTTTTAAACTCTTTATAGCAGATAAAATATGAAAATATGCTATTTATTTATAGCAGATTTAAATATGTCTATTAATTTGTCCATTTAAAACCGGATTTATGAAATTAAATAGGTAAATATGTATTTTATTGCTTTATTTTATTTGTAAAAGTCACTCCTAGTCCTCCATAGTTGTGAACTTCTGACACGTAGGCCTAGCGCTTGTGAATTACTAAGACTAGGGCATTTCCCTTGCGGTAATTTTAAGTGGCTCAATAGCGCGATATGCTGTATTATCACCATTTATTTATTTATTTAGATTTATTTGTTGCTATATAAATACGTTTTACATTGTGGTAAGCAGCATGCACAAAAACGAGGACATTTTAACTAAGCAATGTAACCAAAACTAAACAGCGTCTCTGCGCATTGAAAGGCTGTCAATAGCATGCATTGTTACAGCAATGAACTGTCTTTTAGTGAGTCATTAAACCGTTCATTCAACGAACACGTTCAAAAACGTGATTCATTAAAAGATAGATGGAATGAAACAAGGTGTTAATTATTTTTAACTTTGAGCTCCACTTTTCAAGGCTCTGCGGTTATCGCAACAGCCCTAACTATGACTAAAATGAATAAGTTCTTAGTGGACTATCAGGCTTGGCAGAATAGGCTACTTCTGTTGTACAAGAGACAAATAAATATGTAATCGTACCCATCAGATACTGCAGCATGCCGTTTCTGAAGACCGCTCTGCTGTACAAGACTTTAAGACTTAGAGCAGGACCTTGGCTATCCTTAAAAACCACAGAGAATTAGATCAACACAGGACTGACAAGCATTCTAATGTATTTGACATCTGCATCCACTAAGTCCACAGTTTAAGAGCTTGATCCAAAGACAGGAAAAACTGGGATGGCAGCTTCTTGGTTTTCATGCTAGAAAAGCAGAGCAATTTATAAGAAAACAAAAACTCCAACTAAAAAGTGTGTGGAAAATGAAGCTGAAACTGGATCTTCTTCCTCCCTGAGGAGAGACTTTTGTGAAGTATTTCTGTGCTGAGCGTGACCTGATATGCCAGTCCAGATACAGGTAGCCTAGGCGTTCACTTTCTCAGGACAAACGCTTCGATCCAGATGAAACAAAGGAAGTGGGGAGGCTTTACTGGGCGAGACAAAAGTAGTTCATATGACTTTGTTCTCATTAAGATGAGTCATTGTGACCATGAAACCTAATTTCTGAGAAGCAGTGGAGAGCTGGGGGGCTCTCTGAATTCTAGAGTAGGGCAAATACTAATCAAAGGACTCCATCTCTGTATGGAGGTGGGGACTTCTGACTGCCCCCCGTAGCCGCATTTCCACTGTCGGGCCAAAAGCAAACGTGCTAGTGCAGAGCCAGTCATGTTTCCACTGTTACTTCCGGGGCTTGATTGGGCCTCCTCTGGGCTTCCTCTGGAGCAACGGCCAGGGGTTTTTGCCCTGTCGAATACCTTGGAGGAGTGTTCATGAACAAAAGGTGGAGTTTATCTAAGTCAGGAGAGGGTCAACTCCGCTGCTCATTTTCCATGTCAGGACTTAACATTTTAAGACAATTTTCAGCTCAAAACTCACTTTCAGACATCCGAGTAAAGTAGCTAACTTCTGACTGCAATCAAATCGAGATTCTGATCAATGTATGAAGCAGAAATATAGTTATATACTATGCTAAAAGCTTATGCTAACCATTGCAATAATAAATACACATATGAATATGAAAAATACGAGAAACTGCATGCATGTCAAATACATGCATCCTGGTTAACTCATAACTCCTGTTTCCTGTCCGTGAGCTCCTTCTGTTGCTATGGCTCAGATCACATAATAAAAATAAAAAAATTAATTAAAAAAATAAACTAATTTCCTTCTAAAGAATTGTGACAAGCATTTGATATTTTACCATTTTTTTCTAAATGTGTAAGCCTTTGAACTTAAAAGCCTTAATGGAGTTGTTTTGTGCATTCCTGGGATCACAAATAAATGGAAACAGGCGCGACTGAAGTATGCATGTTCTATTTTTATACGAAAATGAGAAATACCAGTTTGATTCAGAATTATTGATGTATTGATATTATTGGCACAAATTTTTTTTACTGTAATCATTGGTCATATCAAAGCTAGAGTCTTAAGTGAAAGTGTTTAAGTAAAGACTAAATGTTCGCTTATGTCATGCTCATTTTGCGATCCAGCTAGTTTTCAGTCAGCTACGCCTATGCTGGTGAAATGGTGGGGTTGCGTGATATTTGTTCCAGGGAGTGTTAAGGGTGGGTTTTAAGGTGCGGGCTACTGGCCCCCTACTAATCACAGTTAGTAGGGGTGTAACGGTAAATCAACCCTCTTCAACACGAGTAACAACTCCCTTCACTCTGGGTGACTAAATAATGTTGATCATTAGCCATTGGCTAATAAATTTAGATTTTACTGTGTGAAAAATAGAACTAAACCATTTACACATCAACCCAAAACAAGAGGTCAGATGGCACGCAAGAACTTGCTAGTAGCCTATATGCAGAGTTTCAACAAATTTTTGTGACATGGAAAGGAAACCCAGATGGCAGAAAGCGCTATCCTGTTTGTTTTCTTTATTTTTCAAAAGCACAATGTAAGGGTGTTTTGTTTTTATTATGAGTATGTCTTACTCTTACCTGTAGGACCATAAATTATGGATTATTTTAAGTTGTACATTTTTATAATGATACAAAATCATTTGGCATTGTGCCGATTTGTATCGTGAAAGTCTCACAACAGTCCACTGATGAAATATGGGTGTCCTGGAAATGGAACACTTTTTCTTCTCCTTGAAAAGTGAAATATTGAACTTTCACTAAACTGTCACTCAAAAAAGAAAATGACATCGTAGGCTACGCACAACACGTCAATCAAACAAGTTTGAAAACAGTTGTTGCATTTTACCGCGCAGCATTGCTCAATCTATTTAGAAATCATAGCATGCCCTGCAGTGAGAAGGATGACCAGGAGCCCCAATGTGTCTCAGAGTCTTCAACATCATCTCAGTGGCATGTGGAGTCTCAGTGAAGCCTGATGTGGGGTAGACAGCTAATGCATTATCAAAAACCTTAAATGGGTCACTGAGAGCCTCCCATCATTTCCATCAGAAAGCCAGTCAGTCAAAAATTAAAGCGTTTTTGGAAAGCGCTTCTAAAATCCCTGCGCTGAGACTACAGCCTAGAATTAGCAATGCATTTTTAGACAGCCATGTGGATAGAGTTTTGTCTACTTATAACACTTATAAAAGCTATTAGGATATGTGTGCAAACCATTTCTAACTAACAAAACAAACAATTGGCTATAATTAAAAACTGAGCATTCACAATATGGAAATCTGCATATTTTCTAAATCAATTTCAAATTGCCTGAATGACTAGACTAGGCAACTAAACCTTCTTGAGAAAGCCCTGTATCCTTATGGTGAGTTCACACCAAACGTGAATAGAGCGTCTGGCGCGAGTATTTCAATGTTAACTCAATGTAAAGACGCATTTACGCGCGTCTAGATGTCCTGCGCCGCGAATGAGGCATTTAGCATGGCGCAGTAGACGCAAATTCGCCTCGTTGGCGCAAATTGAGTGTCTGGTGCAATACGCGTGAATGATTTTATTTGGTGCATTCTAGGGCTGAACGATTAATTGCATTTGCGATAATATCGCGATATGATAAAACACGATTTTCTAAATCGCAAAGGCTGCGATTAGACATTAGGGCTGAAACGATTAGTCGACATTGTCGACAACGTCGACAATAAAAAATTGTCGACAAATTTCTTTGTTGTCGAGTAGTCGTTTGATCTCACGTGACCTAATGTAAGGGCCTGCAATATCGCTATTTGACCGCTACGATGTGACCGCAGCATAATGAACAGGCTGCGATGTCAAGATTGCAACGCTGGAGTGTGTGTGTATGTGTGTGCGCGCGCGCGCGCGAGAGAGAGAGAGGCGCGGGCGGCGCGATCGAACTGTGAGAGAGAGAGAGAGAGAGAGAGAGGCGCGGGCGGCGCGATCGAACTGTGAGAGAGAGAGGCGCGGGCGGCGCGATCGAACTGTGAGAGAGAGAGAGAGAGAGAGGCGCGGGCGGCGCGATCGAACTGTGAGAGAGAGAGAGAGAGAGAGGCGCGGGCGGCGCGATCGAACTGTGTGTGAGAGAGAGAGAGAGAGAGAGAGAGAGAGAGGAGAGAGAGAGAGAGAGAGAGAGAGAGAGAGAGAGAGAGAGAGAGAGAGAGAGAGAGAGAGAGAGAGAGAGAGAGAGAGAGAGAGAGAGAGAGAGAGAGAGAGAGAGAGAGAGAGAGAGAGAGAGAGAGAGAGAGAGAGAGAGAGAGAGAGAGAGAGAGAGAGAGAGGCGCGGGCGGCGCGATCGATCTGTGAGAGAGAGAGAGGCGCGGGCGCGATCTAACTGTGTGTGTGTGTGTGTGTGTGTGTGTGAGAGAGAGAGAGAGCCGCGATCGAACAGTGGAAACATAAAAACATACTCCGTCATTTTGTTCAAAGGACATCATTCAAACAGCAAAGTGTTAACTTATATTTGTCTACACTCGCAATAAAACACAACATTGTGCTTTTGTCACACTCTAAACTCTTGTCAAACTGTAACCTACAACTGTCACCTAACCACACACACACACTCTCTGTTTTAAAAGCAAAACATTTATCCAACCCCATTTCAAAACAGTCTGTGGGTTCCATCTTTTGGACAGTCATCATATCGTATTGGTTTTCATTTCTTGTCCTCGGAGTCGGAGCACTAATCTGTTTATTTTTAAGTTACACATTCTACATTGATTAAAAAAATAAAATCAAATGTGTTTTTATTTTATACGGAAATCAATAATTTATAATTCAGATGAGAATAAAGTTAGGGTTAATTAAAATTAAGGAAAACAAATATATTGATCTGAAATATAGCTAATTAATTTTTAATTAATTCAGGTACAATTACCAAACATATCGCAAGGTCTTTTTGTAAATAAAACTATTGTCAGTGCATTACAAATAAACTGGTTCTATGCCTTTATTAATAAAACTTATTCGAAAAATACAAGGCTTAAGATATTTATGAAAATGCCTTCTGCATTTTTGTTTTACTTTTTTACTCCATTGTACCGAAACCGTACCGAGCCGTGACCTCTGTGTACCATTCCACCCCTAGTTAGAATATGTATAACTCAATGTTTTAACTAATTGAAAAAGCTGAATAATTCCAAACTTACTGATTAGTAGGCGGAATAATCGGCGATTAGTCGATTAATCGTTCTAATAATCGTTAGATTAATCGATTATCAAAATAATCGTTTGTTGCAGCCCTATTAGACATGCACTTGACATGCGCGAGTATATCACGCGATGTGATCAAACAAGACAGAACCATAAACTGAAGTAATGTTAGTGTCAAAGAGGAACAGTAAATCAGTGATGTGGGACTATTTTGACTTTAAAAAATACGATGTTGCCCAGCGTCATGTATTGTGCAAAACCTGCCTTGTTACAGCTACTTCACGGGCAACACTACCAGACATCCAAAGTCTCCCGGAAGTTCCGACAGTCTCTCGCATATTGATAGCTGCTCCCTGATTGCTCGCAAATTAGTTCAAATCTCCCGGAATCTAGAGCGAACGAGCAAGAGCGCGCATGCGGACTGTGATCCAAACTGTATAGCGCGCGCACGACAGAGAGGGATGTTGCGAGAGACCTTGCGAGAGACCTTGCGTGTTTGTGTGTGCCTCATGAAGCGCATGTAAGACAGAGAGCATCCTGATTGACAATTGATTGGTTGACTTACTGAAACAGTCCATTGTGGGTGGGCTTCTGAACTAGTGATAATCAGTATGCAGATAATCAAGATGTTCAGCCAGTGTCTATGTATGATGTATGTATGATGTATGTATAATATAAATATATATATATATTTACAATTGTTATATTGTGGGTTATATATATATATATATATATATATATATATATATATATATATATATATATATATATATATATATATAGAAAATTTTTAACTGGCCGCGTTAACCAATCAGGAACCTGCTTGCTGCTGTCACGTGGTGAAGTATTGATGCTGGATGCCACAAATTATTTTGTAATATGAAGAAATGGAATAAAATGACTATTATATTCTATTCTGTTCTAATGCACAACAAAGCAAATATTTTATCACATAAAAACTTGATTATGAGACATATTCATTTTGTATTGAATGCTATTTATTCCATATCTAGATTATATTAAACATTTTTAATCTAATATAAAGACAATCAACATACTATAGCGCATAAGAACATAGTTCGTGTCTGGACAGTGTTGTGTCAGAAAAATAAAATAATCAGACTGAGTGGTAACTCTCTCGATGAATGCTCAATCAACATCAGCCATCTTGAAAACAGACAACCGCCAGCACTTGCCCCTCCCACAAGAAGCAGTTTTTGCCGCAGACGCGCTTCAATTTCACTTCAAACTTTAGCTTTTTACGCATGTCCAATTCGCTCTGGACGCACGAATACATTCAAAATATTCAAGCATCCAACTAGACGCGATAGATGCGAATTTGACGCTCGATTCGCTTTGGTGTGAATGCAGCATAAGGCTAGTTTTGAGATAACTGGACCCAGATTGGATGGGTTTCACAAGGAAAATTTTAGGTGTTTTCTGGGCCCTGGAGGTACTTTGACATGCCCTGACATTTGTGATATAACATTTTCATGACTTAGCCTAAGTCTGATTTCACTGTATTCAGCACAAGCTCTGCTACAATATATGTGAGCAGCATGTATGTAAAAGTTTGTAGTTCAGAAAAGTCACTGAAATAAGGCCATAAAACCCATACTGAATATTTGTTCACAAGACTTTTGTAAACCGGATCTTGTAGCCATTTTTGCTTTTAAAAAAATGTGAAAATCATCCTGCCCACTCATAATTATTGATGTACATATTGATATATATATATATATATATATTTCAACATGTTACACTCGATTTTACAGATTGTAGTCTGGTAATAAAGTTTGGTAAAAGTCCAACTAGTAAAATGTGTATCAGTTTAAGTAGGCTAACAAGAACACATTAAATAATGCAAGTAAAAACATTACAGATACTGAGCAGAAACGTGAGAAAGTGTACCTCTCGTTGGTTTCATATGGATTACAGAATATTTGTTGTTTGATATGACTTGCTTCATTTAAAAGTAGAAGCTTCAAGCTTTTTAAAGACATCTCTCTCGTCTGTGTGGCAAGTATTCGCTAAGTTTCAGTTCATTTTTGTGGCACATTTCTGAAAGATATTAAAAGAGACAAAAGCGCACCACATTTGATTCTTTATTGTGCAAGAGCACAAATTTTGCAATTGTGAGCATACACAAATAAAAGTACACATTTTAAAGTTTCTAATGATGTCTTACACTTCTCTTTATCTCGCACAGGTTTGTAATTCCCTACACACAGTAAAAGTAATAAATATATGTATTTATTTATCTCAATAACTCAACTTAGCCTAATTAAAAGCTGATTTAATCAGAGTAAATAACCAGTCTGTCTGGGCCAAAGAAAGAAAAAAAAAACTAAAAAACTAAAAAACTAAACACTGACTAAATACCCTGACCGCAACTCTCCAAGCAGGGCATTCCAGCAGTGAGTTGTGGTTTCTGAACACACACTCCAACAAACCACTTTTGCCTATTTCATGCCTTTAAAATGAATGAATAAAATCCTGCAAGATCTGAGGTCTCATACAAGAGTGATGTCAAGCCACAGAAGTAATGCTGAATGAGAGTTAACTTAGAGACTTCGCAACGCAATATTCCTGAATGATTGATACAACCCTCACAATGGCATATGGCAAGCAGTTTTAACATTTAATCCTTAAAACGTACTAGTATCTATTTACATGCTACTAGTACTTATTTGTTTTTAGATACTAGTGCCTGTTTTTAGATATTAGTGCCTATTTTTTAGGTACTAGTGCTAATTCTTCAGGTACTAGTACCTTTTAAAAGATAGTAGCCTACTTATTCATTAGATTAGGCATCATCAAATAGTGGACAGCGGTTCCAAATCGGAACAAGTCATAATTACAATGGTAGCACCATTTTACCGTTTCGAACACAATGGAGCTGTACACTAGCCTAGAAATCTAGACTCCACCTAGCGGCTGCAAAAATTATTTTGTCTAGCAACTCTCCGTTGACTTTCAGAGCTGGAAAAACCAAACTCTAGTCAGGCCAATCACATCGTGTATAGAGTAGGGATGCACCGATCCGATATTTGTATCGGATATCGGGTCCGATACTGCCATTTTTGCCGGATCGGGGATCGGTCAGACGAGGCCGATCCAAATCCGATATTGTGCGTATACTATTCTGTGTTGTTGTTAAGCCCCACAAAAGGCACACAAACATTATAAGCACCATAAAGTTTTCGTGCACTATATTACAAGTGTTCTTAAGCCATTATAGTATAATGTGAGATAGAAATGAACATTTAAGTCATTAAATTCGAGATCACGTAAACTTTTCCCTCCGCTGCGGCTGTCAGTCATTCTCCATTCAGCATTCCAACAGCGCGTCGCGTTCGGTTACGAGTCAGTCAACGATGAAACTCTCTCCAAAATGATTCAATGTTACTATTATTATACTTGATCTGTAGATAAAGCTCTATGGTTTTGCATAAAACAACTTTATCTTGCTAGACTTTATTGCTGTAACTTAATCCTGTTACTTCCTACCGGGTGTCAGTAACACTAGAGTCAGCTACAAGGCTACAATATAATTGTTCTTCACTCGCACAGTAACTGAAATTTAAAACTGTTAAAAGAAAAGGCTCAATGAACTATTGCAAAGATAGATACTGTATAATACACTACATATCAATATGTCTTTCGTTTGTGCTTTGAACTTTTCAATGCGGACTCGACGCGCTGCGCGCTGTGACTCTGTGTTGCTTCAAGCGCATCATTCTGCGCTCGGGATGCGCATTAGCGCTTTGTGCCGCACTGTATTGCAGCCTTTCATAATCATAATACAGTGACGCAATGGAAGATTATTAATAGCCTTTCTTGTTCTGTTCTATCATATGTTGCTGCCTCATTAAACAGCAGTGCTATACATTTAAAACATGTCTCAATTGTATAGTAGCCTATAGATATAAAATAATTTATCTTTTTGATTTTTATCTTGTTTTTCATGAATGTATTTTACAATACAAAGAGCAATGTGTAACGTTTTACCAGATTTAGTGTTACAGTTATTGTCTCTTATTTGTTTTTTTCACTAAATGTTCAGATTTTATACAATTATTGTCAACTCATGATTTTTCTAGACTAAATTTTACTGTTGAATTATCCACTAATCTAGTTTATAATAGCATTTTTGTCATAGATTATGATCATATATTTTTTGGATTTGTTTTTCTTTATAATGAAGTTGTCTGTATTAAGTAGATTGTGTTTAACACAAAAGAGTGCTTATCAGTTCAACACACAAAGAGTTACATAAATTCTACTTGATTTAAAAAAAAAACTGTTGATATCGGATCGGTATCGGGTATCGGTCGATACTCGGAATTTTTGGTATCGGATCGGATCGATTCTGAAAAAAGTGGTATCGGTGCATCCCTAGTATAGAGTTGGCGGGCGGGCTTAACATAATGACGACAGAGTTGCGACGGTTCACTGCTACTTGAAAACAAAGAATGGCTGCTGCTGCTGCTGCTGGCGAACAGATGTCTTTCAAATCGGCTTTGACCGCGACTCTGGAGGATTTAAAGTTAAACT
Organism: Semotilus atromaculatus; assembly: GCA_031834385.1. Classification (NCBI taxonomy): domain Eukaryota; kingdom Metazoa; phylum Chordata; class Actinopteri; order Cypriniformes; family Leuciscidae; genus Semotilus; species Semotilus atromaculatus. The sequence goes on along the minus strand of JAULUF010000010.1, from coordinate 15,013,915 downwards.
TTTCTTTGAAACATGAACAAAGAACGGCACTTGAGAGTCATTTTAAAAAAAGGAAGATACAAAAGACGTCGACCTTGTTGGTTCATGTGGTTGGTTGTAGCGCTGTCCGCTCGTATTGAGCCCACTCAACGGAGAGTTCCCAGACCTAACATCGTGATGTAGGTCTGGCATGCCAGGCTAGCGGTACACACCACAAGCACTCGTGGTCGTTTATGGTAATGATATTTTGAGAGCTATTTACTCTAATATTTTTTTTATCTAGAAATTGTGCGTTGCTTCTTTCTCCCGAGCGCCACATTAAAAGGCACCTATTATGGAATTTAGAAAATTACCTTTCATGTAGTGTGTAACATAGATCTAAGTGAACGAAAACATCCTGCAAAGTTTTAAATATGAAAGTTCACTAGTGGTGGGGGAAAAAATCTATTCTATTCAGTATCGCGATATTTTGCGCACGCAATTATATCGATACAGTAGCGCAAAGTATCGCAATATTTAATCAGGGCTTGAATTTTGGCGCGGGATTGCGGGTATTGCGCATAATTTTAATCATTCCCGCAGGTTTCCCACTTATACTGCGGGAAATTCCCGCGAACATCGATTCACTTTTAGCATGTAGGTTGTATTAGTAAATGAATCCACACAGATTATAAAATAAAATCAGTAATTTTAAAACTTTCTGTGAGACAATTTCACAAACAGCGTGAGTGATTCAGTGGTGCTGCGTGTCTCTCTCTCGTCTCTAAACATGGGCCGCACAAGGCAGTCGTTAAGCGCTGCAGGGGATAATACACTCGCGTTCGGGAGTCGGGATAGACGGAATTGTTACTTGCATAAGTTACTTGCATAATCGGGCCAGCATTGCATCATGAGTAACTAAAGTTTACCATTTGCACGTCTTTTTAAGTCTTACCAGTTTAAACATTCACGCGATCTTGAACTATTCGGTAGGCGCGCGCTGTATGAGAGATGTTTTTTTTCGTCACACATACAAACCGCCTCACAAACAGCTCGCGGGTAACAAAAGTTATTTTTCGTGGATTATATCGCTTTAACAGTCAAAAACATGCACAAATCATGTAAATTTCGGTCTTGGTGAGTATCTACTAAACACAGTCGGTTATATCTTAATAAGCATACATCGTATGTGACCGTATAATGTTGGTGGCTACAGGATCTGTGCACGAGCTCTTACAGCAGGGCTCCAGACTAACTTTTTTCACTAGGAGCACAGTGGCCCCCAACTGACATTTTTAGGGGCACAACCAGAAAAATTTGTAGCACACACTGTAAATCAACATACTAACCAAATATTCACATTTCTACTAATTTCCAGTGTATTACTAATAAATACTTTGATAATAGATACAGAAATTAAAATGCCTTTTGCACTCTTGTCTTCGAAAACGGGCAGTGGCGTTGCTTTTTGATTTATTAACATGTCACCGCATACTCTATGCTTGAGGCTAAGATTGTGTTTAACATGCGTATTGTGTTTTAACTGTGAAGTGCCTGCACTGTTGGCAAACTTCGTGTTCCCCGCAGTTATGGGGTAGCGACTGCAACAATTGCAGTTCATGGAATTCGTCTACAGTACTACCCCAACCAGCTGAACTCTCAGGGTTCGTTTGATACAAACGTCTTCTGAATCATCATCCGACTGTTCTGCAGTCCTCGACTAGTTCTGCAACGTTTCAAATAGCTCACGGTTCAGTTTGTATCATGGTTTTAGGTTCACGGTTTCGGTATGTGCTATGTTCAGGGAAAAAAAGACTGCTGTCAAATAAAATAAAGAAACAAATAATCTAACCACAAGCAAAAGCTCAAATAAATACAATAGAGCAAAGATACTAATAAAATAAACTAGGCTATGCTTTTCATGGAGGTCTAACATTAGTTTTCAGGTACAGAAATTGAATAAAATAATCAAGTGTAAAATAACATTGCATATTTGACAGTATAAATTAAAGATTAATCCTTAAAGTTACAAAAGCTATTCAATTCAGAGCTGATTCAGTAGGCCTACACCGATACTGTGAGTGTCTTTCTTGACCATATGCCTTAAGTGAACTTAGCCTATAACAGACTATCTGCTATAGGATACTCATCAAGACGGACATGTTGACATACTTTTTGTGTGAATTTGTCCATTCAAGTGCAAGACTTGAAAGAGAACTCAATATTTGCGCGCGCGTGCGCACACACACGCGGACGCCCGCACAAATCTTCTAGATGCGAGTTCTCTTTCGCGTCTTGAATGTTTACATTGGCAAAGTTTAAATGAGTTTATTTTAAACACCGATGGTAACGTCTGCAGTTCAGTTCTCGCCTGCGCTCGTGCGCTATCAACTCACGGGTGATGATGGCGTAAATGACAGGTCATGTTCGAGCATTTGGCACGAGTAATCGTTTTGTTCACGTTTTTTATTTTATTATTATCTCTGTTGTAATTTACAATATTGTATTATTTTGGAAGCCAGCAAGTGAATTTAACTGGCACACTAGCCGCAGGTTGGACAAATTTACTGGTCGCACAGTCTCAAATTTTGGTCGCAGTCTGGAGCCCTGTACAGTGACAACAGTCATATATTCTGTCATTAAATTGGTTGTCAAAACAACAAAACATAGCTTTCATTTTAAGGAATCAGGATTAATAGCCTGTATTTAATTTAGTCAGGACTAAAATACTACCCATTGTTTTTTTTACATTTGTAGGGCCCTATAATTTCCGCGATCACGGAATCGCGGAATTGGCCAATTAATGCAGAATCTAGTGTTAACGCAGAATTTCGCGGAATGTTACATATTTGGAATGAAATTCTGTTTTTGAGTGGGAGAAGAACGTATGTCTAGGCAATTCAAATACTACAAATAAATAGTTAAAAAATCATACATTGTGATTTCTGGATTTTTTTTTTTTTGATTATGTCTCTCACAGTGGACATGCACCTACGATGACAATTTCAGACCCCTCCATGATTTCTAAGTGGGAGAACTTGCAAAATAGCAGGGTGTTCAAATACTTATTTTCCTCATTGTATCTGGTGATGTTACAATGTGCCCCTCACATGTTACAATGTACCCCACCTATAGACCCCTTTTGCGCCGACGTCACAGTTACGTCACGGCGCTAGCTGGAGGCAAAACAAACGGACAACTGCAGGCGGCTAATACAAACCAGCACAGATTCGGCTACATAATAAGGAGCTTAAATTATTATTATTATTATTAAATGTCATCTTGATGTGTTGTTGGGTGCAAGAATCAATGAAAAATGAGTATGCTGTATCTGGAATTTTTATTTCTAGAAAATATTCACATAATTAAAATTGCACCGTAATGTCACTCTTTACATTGTCGTCTTCTCGGCGCTGGCTTGGCAGAACTGCGGATCGTACCACACAAGTCTTGTACATGACCATTCAGCACATAGTTACAGGCATCTAAAGATTTATATGCCCTCAGTTTCTCTTTACGCTCGGTTTCTCTATCAGATAGGTGTAGAAGTCAGGCCACTCAACCGGAGGTAGCGTTAATCCTGTCAGATCGTCCATGCATTGAGTGAGCGTGTACGGGTCAGCCGTAAAACGTTTTTTACGTCTGGTTCCGTCCGTTAAAATGAACTTTTGCAAATAAGAATCGCGGTCCTGGGGCCTCATTTATAAAACTTTGCGTAGGATTTGCGTCAGAAGTGGCGTACGGATGAAACATAGGACGTGCGTACGCACAGAAATATTCGGATTTATAAAACCGTGCGCACGCACGTCCTACGCAGTTTTCCCTTAATAAATCACAATCAATTCTAAATGTAGCGCAGCTTTTGCGGCTTCGTGTCACGCCCATAGTTGCCCATAAATAGTCAGTGAAACGCCCATAGTTGCCCATAAATAGTCTGTGAAACCCCCACAAGTTAAGATTCATCGATTGCGAAATCACAAATACAGAGAGGAAAACCAATAAACTTAACTTCACTCAATGTGAAGTAGAAATGATCGTTGGCAAGGTGGAAAAGAGGAGTAAAATGTTGTTTTACATTTTACAGGGCACAGTGTGGGCATTACTAATGCCAAAAAGGCACTTGAGTGGCAAAAGGTTGCAGACGCCGTTAATGCTGCAGCCTCACAACCTCAGGCCGTGGCCGAAATAAAAAAATGGTCGGACATCAAAGTCGATGCAAAAAAGCGTCTAGCGCTCCATTACGCATTGTGATGGCATCATGGCATTTTATTACCATCCATTTGATTGCATCTGACAAGCAACAGATGTGTTATGAGGATGAATTGCATAACATGGCAATATTATTGCAGAACATATTTCACTTTTCTTTTTGCAAATATGTGTTAATTTGCATTTCTGTTGAAATCTTCGTTTGATTTTTTTGTTTTACACTGCAGTGCAGATCGATCAAACGGGTGTTCGTGTAGGCTGTTAAATGTAAGACTTGCTTTGTGAAGTCTATTTATGAGAGGCAGTATTGCCATTTCTTTTACACAACGGTCTACTACAGTTTCACACACTTTCACGTGTTTCTTCCATCCGCCGACGGTGTCGCCATTTCTCATTTCACCCGTTTTTGTGCGTACGCCTGGGTCAGAGCTTGCGTGAAGGACCGCACATTTTCCCGTCAAGTTTGCTTTTTATAAATACCAATTATTGCGTAGAGAGCGGCGTACGCCTTCTTTTGTGCGTACGCAACGTTTATAAATGAGGCCCCTGGACACTGAATGACCTTGCACATTAAGATAAAATCGGATTTTCTCCAGTCATTGTTAAAAAACAAGCTAACAAAACTTGCAAACTAACGTTAGGGAAGCGGCCAGAGGGATCGTTCTGCCTCCACCTAAGCTCCGCCCACAGAAAAACGTCACCATGTTTACCAACTGATAAGGGGTCTATAGGGCATGTTGTCATATTTCACTTCCATTCTTTTGGGGTAAATCAAGAAAAAAGTATACACTGTATTATTAAAACAAAACCACATAATTGTACTAGACATGTGGGAAAAAATAAATACTCTAAACCCTAAGTAGATTTACACAAACTGAGAAAGTCAAAAAGTGTTACGTTGTGCCCCGCTCTCCCTATTAGTAGTAGGATTATCTTGTAATAATTATTTTTTTATTTTTTTTACAGAAACACTGAATGACCAACAATATCTTAAGCACCACCAGTTCAGTTTATGTTCAGTTAAAAATACACAATTTGCATGTGTGTTTTAGCAAGAACTGGAGTAGGCTATGTCAGAAAAGAAAATGAAGACTCAAAAATATTTATAGAAAATTCACCCATTTAAACTTATTTTTATTATTCTTTTTGGGTAAAAGTATAAGACTGTGTTTTATAAAAAATATATAGAGAAAATAAATATTTGTGTGTGCTGTAAAGTGGTTACAAAAAATTTAAGCGGAATCGGCTTAAACCGCTAACCGATATTAATATTGCTGTTATGGCCGATACCGATATTTACAGATGTCGATATCTCTGTATAGAAAACACATTTTTATGATAATCAAATATGATTCGCTGAGAAACAATAGAAAACCAGGAGAAATGCGCAGTCACATGCTCAATTTAAAATAAAATAAAAACATTAGGCTTAAAAAAAATATAATACCTTTTAATTTAAGTGAACTTCAAACAAACCTCACATAAACCCATAATAAATGTCATATTTACCTGTGCCCTTCCTGTCTAACAGGTAGGACATACCGAAATTGAATAAAGTTATCAAACAGTCTGCGCTTCATAAATTATATATAGACTAATCCTTATTAAAGCTACACAAGTTCTTTAGTCAAGAGCAGTGAGTAATTTTCTCTGTTACCTTTGTTCTTTGATTAACTTTACAGACAGAAAGCTTTGTCTGCTGGCCCTTTAAGAGCAGCAGTTGTAGAGATGCGGATCTCACACGCGCCTCATTCTCTCACAACATTTTGTCCATCATAAGACTGTTCTTGTGTTATGAAGATACTCGACAAAACGACAATTTGGCATAATTGTGTGTGTTATTGTTCGTTCAAGCGCGAAATATAACAATTCTGGCGGTGAGTCACAGTCGGACATTCACAGGCAGCGCACTCTCTTTAGACTTGTCGCACATGAATGGTTTAAACTTTAAAGCATTCTCACGAATAATTTCTTCACAAACAGCTCATTATGACTCAATGTTAGAATGCTGCACCTACACTCGATATAAGATCAGCGCAACGCGACAGACCACAATTGACAGTGAAACATATCTTGTCTAACGTTACAGCCAGGGCTCAGCGGAAGACAGAGAAGCCGGTCCAGCGCTGATTGAGGAATTAAGTTAAATTTGAAAATAAAAGACAGTTTGCCCATCTTTTTTCTTGCATCTGTGATTTTTTTAAAAATAATTTGCTCTGAGATTAAGCAAATATATTTGTGCGGGAATTTCTCGACCTATAATAAGCTAACCTCGCGGGAATGGTTTAAATTATGCACAATTCCCGCACCGAAACTCAAGCCCTGATACAGCATAGCGAGGATCCTCTTCAGACAATTTGAAGAATGACCAGACAGACAACATCTTTGCTCCCTCACCAAAGGCAAAGTCAAACTGACTTGACTTGTTTTGCCGCCTCCAGCACTGCTTCAGCACATTATGTGAAGTGTAATGTATGCGCTTGTGCAAAAACAAACATCCCCACCCCCACACTCACACTCGTCTGACCGATACCCGATCCGGCAAAAAACGGCAGTATCGGACCCGATATCCGATACAAATATCGGATCGGAGCATCCCTACAATAAACTCATCTTTGATTACTATTTTGACTGTTTAGGATTTTTGTTTAGAAATGCCTACTTAATGTATAAACTAACATTAACTAATGGGACCTTATTGTAGGGTTACCTGTTGTTCTTTATAGGTATTTTTCCATTCAATCTGCTTGAAACATTTGTTTGCTTTGAACATTTAAATACAATAAAACAATACACAAATGTATCTATAGAGTTCTTTAATTGCAAGAAATTAGGAGGACAACATTTTATTCTAACCTAATTCAGTATGCGATGATACCATACTATGATAAAAGCTTCAGCAATTATCATTAATTTTTGCAATTAACTTCCATGGGATCTGTCATTCAGATATCAACTATTCCGTTTTGGATAGTATGTATTCCAATTGTTACTAGTACAGATAGGCCTACTTGTATCTAAAAAAAGTACTAGTGACATGAGCCTAGAGCCTACATGTTAAAACAGCTTGCCATATCAGGCCTGAGGATGTTCAATATAGTCAAAAACAAAATAAAATAATTGTGACAAAAATGATAAACCGTCTATCAGGCCTGAGGATGTTCAATATAGTCAAAAATAAAATAATTGTGACAAAAATGATAAACAGTCTAATATGCTCTGTGTTCTGAGTTGGAATAAATGTGGAGCACAGAAGTTTAACTTCCTGATATGTAAAAAATATTCCCATCTATTGAAAATAGCTACATGTGATCATGGTCAGCCAGCAAGTTAACCCTTAACAGGCACAGGAGGTGGCTCAATAGTAAACCCCTTCTGCACTGCAATTTGCCATTACTTTTTATGATGCAACTTCACTTCTGTAAGATATGGCACATCCAGAGGATGGCATTTCTGTGAGAATTAGTGAAATGGCATTAAAGCTCACTTCCAGTATTTGACATAAATCCACTGCTAAAGTCTTGGTCTTGAACAGCACTGGCTTTCATTAGATGATGATGATGAGGGCTAGACAAAGGAAGTGAGCATTTAATTCCCATGTGTGTTTGTGAAAGAGAGAGAGCTCAAACAACCAATTGGACAAGGTGAAATATTGGGACCCGTGTCAGCCTGTCATTTTAAGAGAAGGGGGGAGGGGAGTGGTTGCCAAGGACAACAAGGGGGAGTGGAAAATGAAAACATGTCCCACTTTCCTTTCCCCATCCAATTTCTCTCTCCAGTGACAGCAGCCAGAGGTCAAGCCAGTGTGCCTGTGGAACTACAGGGACCTTCAAAGACTGCAGACTGAAAAAAATAAAATGTATTCATATTTCTACATCCATCAGCCAACTACAATTTTTGGTTTAATGTAAAAAAAAAGATTAAAAAAAAAGAAAACCATTATAGCAATTATGTCAGCAAAGTCCAAATGAATAAGGACACAGTCCATATAATGCAGCATATTTCCTTGTTTGTCTGAAATGCAAAAGCCAAATGAGCTGAAACATCATTGTACTGAACATGGTACATTGTATCATCACATCATAAGATCATCATATTTTTGTTATTATAAGATTATGGATGCATTGTAAACAATAATCTATAAAACCTTATTTTTGAATCAAACCTGTGGCATGGTTAATCGATGCAAACAAATTTGCAGTTTTCTGATGCTTTTCAAGGTTATACAACTGGCAAGCATCTCATGTTGCATTGTACACAAAGTACAACACACAACACAGTCAGTCTGCAAAATCCTGGCACATTGCTACAGAGACAGTGAACTAATTCATTACAGCAAAAGATTTTATAAGGATTCTTGATGGACTGACTAGACCTACTGTCAGCTGTGAAGCATTTATCCCACAGGCAGCACTCAAGATGAGGATGGCCTGACGGTTCACAGTGTGAGAGTTTCGGGACAGTTGGCAGAACTGTCACTTGTCCTATCAGTGTTGCGTTGTCACTACATCTTGCATTCACTGATTATGTACATGTGTTTTCATGTCTTGCAAACTAAAACAGATTTGTCACGAATTGGACGAGTTGAAAATTCTGCTTTTTAATGACACCAAGTTAACACTATATCCAGCTGACTAATGTAGATTAGGTTTACAAGAATGACTGGAGATAGTCTTGAAAATATCCATGAAGAATGGGTTAAAAACCAAAAAGTTTCGGGTCAGTAAATATATATATATATTTTAAAGAAATTAATACTCTTATTCAAAAAGGACATATTAATCAAAGTGACAGTAACCTTTATAATTTTACAAAAAGATTTCTAATAATAAAAAAAGCTTTTTATAAGCTTTAAGACAAATAAGCCAGCAGAAACAAAAAAATATATTCTTAAGCCCTGCCCATAGGTTTCCTATAGTGCCATGCACACTATGCATGCATTGTGCTTCTTGCAATAAATATATATATATCAGGCTAAAACAGCTCACAAAAACAAAACAATTAACACTTTGAAGAATTTTTACTCATTTCCATTAGCCTATTGAGAGTGAGGAGTTGTCGCCATAGTACAGAGCCCCTCCCCTCGATATCACCTCTCCGGAGTCTCCGCCATGTTGGCAGGATTCCGGCGGCAAAACATGATTGTTTACGTGTGTTGTTAACTCGGTAGTAGAGGAGGTTTTCGCAATTCCGCACTGATTTACCATGCCTGGAAGTCACTGCTGCGTTAAAAATTGCTCCAGTACCTCACACGATACATATGGAAAACATAGGAACAATGGAATACAGTTTTTTAGGTTACCGAAATGGACACAGCATCAGGAAGAGCAAGTCACGTTGGTTAATGATGTCACGCAGGTGTTGGAGTAATAACTTCTTTTAATTAAACTGTTTGAGGTTGAAATAACGCTAGATGTTTTGATATAAATTACAAACATGGCATCTGAGTACCATTTCTCATTTTTCTCAGTTATTTTGCTTTATTTCCAGATTCAATCAAGGCTCGTTCTTACTTATTAGAGCACGTTCGCACATGTGTAGTCTTCATAAACGGTGCTTTAAATCTCTTGACAAACTCAAAGACGTAAATGACATTTGTATGTATTCTAAATAAAAGACACAGGTTGTACTGAATGTCAGCTTGCTTATTTTGCTCAAGATAAGGATTTATTAAGCCCAAATGTCATGCAATCTAGAAACTATGCTTCTAACCACAGCTCGAGAGCTGTCGTTCAAACCACACAACTTTGCGATGCTGTTTGCGAATGTTCGTTGAAACGATGGCTTCGGGAAACACTGACTCGTTGAACTATGCTGATAACGACGTAACCTGTGACCATAGTTGGCTAACGGTGCTTTCGGGAAACGCACTCCTGACGAGGAGACGCCGGATTGCTTGGTTGGCTGCAATAAGAAGAAAAGACCTTACTTTCGATCTCACCCCCAGTCGATAAGAGTGTATTCTATGTATCTTGTATTATATGACTGCATTCTAATGATTTCTTAATTCAGAATATGATCAAGATTGCGTAGGTGGATGTGTTCTGGGAATTTGGCTGTTAAATGTATGACATTTAAAGCCCCTTAAAATGAACGAAATGACTTGAAAAAAAGATTTGTTCATTTTGATGAACGAGATCGAAAAAATTATCCGAACTTCCCATGACTAATTCACAGCCCATTTCCAAAGAGGCGTCACCAACGGACATCGTTCAAATGCCTCTGGTCGCAATTGGATAAACCTAAAACCAATCAGAGCGATGAAGGAGATGATGCTTCAGTGTCGCTGCACTATCGTCACCGTGTAAAGCCTGCCTCAACGTTTATGATTGGTGCCTCTTGGCCAGACTGACTTGCAGAGCAAATCTCAAATTTGCCGGAAGTTCGTCAGGGTTTTCCCAGGCTAAGTTCCTCTGACTCCCTGATCAAAATAGAAGTCATTATTCACTGAGGTGCTAACACAAACTGCAGCAAGCAAATCATTGGGAACCGGATCAGTGAATTAAAAAAAGCTGATTCTTCGCAATTAACTAGTTCAAACAATTCAAAAATCAGTCTGATCTGAATCTCAGCCGTTTTTAGATTTGGGAAGATTATCAGTGAATATTTAATGACTTTTAAAGTCATATGACTTGCAGATTTTAAAAACCATATGACTTGTAGTATAGAGCACACGAGTCATATGGACAACTTTTATATTTCCAATTGAGCTGTGATCACGGACTGATCTTCAAGAAAATTCTTTAAAAAAAATGTCCTATCTGGCGCAGAAGAAAGTCCTACAGGTTTGGAAATAACATGAGGGTGAGTAAATGATGGCAGAACTCACATTTTCAGGTCAACTATCCCTTTAACACAGAACTGCAGCACCGTCAGACGTAAATCTGACTTAACTGTTGGCACAAGCACATATTGCAGCACAGCAGCAGAGGAAAGGATGGCCTACATCACAAGATGAAAAAAAAAAAAGGGGGAAACCCCCACACTTCAACCACAGTCACAACACGTTTACAACATACTGCAGGACCCAAACCACAAACTGCTCTCTTCACTCAATTGTTTCTTGAATTACCCACGTTGATGAACAACAATGCTGCTGATTGAGCTATATTAAGGACGACATTCTCTCAACAAAGCAGCGGCAGATAAAACAGCACAGAATTGGTTTGGTTTCATTAAAACGTTTACCTTTGATTCTCATGGGCAGGCTTTAAGTTAAGGCTCCTGTGAACCCAATTTGGTCATCAG